>OY744609.1:25712857-25732857 GCA_963556255.1 Allolobophora icterica | reverse complement strand
TTGTCAATCGGATTTTTGATTACCTTGATGATGACTGTACGCAGTTCCTAGAAACCCATAATTCGGATGGAGTATCCAATTTTAACGACATCTTATGACTGCCAGGGATACTGGCGTCGACCATGCCTTATAGGCTTTATAACAGCACGCTACTACTCGGTTAAAACGGGAACGATGTTTATAACAAACAGGAATTCAAGTGAAAATAGTGTTCATCAGAATTGTAATTGTAATTGTATCGTAATTGTAATTACGACAATTTATATAGCATCGTTGGTAGCAAGCTACTTCTAGGATGCTTCACAAAACGCACGCACACAGTCTACTGTCAGCGCAAAGGTTAATGCTCGTAGGTTTTGCTTAGCAAGTAAAGTTTTGTTTTCTTACTGTTTTTCTAGACTGGCCAGTGTTTCTGCAAACCAGGATACGCAGGCGTCAACTGCACTGAACGTTGTAGGCGAGGCTTCTTCGGCAGACACTGCCATGAGAGATGCAATTGTACAGTGAACAAACCCTGTGATTTTGTCACCGGTGCCTGTCTCAGCAACTGCGCCTCGGGATGGATGGGTGAATTGTGCAACGAAGGCAAGCTCGCTTATTTATTTACTGATTTATTTACTGACAGTGTGGTGCGCCCGTCATGTACCCAGGGGCGTCTACACCATAGAAACCTTGGAGCAAATGCTCCATCCAAGAAATAGGGGTGGAAGATCTGTTAGTGTGTGAACCACCGCTTTAGGGGGGAGAAACGGGAAGGGGGAAGAAGAGGGGGAAAAGGGACGTTGCTCCAATGACTCGGGGGGGGGGGATAGACGCCCCTGCATGTACCACGCCAGTGTGTTTAGACCTCTGCTAATTTTATGTATATCGTGTCTGCGAGTGTTAATCGGTGGAGGCTTTACCTCCGATATGCTTTTGTGCGTGTCCTAATAATTAACAACTGTTACCTTTAAAGAAATCCTGAGAAAGTTGACAGGTTTAGAAAGCAGCTTTTGAATGTTAGAAACCATGTTACCTAATTACCTTAACTTACATTGCCTTCAGTTTCCTTAATTTACCATTGCTTGCCATACCTTACCTTACCGCAACTCGTCTAGCCTTAAATTACCGTACATTATATTAATTTACCTTCCTTACATTAGCTTACCATACCGCAACCCGTCTCGACATACCTTACCATCCATTACCATACGCATTCATTGAAGGCCTATATTCTGCACTAATTATCGCACATGATAAAGAGGAGCCTTCCTCTAAGTAAAATTTACAACCCAGCAGAAATCGCTGTGATGTTACTTTGGGTGTGCAGCTTGTCCACGCGGACGATTCGGTAGGGACTGTGAGTCGGAGTGTGCGTGTTCTGGAAGCCAGTGTCATTCGAAGACGGGACAGTGCTTCTGCGAAGCAGGAAAAACGGGCAACGACTGCAGCCATGGTTAGGTCATAGTTTTTATCTCCATCATCATCATCATCATCATCATCATCATCGTAATCATCATCATCATCATCGCCATCATCATTACCATTATTATTATTATTATTATTATTATTATTATTATTATCATCATTATCATCATCATCATCATCATCATCATCATGGTCATCATCATCATCGTCATCATCATCATCATCATCATCATCATCATCATCATCATCATCATCATCATCATCATCATCATCATCATCATCATCATCATCATCATCATCATCATGCATTTGTTAAGCGTCACTACCTAATGACCAAGCAACGGCGCTGAGTGACAGTAAGTGGTGAAGGATTTGCACAGGGTCCCTACTCAGTAACCGTCTCTGAGGGGTTCGAACCTTACAAGGCAGGAGCTCTAACTAATCGGCTACCATGTCCCACCGGAGTTTCCACTACTGTGCATTGTGTGCAAGCGTGGCCGTTTCAACAGTTTCCGCTGATCCATTGACTTTGTACAGCGCCAGCCAATCCACGCTCAGAATCATCATCATCGTCATTACTGTCATCATAATCTTCAGTTACTAGTGCTACTGCATGCGTAGATGATACTATAGTATCTGCATCGATCGTTGGCTTTATGAAGCGGTTACCTGCTGCACTTTTGACCTGTTGACCTGTTTCAGATTGCCCAGCCTGGACCTATGGCATAGGATGCAATGGAGTATGCAAGTGCGATCAATCCACAGCATGTGATCCAGTCAGTGGGGAGTGCATCTGCCGCCCTGGATGGTTCGGAAGGACTTGTCAGAAACGTACGTCTTCTAATGGTTCAGACTCGTTTGGATGGCTACATGGATGGATGGACTGATGGATGGATGCGTGGGTGTTTGGGTGGATGGTGGTGGAATGTACCCATACCCCAGCCTTTACATTTTACTAGATAGTGCCCATAACTTACAAAAATAAAAAAGAGGCAATGATCTTAAAGTGAAAATCAGATAAATCTGATCGTCACCTAGATTACCTATATGCATACACATACATACATACATTCAATTCAATTCAATTCAATTCAATCAATCTTTATTGATATTCACGACAATTACAGTTTGTTATGAGCATCCGATAGACGTAAAGTGCCAAGTACAATAACACATTGGTATGAAACAAATTAACAGTGAAAGCACTTAGTAGCCTTTAGTAAAAATAGACAATTTCATATCACGTATTACCATATAAATTTAGCATACAGTATACTTAGTAGGTCATTAGTCGCGAATAGCAAAGGGTAACCCTAAAGGGATGGAAGTCCCGCTATCCAGGGAAGCCCTGCTATTTCTATTGCAAATTAAATGATGGCAGCTGAAAAGATCCAATATCGGATACATGATTTGGTAAACATGAGTTATATGTAAACTGCATGGGTACTTAACTAAGTCTAACTAATAACGCTTAACTAATAAGGCTTACAGTATATAAAACAAGTATAAAACCCAAAAAGAAGCCCAACAAAATTGGCTTCCACGGGTCCAGACTAAGACTATGCATACTCATTTGTTGGTAACAGCAGTTAAAGGAACAATGAAAATAATAACACAAACTCTTACATTTGACTCCGCCGTGGTTCGGCCTAGTTGTCCACAAACAGGATATGTACTAGCACAGGGATGCAGATGTCTCAGGATAATTATTCATTAATTAAAAACAATCTTAGGTTCTTTTTGAAGGTGAAGTTGTTTTTCGCATTTCTGATTTCCAGTGGTATAGAGTTCCAAATTCGCGGACCGGCTGACTTGATGCCAAATTTTCTCAGATTAGTTCGAGCTTTGGTTGGTCGATAGAGTGCAGCACCTCTAGTATAGTGATCGTGTATCTCTGAATTTAAGATGAAATACCCATCAAAGGAGGCTGGTAGCAGTTTCTGATTGTAGGCATATAGCAGCTGGGCAATTTGTAGTGTCTTAATTTGATTAAGGTTTAGAAGGTTAAGGTCTTTGAATATTGGTTTAGAATGAACTGATCGACCCGCCCCCACTATCATTCGAACTGCTCTTTTCTGCAATATTACCAGTCGTTGTAGACGAGAATCGTAATTTGAGGCCCATATTAAGTTGGAATATGAGAGATAAGGAAGGATTAGGGAGTTATATAGACACAGTCTGATATTTATAGGAAGCATTTTAGAAACTCTAGAAAGTATTCCTATATTTTTGGCGATTTTTAAGGATATATAGTTAATATGATCCTTCCAACTTAGATGATTGTCAATGAAGACACCCAGAAACTTTATAGAGTCCACTTTGGTAATAGGTTCATTATTAATGGATAGTTCACCAATTATGGGCTTAATTTTCCTGTAAGATTTAAAAACTATGTAATTTGTCTTTTTTATGTTGAGTGTTAATTTGTTAGCGACAAACCAATCATTAACTTTGCTCAGCTCCGCATTGACAGAATTAATAAGGGTAGCCCAAGATGTACCAGATTGAAAAATGTTGGTATCATCTGCAAAGAGAACAAAATAGAGAGAAGTGGAAATCTGTGCGAGGTCATTTATATATAATAAGAATAAAAGAGGTCCCAGGTTGGATCCCTGGGGCACCCCCGAGGAAATTATTCCCGGTTGTGAGTAAGCTCCATTGCAACTTACTATTTGGGTACGTGATTCTAAGTAGCTTTTGAACCATTTAATCGAAATCCCCCTAATTCCCAAATTAATCATTTTTTTTAATTAGTATGTTATGGTCTACAGAATCGAATGCCTTAGCTACATCGATAAATATCCCTACTGCATATTCGTTATTATCAAGGGCTTTAGAAATTTTATCCTCCATGTCGATCAGCGCCATGAAGGTAGAGTGTCCAGACCGGAACCCATGCTGAGAGGGATGGAGAGTTTTAGTTTTATTAATGAAGGAGCTAAGCCTATCGTGCATTACCTTTTCCAAAAATTTAGCAAAAAAAGGTAATATGGATATTGGTCGGTAGTTCTCACAATTTTGCTTATCACCTTTTTTAAATACTGGTATGACCTTGGCCGCTTTTAACTGATCCGGTACAATTCCATTTAGCAAAGAGGAGTTGATGAAGAGCATTAGTGGATATACAATTAAGTGCAGGTTAGGTAATGCTATATATGGGTCAATGTCATCCAATCCTTTTGAGTGGGTTTTTTTCATACCAAGTCCAATATTCAGTATTTCCTCTTGTGAGGTAAGGAGAAGTCCCATAGATGATTGGGTGGAAGCAGGCAAGTAATCCTCAAACGTGGTCAATGCAGGAGGTAATTGGCTAGCCAGATCTCTCGGTATATTAATATAGTATTCATTAAATGAATTTGCTATTATCTCAGAGTTATTGACAGTAACGTTGTGAATTACCAAAGAGTCTATTCTCATGCGCTTATTATCCAGCTGGAGGGCAGAGCGAATTAATTTCCAAGTAGATTTAAGATCATTATGGTGTTTTAAAAATTCTTTATATACATACATACATACTTTAAATACATACATACATACATACATACATACATACATACATACATGCATGCATACATACATACATGCATGCATACATACATACATACATGCATGCATACATAGTATACATACATACATGCATACATACATACATGCATGCATACATACATACATACATGCATGCATACATACATACATACATACATACATACATACATACATACATACATACATACATACATACATGCATACATATATGCATGCATACATACATACATACATACATACATACATACATACATACATACATACATACATACATGCATACATGCATACATTCAGTACTTTACATTAAGGTTGCATTTAATTGCATTTTCTCGGTGTCGTCGTCGGAGCAGTGTGTCCATCTGGTCGGTTTGGTCTGCAGTGCCTCGAACTGTGTGTCTGTGAGAACGGAGCCAACTGTGATCCGGTTGATGGAGCCTGCAAATGCACGGATGGATGGACAGACAGCAGCTGCAACCGGCGTTAGTATTCTCGTCTGTAGTAGCATCCTGTACTGGTGTTCTGAAATGTTCTGTGATGTTCTTTAATGTTCTGTGATGTGTTCTGTATAGTTATAAGAACTTTCTGGCGCGCCTCTTGCGTCGGTATATAGCAGGAAAATGCAAAAGAAGCGTGTATATAGTTTGTAGTTTAGAAGTTTGAGTGAATAGGCCCGGCTATAGGGGCAAGGAGTTTAAGTTGTAACTGTTATAACGACAGTAGTTTAAGTACAAGTTAATTCGTAGAAGTTTGTATAAAGAAAAGAAACTTTCAGACGGCGTTTGTTACTGTTGGATCTTCTGCTGGTTGCTCTTTATAGTATTATGCTGTTATCCGTCTGATGTTCGAAAATGTTCCGTGATATTATTCTGCAATGTTGTAAAATGTCGTGTATACATAGTGATCTGTAATGAAGTGACGTTCTAGTGTTTGTGGCGTTCTAAAAATGGTCTGCAAAGATTTGTATTATTGTGTGATGTTCTGCAAAATCCAGTAATGTTTTCTTTGTTCCGTGGTATTCCGTGATCGATGGTCAGATATGCTATGTCACAAAGTAAAAGAACATTATGATTTTGTTACTATGTGCTCTATTCGTTTGCTTTTTATGCTAATTGGTCATTTTGTGTTTGTTGTGATTATTTTAGTTCTGATTGTTAATTTCCCCCTTCCAACTGGTCAACTTCTGTTCTATTGTGTTGCTTTTTGTTCTGTTCTATTCCGTTCTTACCCCATCAGCCTGTACGCCAGGAACCTATGGACAAAACTGCTCCGGCGCATGCGTATGCAAGAATAGTGCCAGCTGTGATGCAGTCACGGGTCAGTGCACATGCGCAGTCGGCTGGAACGGATCAGCCTGTGATGAAAGTAAGTGTAAGGACTAAAGTGCAAGAAGCGTAAGATAATATTATGCACAAAGGGGGTCAATCAGTAGGCTGAGTGAGTCAGCGCATATTTCCTCTTTTCTTTAAATGGGTCATTCTTTGTTCACTCATTTACTTGAAATTATTAATTATCGACTATTTTTCGTTCTTTCAGAGCTCTTTCATAGCGCCTCTTTGAATAGCCATAGTCAGAGTCGTCCCCTGTTTTCTGTTTTATGTGGTACTTCATTTGATTTGATTTTAGTTGTTTATGTTTTAATTATTTAATCTTGCACTTTCATGTTAAGATCAATCTGATTCTTACGAAACGAAAATTACAATAATAAAATAACACTACCTGATTACTTAATTTATTGGCTTTACCTGTTATTTTATTTATTATAAATTTTGTTATTTCATATACCTACTTTACAGCTTTTAGACCTGGGAAACTCCGGAGTCAGGAGAGTTTTGATATATGAAAAATATTGCACTGTTATTTATTCCCAGAGTGTGAAGAGGGCACGTACGGCCCCGGCTGTAAACTGGTGTGTGATTGTCAGAACGGAGCCTCGTGTGACCACATCGATGGCGCGTGCTCATGCGGTCCCGGTTGGCATGGCGAACGGTGTGACCGGCCCTGCGCTGGTGGGTCATTTGGACGGGGGTGCGAGGAGATGTGCGACTGCGAGAATGGCGCCAGATGTGATCATGTGACTGGCGAGTGCTTCTGCGCCCCTGGATGGATGGGCAGCAACTGTAAGCAGCCGTGCTACCAAGGGAATTGGGGCAGAGGGTGTAACGAGGTAAGAGGTGCCAATAATTAGGAATGTTGATGACGATGGGAAGGAGGAGGAGTAGAATAATTTACAACGATAACAGTGATGATCATATGGTGATTGCGGTACTGGTGTTAAGTAAGTACAATTATGATGACGATGATGACGATGGTGATGATAATGATGATGTGATGGTGATTGCACTGGTAATGATGCCTGCCCTGGGAATCGAATTGACACTTTTTAAACCTGAAGGCAAAATATAGCAACTCCGCCATAGTGTTTTCGGGTGGTGCCAGTCCCAAGCCTAAAAAAGGGCGAGGGCGACGCTAATCATTTTCGATATGACACAGCATCGCTAGACAGAAGCCACTTACCTGACGCCATCGCAGGATGCATGGTAGCCGAACGGCTAACGTCTTGGGTTTCATCTATGCGACCGAACCCCCGGTCCGTCGTGTTAAATGTGGACATAGTCATAGTCCGTATTGTGCGGAGCCTCTGAGCCGATGGTCTTCGATCCAGCACGCTAACGCCATATGCATATGGCGTATGAGAGAGAGGGGAATGAAGGGTGGAAGGAAGGGAGACAAAGAAGAGGAGACAGTGACAGGGAAGCGAACAGGAGGGAACATAGGATATTATCGGAAGGGACAAAAGGGAACATAGGATATTATCGGAAGGGCCAAGCTGCCCAAATACAGTGGCGTAGCTAGGATATTTTGCGCCCGGGGACGAACTATGAATTTGGCGCCCCCTCCCCCCCCCCCCGTTTTACCATTTCACATTTTCCACATAATCGAATGGCAATTTTAATTTTTTTTAATGAAATAAAATATGAAAAATACAGACAGTACATGCATGTTTCCCCTTAGTGCTCAATGGGGCGCCAAAATCATACCTAAGAACTTATTTGTAAGTAATGAGGATATAATTGGATATATTGGGGGCGCTAAAATTAAATCTTATGCATTCATTTGTGATAAATTAGTTAAAACTGCATCAAAATTAAGAGTAAAATTATTTATCTTAACCCTCATTTTGGCGCCCCCTTCCCTTGGCGCCCGGGGACACATGTCCCCCCTGCCCCCCCCCCCCCTAGCTACGCCACTGCCCACATAGCACACAGACGCACTCCGCCCGAGAGAGGGTTTAGTTTCTAACAAATTTGTTTATCCATTTAAGACTTGTGATTGTGCAAACGAAGCATCATGTGACCCGGTCACGGGCCAATGCATCTGCACGCCTGGCTGGACAGGGTCAAAGTGCACAGAAGGTCAGTTCAGTATTCTATCGTCCTTTCTCATGGTCCATTACTGTAATCCCCATTCCGTAAGTTTATTAGCAATTTTATTCTTGTCTAAAATTTGAACTGTGGTGGCATTTATAATTGTTGTATTATATTAGTTGTTATTTTACAATGTAAAAATTGATTAGAATAAGTTGTAAATTACTTATTTAACTGAACCAATCTTTAATGATCACCAAATAAGCAAAGGCAATACAAGCAATGGCATACGTTTAACTTTTGGGTGGCAAAGGGAGGAACCCAAAGTAACCAAATTGGTCCACTGTTTGGGAATGTCTTATTATAAAATCAGTGCATTTCTACATGGGTGGTAACATCATTGCCTATCAAAAACAACCCTAAAGCATTTACCTTCATTGTTTATTATTTGTCCATTTATTTATCTGTCCATTTATGTTTATTTATATCTTTATTTACATGCATACATACTTGCATGCACACACGTTTATATAATTTATTAGCCTACTTACTTGTTTCGTTAATGGCTTTGTAGAACCCAAAGTAACCAAATTGGTCCACTGTTTGGGAATGTCTTATTATAAAATCAGTGCATTTCTACATGGGTGGTAACATCATTGCCTATCAAAAACAACCCTAAAGCATTTACCTTCATTGTTTATTATTTGTCCATTTATTTATCTGTCCATTTATGTTTATTTATATCTTTATTTACATGCATACATACTTGCATGCACACACGTTTATATAATTTATTAGCCTACTTACTTGTTTCGTTAATGGCTTTGTAGAATGTGGTCCGGATTTCTTTGGCTCGGGATGTCTGCAGCGGTGCATGTGTATGAATGGCGCCCTATGTGATCACGTGACAGGCACCTGTCTATGCACTCCAGGATGGACGGGAGAACAATGCGAAAAAGGCAGGAATTGTTTACCTTTCACCTCTTCCTATCTTCCTCTGGCTTTGTCTCTGTCTCTGCTTGCCTTTGTTCCTCTGTCTCTGTTTCTTTCTCACTGATCTCTCTGTCTTCATTTCTAGTAACCTCTGTCTCTGTTTGTCTCTATCTCTGTGCTTTTTGTGTCTGTCTGTTTCGCTGCTTCCTCTGTCTTCGTCTCTGCCTGTCTGTCTTTTAGGCTTACACTATATCGGTGGCATATTGTTTTGGTCAATTTGTCTTTCGCTCTGGGTTCGAATCCAGGGTTCGTCTGGTTATGTTAAATTGACGACTCCTTCTTTGTCAAGCCAGAAAAAGTGATTAGATTGCAGTCAGTCGATGTTGTTAAACTTCTTTAACTGAATCTAATCATAAATGACGCAAGGCTCCGATTATAAATATGAAAGTGAGGATTTACGGTGGCAGAAGCTTGTAATAAATAAACGATTACCTTACATTTATTTATCTCACCCTTTCTTACCTTGTCTTGCTTAATTTTGTTTTTACCCTTTTAACTTACCTTTTCTTATGTACCATGTTTAGCCTTACTTACCTTACTTTGCGTTGTCTTACCATGTCTTTCTTGACTTCAGTTGCATTGTGTTTACCTCATAGCGAAAGTCTGTGTTATCAGTTCCCTGCTCTCGTAATCGTCGTAATCGTAATCTCGAAATTTCTACAGCGCCCACAAAAGCGAAGTCGCGGGAACCAGCTTAATCACAGGCGCTCAATCAAATCAGAATCGTTAGGCGGGGTGGGTGGGTGAAATCAGTTCCAGGTCAAGGTCCAAAGGGGTAGTCGACCGGACGAGAAGATAGTTTTCGAGTGGCATATATACATAGCAAAGAATAGAAATTTGGCCGATATTTCGTTTCTATGTGATTGCAGTCAGTTTAGTTAGAATGTTAAAACGTCGAGATAAGGAAAACCTTCACAATAGTTGTGATTAGGAAGCAGGCCTATAAACACTATCAGTTGTAATTAAACACAAGTTTTCTGCTGTTTATTAAACGTTGTTTTCTTCAGAATGTCCTCCGAATTCATTTGGCGCCAACTGTGACTTCGAATGCAATTGTCTCCATAGCTCGAGCTGCGACCCTCAGTCGGGACGTTGTCATTGCCAACCGGGTTACCATGGTGACCGGTGCGACCAAGGCAAGTTCCTGTGGCGACGGGTCTAATTCATTTTCATACCCATAATTATGTGCTCTAGTATAGTGCAGTACAGTATATTGTAGATCATTGTAGAGTAGTTTTGGGTACTGAAGGGAAGTGTACTGTAGTATATTCAAGCGTAGTGAAGTGTTTAGCTATTCTAGTAAATGCCCGTCTCATCTGGTCTGGGATAGTGATCTGACGAGAAGCAGCAGAAAACACCGGTGTAACATTTTGGCGACTTAATTTTCTTAGCCTCGGCATATGAGGGTGGGTGCCAGTCCCCTCTCACCGTCTGACCTTCCCTCCCCAACCACTCTACGGTCAACGCACTCATTATGCAGCTGAATTTGCTAGGGGACGTGAGTGGAGCCGTTAATGAATGGTGTATGATCGTATGTTTCTTTTGAAGCCTGTCAACCGCGACGATATGGAATCGACTGTCTACATCACTGTTCCTGTATGAACAATGCCACCTGTGATCCACGTGACGGCACCTGTCAGTGCTCACCTGGTTGGATTGGAACCATCTGTGACACCGGTAAGTACCCCTAAGTCTAACGTCTCTATAAAAAGACGTCGCATGAATTTCGCTGCATGATGATGATGGAAGACGACAAATAAGATCGGCGATGATGACGATGGCGACGACTACAACGATGATGATGATGACAATGACGAAAATTATGATAAAAATCATAAAGATGATGACGAGAAATAGGAGGATAGCTGTTCATGTAGCGACATGAACCGATGCTAAAGGTGATGACGATGATGGTATTTGTGGTGATGATGGTCACAATGATAATGATGATGATAATGATGATGTTGATGAGTTTTTGCTGCATTTGGGTCAACAGCTTGCCCAGCTGGTTACTATGGTCTAGACTGCTCCAGGGTGTGCCAGTGTCCTGCACAATCCGGAATCCACGAACCGTGCGACCATATTTCCGGTGAATGCAGTTGTCCTCCAGGATTCACTGGACTCGGCTGCGATCGAAGTAAGACGGAGGCGGGGGAGCCATCTTAATTATGATCTATTTGACCTGATCATATTTGAGTATAATCTGTTCTAATCTAATCTACTCTGATCTGATATAATTAAATCTGATTTTTCTGTCAAATCTGATTTTTCTGTCAAATCTGATTTTTCTGTTCTATTCTGTACATTTTCTAAATTATAAAATGCACATTTTAAATTTTAAATGCACATAATAGCGCAACCATAAACTCATCAGAGGCACTTCAATTATTCTGCTAGCCTATCGGTACATAGAATCTGAACGCTAGTTCTTCAAAGTGGTCCCCTCTGGGAAGAAATCCCTCTTAGTCCCCGTTTATATTCTCTCGTATACATTATTTCAATCGCTAGGATTGCAGGGTCCCACAGTTACATTTGCCTAAGCGTATTATTGCATAGATTCTTATACAATGTAATTAAGTACAATACAATGCAATGCAACAAATTACTTTCACTGTTGTTATTAACTACTTAGAAAGGTTATAGTGTTCTATAAATGCCAAGATACATACATAAATGTACCTATACATGCATACGTACCCACATGCAAACTTAGCCACATACAGACATAGCCACATACAGACTTAGCCACATACAGACATAGCCACATACAGACTTAGCCACATACAGACATAGCCACATACAGACTTAGCCACATACAGACATAGCCATATACAGACAGCCACATTCATAGCCGTATACAGACATAGCCACATCATACAGACATAACCACATACAGGCATAGCCACGTACATAGGCCAATATGTATTCGTGCACGTAGGCATATGCATGTATAGAAACGTACATACATATAATATGTGTCTTGAACAATTCCTGATGTTCTTGAACCTGGCGTTGGTTTTTGGCAGTCTGCCCAGACGGTTTCTATGGCGACGGATGCCGCTTCCACTGTCCCTGCACAGAGAATGCCGTCTGCGACCACGTGACTGGCGACTGTTCGTGCAAACCGGGTTACAGAGGACGCAACTGTACCAGAGGTAAACAAAACGACTGTCAATTAAGTGAAGGAGCGAATTATAGAAAGAAAGAAACAAAGTCACTCTAATGAGTCTAATTAATTAATAGTAAGATGTGTCTGCCTTCATCAGTTGACGTCGACTTTGTCGAATCGATGTACGGCCGGCTTTTTAAGATGCAATTTTCTGACTTTAGATCGATAAAAAAGACGATTATGAAGACGACAGTGACGATTGCGACGATGATGCAGATTATGATGATGATAATGACGACTACGATGATGATGACGATGATGATAATTTAACAGGTTGCCCAGAAGGAAAGTTTGGCGCCAACTGCCAAATGGATTGCAAGTGCGCTCGTGATTCCATCTGCGACGTCCTAACGGGTCATTGCACCTGCCGCTCCGGTTGGCTTGGTCCAGTGTGCGACCAGCCATGCCCGAAAGGAAGCTTTGGCACCAACTGCTCCCACGTGTGCAACTGTCTCAACGATTCGCCCTGTCATCACGTCACTGGAGAGTGTCAGTGCGCTCCCGGTTACATGGGACCCACCTGCGAAACGCGTACGTCACGATTACGCCATTTGATCAACAGGTCTAATGAAGACCGTGACAGCTGATAGTACTTACAGTGATGAATCTAGATCTATGTTAAATATCTGTTTAAAGCTTAGCATCGTGCTGGAAATATAAATTTTGTAAACACTAGCAATATTTTTCATAGGTTCGCTGATTCGTTGGTTCTCCTGTTCACTGGTTTATTCATTCATTGGTTAATGCTTCATTGGTTATTGATTCATTGGTTATTGATTCATTGATTCATTGGTCATTGATTCATTGGTTAGTGATTCATTGTTCTTCTGGTTCATTGTTTCATAACTTCGCTTTTCTATTTCACTGTGTCACGGATTCACTTGTTCAATGACTAATCACTCATACGATTTATTACATTAGTTCAGTCTTTGAAGTGTGACTGATTGAAAGATCGATCGATCGATCGATTGATTGATCGATTGATTGATTGATAACTATTATTCTCCAGCCTGTCCTGAGGGTCGATACGGTTACAACTGCGATCAGCGCTGCGCCTGTGCCAGCGGCGCCCTCTGTGATGCAGCAACGGGACGATGTCATTGTCGAATGGGTTGGACAGGGGACCAGTGTGATCAACCGTGTGACCCCGACAGATACGGACCGAACTGTGCGCACACGTGTAACTGCCAGAATGGGGCCACCTGCGACTCGGTGACCGGGTGCTGCGAGTGCAAGGCCGGATGGTACGGACCACAGTGCCAGCTAGGTAAGCATCGAAGTTTTAGAATTCGCCCTATTTTACACTAATGAAAATGGAAGGGCTTTTATTAGGGCCTATTATTTACATGTCAATCTATTATTAGAATTTTACCGAAAGAGGTTTTATAAATAAGT
The DNA here is from genome assembly GCA_963556255.1 of Allolobophora icterica. NCBI lineage: Eukaryota > Metazoa > Annelida > Clitellata > Crassiclitellata > Lumbricidae > Allolobophora > Allolobophora icterica. The sequence goes on along the minus strand of OY744609.1, from coordinate 25,718,982 downwards.
CATAAATATAGGCTATTAAAATTGGACTGGATGGATTTTAGTTTACGGCTTTAAAGAATATTGGCTGGAGAGTTTTTGGCCAGAGGGTTATTGACCTACAATCGATTGACCTATAGGAGACGTAAAATAAGTGGTTTGAATTGCGTACCCAATTCCTTCACATTAACCCCCTTGTAGCCTGAAACAGACCTAATAGTATATTTGACACTGCTTTGAAGCTGAGGCCCAGACATCCATTCAAACCCATGGCTGTCTTTTGGTTAGCCTAAGAGATTGTCGTATTCTTTTTATTCTTTTGTAATTGTGATTGTTACAATTTATATAGCATCGTCAGTAACAAATTACTTCTAGGGTGCTTTGAACTGTCGGCTGTTACAGTTCTTCTTCCGTTTCTCCTCTCCTACTTCCCTTTCTTCTACTTCTGTTCCTTTTCTATTCAAATTGAACCAGTGGAGGAACCACAATTCGCCCTTACTGAAACACATCCTTCCGAGAGCCGTCTCTTTGGACGATGTCTTTGTTTCACCCATAGATTGTCCAAGCGGTCTCTTTGGCGCCAACTGTCTTGACAAGTGCGACTGTGCTCATGGCTCCAAGTGCGATCCGGTCAACGGTCAATGCCTTTGTCCACCCGGGTACTCTGGTCAGAGGTGTGAGAAAGGTACGATTGCCAACACAAAACCATACGTACTTCTACGTACTATCCATATATGATATTCATCGCCATCGTCGCAGTCTTTATTATCATAATTTTCATCATCGCCGTCGTTGAAATCATCGTCATCACGATCATCATCAACAATAGCAACAACATTCACATCACCATAACCATCTCCACTGCTATCTTCATCATCGCTATCATATTGCTCAGCGTGGTAGTCGTTATCATCATTATCAGCATAACTGCCATCATTATTATCAGTATAATTGCCATCATCATTGTCCACGAAGTACCGAAGTTGTGAATCGATCGTGCTTCGAACCGCAAACTCACCCGATTTGTAGTGTACCTTTAATACTTTAGGACTTTGATTTCATTACGTCATATAAAGTAAACGAAAGTTAATCAGAACAGTACTTCACTTGCCGACATGCAAGTCTGATACACGCTCGAATAAATTATATCGACGATTTTTGTAAATCGAACAATCAACGGTACAAGCTTAAGCTTACACGACAGACTATTGATACCAGAGGTTTTCATTCGAGACTGCACTTACGATCACTGTAGACAGGCTTTTCCCCGACAAGTCAACGGTTTCCGCCGTGTTCAGACAATGCTTAAAATAGCAGACTAATTAAAAGTTTATATTGAAAAGTTGATGCTAACGTCAGTTTGGCTCAGTGCCAGCCAATCACAGACAAGGCAACAACCCATGTAACTCATCGATTTTACATAACAGAATATCCCACCCTAAGGCAGGACGCCCGCCAGGCAATCACATCCGCTTCAACATCCAGATGGCTCATCGATGTGACGTCATAGAAATTTCCAATACAAACGCGCGCCTGAAACTTGCTTAACCAACATCACCATCACAGTTGTCATCAACATCATCGTCCTCAAACTAAGGGAATATTATGTTAATGTTTTAGCTTGTCCAGTTGGTTATTTCGGCGTCAACTGTCTAGGTCAGTGTCAATGTCCAGTTGGGGTCAGCTGCGAGCGGCAAACGGGAAAATGCCAGTGTTCGTCCGGACAGACTGGACACAACTGCGATAAACGTATGACCCACTGTAACATTATATCGGATTATGATGACGACAACAAAGACAACAACGATGATAGCAGTAGTAATTGTTGTTGTTGTTGTATGATCATTATTAGTAGTAATATAATAACAATAGTAGTAAGTTACTAGGCCTATATTAATGTGAACAAGTCGAGCCAAAATGTAGCGGAGTCAGAGCGTATTAGCTAAGCAGAGGCAATCAGAGAAAGATATAAGATCTGTTTCCACTTCAATGATGAGGACTTACCGATGCCACTGGCGACAACGATGACAACGACACCGATAATGATGACGACGACGAAGACGAAACTATGACGACAGAGATAATGCAAAAGATATGATAAGAAAGTTGGCGACGACAATGATTAAGACGACGACGGTGGTGATAGAAATTCAATCGCAGAATATATCGGAGGAATTATTGAAACTGGAAATTATATTGAATCTGAAACTGGTTTCAGCCTGTAATAAGGGCTACTACGGTCCCGGATGTGAACTCATCTGCGATTGTGAAAACGGCGCGCTCTGTGATCACGTGACTGGCCAGTGCGACTGCCAACCGGGATGGAGTGGACCGCAGTGTAACATCGGGAGAGGTCAACGCTCTTACTCACTTACTCGTTTTCCGCAGATATGTCTTCGAAACGTATTCACTCAACTCGATCTTTTTCATCGTCATCATCATCATCATCATCATCATCATCATCATCATCATCATCATCATCATCATCATCATCATCATCATCATCATCATCGTCATCATCATCGTCATCATCTTCATCATCATCATCTTCAGCATCATCATCATCATCATCATCATCATCACCATCATCATCATCATCATCATCATCATCATCATCATCATCGACATCATCATTCATTCATTTATTAGAGCGTTTATATAGCGCCCCTCCAAGATACCTAATCAGAGGTGCTTCCAGCCCAATTCCGGCGATAAACACCAGTTGGTGTGTGCAGAGTCCCTAATTAAAAAAACGTGCAGATCTGCAAGAGGTTATTCTATGTGCTCGGTCCAACCACTGAAAAGGCAGACGCTGCATCTTCGAAGTTCGCGCAAAGGGAACAACAATGTTGGTTTATAACATTGCGGCTTTGTGAATGGGTGAGATCACAAAGTTCGGTCATAATTCTACAGTTGGATGCGGGACGAGTTGCTTTGGTTGCCCAGACGCTTTGAGTTTAAGGTCGTTAGGCCTATGCTGATGCATAACTGCCTGGCTGGTTGCGCTACAGCCTATCTTTAGTGTGTAACATATAATATGTATATATATATAAAAATCATATATATATATATATATATATCAGTGCGCGCGCGTGTGTGTGCAATTACTTGTGTTGGCTTGCAGACGGTAATTTAAAAGATGGAATAACTAACACGTGTTTCTCTGATTTTTTCCTGTAGACAAACGAGACTGCAAACCGCGAGGCGATGTTCCCATCGAAGATGAAAACTGTCCATCACAGATCTCCTCCTCTGTTGTGCTTAGCTGACTGTTCATGTTTTTACCAATAGAGGGCTGGTTGCTGGGCAGTGCGAGAGTTCGTTGCTAGGCGACGCGACTGAGAGTTCGTTGCAAGGAGCGCGGTGAATCATGGCAGTAAGTGGTGCAGTGAGAAATTGCTTAATGGTTATGGTTGAAGTTTCGCGTGGTTCAGAGCTGATTGGGATTAGAATGGTATAGCCTAGAATACAGGTTGCTAGGCAACGTGAGAAATCTGGCTTTCGCTGGAGAAGGAGTTGTGTTGACAACTAACGGTTTTGATGTGATTGGGTAAAAAATGAGTTTTTCGGGTGTTTATTGGATCACGGGGTATTCGGGGGGAATGCTCCCTCATAATCACTGAACCTAAATAATCACAAAGGTTTTCAACCATTGCCGGGTTTTGGATCTGATTGGGTTTAAAAATTAACATTATAAGTGATTAGATTTCAAGTGGTTAAATTCTAAATGACTAAACAATTCTAAGTAATAGCCTACAATTCCTAGTGATCGAATTTCAGATGGTCAAATTCTAAGTCGCTAAATCAGATAAAAACGCTCATACCTTGGTCTTGTATCTGACTGAGTTGAGTTGAAATCGTAAACGGAAAAAGATACTTTTCTGTTTGTAATTTTGCCAGTTGTATTTCGGTAGCTGGTTCCCTACTTACCATGAGACCGATTATACCACTTCTGACATCGTGTGCATTCTAAGTGGGTAAATTCTAACTGGTCAAATTTAAGTGGTTAAATGTTAGATGGCGAAATTCAGCTTATTAAGAGTTCGCAAATTTGTGTTCACAGTGTACTAAAAGAAGTATTTTTTATTTTAGTTAACCTTAATTTAATGTAGCAAAATATGTTTTGTTGTGTTCAATCTGTTGTAACGTAAAGTAACCGAATTTAATGTATTAGGCCTTCTACTGCAGAATGTGTTTGGCGCCACTATAAGTTAATTGCACGTGCTCAAATATGTAGCAAAATAGTACCAAAGTAAGGGTGCCATGCCCAACGGGGAACGTAGGGGAGTTGATCATTTCTTCATCTTGGGTGTCTAAGCCAGAAGTGGACGAATTCCAAGGCCCTGGACACGAGGCCAATGCACCCGTTTAATTCCAAGTATTATAAACGTTGGTACCAGCTTCCACTGCTTGGTGACATAGACACTGGTGCGCAATTTGTTCCGTGTCGTTACTCCATAGAATCTATTCTGCAGGCTCGAATTCGTAATCGTTTAAATACAGACTAAACAGACTGCGGAATTTCGGTTTCAGTTGATGTATGTCGCTGTTTTACTTGACTGCTCTGTATCAGTCTCTCATAGGCAATAATATGGTGGCGTTATGTAAATGTTGTTACATTCGATACCTCAATTCACACTGCAGTTGCGGATAGTGCAATGGTCGGTTGTTGTGTAAGGTGCTTACATCAGGCTGTAACAAGATGTTGTCTGTTTGGTTTCTACTGTGAAATATATTCGTTTTCCGTTGTTTCTTTCGTTCTTTTTTCTTCCTTCGTTCCGATTAACTCTTTTCTTCTCAGTTGCAATCATTGCTTTATTCCTTCTTTGCTCTTTCTTACTTTCTTCAGTCTATGCACCTTTCTTCATGTCTGTCTTTCACTTTTCGTTAAATGAATCTCTGGTTGTCCTTGTTTGCAGCTTTCTTTCCTTTCTTCCACCCAACTAACTAATCAAACACCCTGCAATCACCTTACACTTCTTTCCCTTCATCTATACACCCTACCTCCCAATCTCTACCTCTCTCCTTCTCTCCCATCCTCCCTCTTATCAATCTATCCATCAATCAATCCGTCCATCCATTTATCCATTCATTTACTGTGTCGCTATATAAATGGTAACGTTGCCATTAAGTACAATACTACATTTTATACAGCGGCCAGGACAGTTGACTTCGGCCTTGATCAGGGCCAAATAGAACCCAAATTCTTCGGCAGTGATTTGTAGTTTCCAGACTTTTAGTTTAACGACATCTTAAGAGGGTCGTTGCCGTCGACGTTACCTAGCGAAAAATGCGGTATATCATTACAACGATTAAGTGACAAGTATTATTATTAGTAGTAGGTCTAGTATTAGGTTATTATTACTTATTTTTATTATTATTATTTTTATTTTTATTTATTTATATTATTATATACAGGGCCTACTATCCCCCCCTGTAAGCTGGAAGCGATCCCCTTACTGTAAACCCTCCCCCTATTTCCCTCTCCTTCCTCCACTACACTTCCCCACTCCCTTCCCCTCCCATTCCCCACCCAATCCACTCCCCTCTCCCTTCACCCGCTCCTGTACATTTACATTCCCCTCCTCTCCCCTTGAAGTGAGGGGTCCTCCCTGAAAAAATTTTGGATTTCTACATTGCCGTAGGTGAGTTTTAGCGCATTTTTTGGAGCAAGAAAATTGGCTTTGGAATACTATACGTTTTAGTTCAACTGAATGATGAATTAATTTCTGCAGGGCTCCCAGTGCACTGTAAAAATTTTATGGGACAAGCTGAAACTTTCCCCTCTGGCACAAATTGGAAGCAGTCTGCTTCCTCCCCCCCTCGTAGCAGGCCCTGATTATATAAGAAGACAAGAAGATTTATAAAGCGCAAGTTTATATAACTAAATGCACCGCATTGCTTGCATAAGAATCGAAAAAGAGCCACTTAAAGGTGTCTAAGCTCCGTGTCTATGCGTAAATTGCCATTAATTCTGCTGAAGCGGTTCAACTCCAGGAGTGTATTAGTAGAAAGCCTATGCTAGTTTTTGGCTTCATATTCTGGTAAATCGGTGTGTGTTAAATACACCGCTAAATGCTAGCTAGAAATGTCCGTAAAACGCAGTTTTTTGCTAGTGATTGTGGATAATAAATGACCACCTAAATTAT
>OY744609.1:25570357-25710357 GCA_963556255.1 Allolobophora icterica | reverse complement strand
GTCGAAACCACTTTTTCGAACATTCCACGCAAGATGTCGTACAGAAACGGATTATTCACTGAATAAGACTGGATTATCGACATAGAAATAGATAAATAAATAATAAGAGGACTAATATTTTTATGTAAATAAACTATAAGCCAGTTAATTAATTAAGTAAAACCTAAATAAACATGGCAACGAGTGAATTAGCCGCCTTGCTGGAGCGCAGACAACGAATCATCGAGATAGCAGAGGAGGCGGAGAGGGTGGAGAAGGAAGGCGGTGGAGAGGAGGCGCCGGTGTCACCACCTCCGTTCTGTCCATCCATGAGAGTTTGGAACCCCTACACTGATTTCCAGGAGTTCACGCGCAAGGAAATTCAACACTGTCAGAAGACATTCAACACGTGAGTCTGTCTGTCTGTCTGTCTGTGTCTGTGTCTGTGTCTGTCTGTCTGTCTGTCTGTCTGTCTGTCTGTCTGTCTGTCTGTCTGTCTGTCTGTCTGTCTGTCTGTCTGTCTGTCTGTCTCTCTCTCCTTTCTTTCTGTCTCTGAGCAGACTGTCTCTCTCTCTGACTCTGTCTGTCTGTCTGTCTGTCTCTGTCTGTCTGTCTCTCTCTGAGCTTCTGAGCCCCTACTTCACACATACGTTAACGGGCTCATTCCAAGTTTATGTTTATTTATGTAGCGCTTATCACGGACCTGTCAGTAGCGATTGCACGTGTGGGAGTTTATCCTTTACACAAGCCTGGTTGGCTGCCTGATACTGTCTATGACAATCCAGCCTTACGTGTACTTCCAATGGAGTTAGCAGAACGACTGATTTAGTGATAAAAAAATGACCGGTCGACCGACTGGCCGACCGACTGGCTGCTCGTCAAGTAACTGGCTGAATGAATGAAAGAACGAAAGACTGACTGAATGACTTGCTTAGTAGCAGACTATCCATGTGGTTTAATCAGTGTTTTTTTTCTAGAAAAAAAGGTTCCGGAACGGAACAATAGGTTCCGGAACGCAACAATTATGGGCGGACTAAAATCACGAGAGAGAAACGGGATTGGGGATTGGGAGGGGTCTCAATAAACACTGAAAACAGTTTAAAAAATTAAATTAAATTAAAATAACTAAATAATTGTTTTTATTATTAAACTAAATAAATTATTTTTTAGTAGTTGAAAAAGGTGCCGGAACGCCGTTCCGGCGCGTTCCGGATGAAAAAAAGCACTGGGTTTAATTATACTCAACTCAAATACTGGGGCGCTGACTAACTAACCCGGCACTAACCAACTTCACGCTCGAACAATTGGCTGAAGCGCTACCTAACTAACTCACTGACTGATGATCAATAGCTGTGTACCATAGCGTGCAAAAGAAGTCCAGCCCAGCTACTGTTGCCAGGCAAGTTTCAGCAGCGAAAGGGTCAATCCACTAAGCGTCTATTTATAGGAGCATAGGCCTCCAAGTGCGTAATAGCAAGCAACTGGCTCTAAGTTAGCCACGCAAGTCAGCAATAAGTCATTAGCTACCGCCAGCCAAGCTATTTTGTTTAGGCCTACAGTAACTCCTGGCAGAGAGACCAGACGCTGAAACCGAGGCGATAATTCCCTTCCAAGTGCACCACGGCGAGGCTCAGCGTCCCTTCGCAGCTAACCCTTCAACGCATGGAGCGAAAAACCACAAACATGACGGGTCAATTTCTTCAGTGGAAACGATGAAAATGTTGACTATTTCGTTGTGTAGTTGTTCTAATTGCAGTTGTTGTTTGCGAAGATGATGTCTGGCATAGGGCTGTTCTTGATCGCTTAAATTGTGATTTTGTTGTCGGAGGTGACAACGACGACGACAAGGGTGATCGTATAAAAAATAATAGGTTAATAATAATAATAATAATAATAATAATAATAATAATAATAATAATAATAATAATAATAATAATAATAACAACAATAATAATAATAATAATAATAATAATAATAATAATAATAATAATAATGATAATAGCTAAATAATAATAATAATAATGATAATAAGAATAATAATAATAATAGCTAAATAATGATAATAATTAAATAATAATAACAACAACAACAATAATAATAATAATAATAATAATAATAACGCCTCCTGAGCCAGGTCTCAGGAGACCCAAGAGAAGCTAGCTTCCTCTTCCAACGCTTAGCTGTGACAGTCCAGCGCTTCAACGCAGCCGCCTTCCGCAACACTTTTGCACTTCCGGGTCACGATGAAGATGGTCACTCCAGAGATTAATTTTCACACACTTAGTAGGCCTATCTGACTCCTGAGGGATTATATGTACCTCGGGGGAAAAAATAATAATAATAATAATAATTATAATAATTATGATAATAATAGTAATAGCAACAATAGCAATAATAATAATGATTATGATAACGTCAATAAAGACTAGCCATCCCAGAATAATGCTATTCCTAATTTTTTAAATCATGAGGGATTACATGTAGGCTTAAATTACTAAAAAAAATAATAATTTTGTAGTCTCCGGTTAATTTTCAATTCCTGAAGTATCACCTTTTGGGGGGATTAATTTCCCCACTCCCCAGGATTTATGTCCCCCCAGAGGCCAGCAATATAAGAATAAAATAATAGTTTTGAGTTGTTGTTGACGACATAACTGTAAGATGAAATTCCCCAAAAAAGGTCATCACATTTTTTTCAGAGACGAATTCCGAAAAAAGCTCACCAATTTTTTGCGGGACGAATTCCTAAAAAAGTCATCAAATTTTTTTGTAAGATGAAATTGTGTTTGTTAATATGATTAATATGACATTGTTTTGCGACCGCATTTGTTCCTTTGTTGGTCCTCCCACAAACCTTGTTTCCCCCCCCGCAGAAGAGGAGGACTAGGTTAAACACTGAATAATAATAATAATAATAATAATAATAATAATAATAATAATAATAATAATAATAATAATAATAATAATAATAATAATAATAATTATAATAATTATGATAATAATAGTAATAGCAACAATAGCAATAATAATAATGATTATGATAACGTCAACAAAGACTAGCCATCCCAGAATAATGCTATTCCTAATTTTTTAAATCATGAGGGATTACATGTAGGCTTAAATTACTAAAAAAAATAATAATTTTGTAGTCTCCGGTTAATTTTCAATTCCTGAAGTATCACCTTTTGGGGGGATTAATTTCCCCACTCCCCAGGATTTATGTTCCCCCCCAGAGGCCAGCAATATAAGAATAAAATAATAGTTTTGAGTTGTTGTTGACGACATAACTGTAAGATGAAATTCCCCAAAAAAGGTCATCACATTTTTTTCAGAGACGAATTCCGAAAAAAGCTCACCAATTTTTTGCGGGACGAATTCCTAAAAAAGTCATCAAATTTTTTTAAAGATGAAATTGTGTTTGTTAATATGATTAATATGACATTGTTTTGCGACCGCATTTGTTCCCTTGTTGGTCCTCCCACAAACCTTGTTCCCCCCCCCCGCAGAAGAGGAGGACTAGATTAAACACTGAATAATAATAATAATAATAATAATAATAATAATAATAATAATAATAATAATAATAATAATAATAATAATTGGCGACCGTCTCAGGAGACCCTTTAGAGACCAGACACCTTTTTCAACGTTTATCGATATGCACGCCACGATTCAACGCAGCAGCCTTCAGAGGCACGTTTACGCAAGTCACCGAGGACGAGGACACCTAACTCCAGTGTGGGGACGTTTTAAGGGATAGTTTCTAAGAGCCTGAGGGATTCTTTTTACCTCGGGCGTTTAAAAACAATTTTAAAAATAATAATAATAATAATAATAATAATAATAATAATAATAATAATAATAATAATAATAATAATAATAATAATAATAATAATAATAATAATAATAATAGTAATAATAATAATAATAACAATAATAATATTAATAATAATATTAACAATAATAATAGCAATAATTAGCTAGAGGTGGTTCGTTGATGGCAGGTATGACACCAACCGAGATAAATTCATTGACTTTGATGAGCTTAAGCACATGATGGAGAGGCTCGGCTCAGCTCAGACTCACCTCGCGCTCAAGGAAATGATCCGAGAGGTCGACGAAGACAAGGACAACAAGATCAGCTTTAAAGAGGTAGGGTCAGGTCAGAGGTCAGTGTCAGGATCTAGGTCAGGTTCGCGTCTAAGGTAAAGGGTCAAGGCCAGTCTCAGGCCAAATGTCCACCATGTGTGTTACACGATAGCTGCTTGGCTTGAACGCTCCTACTGTAACGCAATAAATTATTTGTTTGCCCGAGATAAGCTATATATGATCCCTAGGGACTTAACAGAGCTCCGGATAAGTACATTTCTCGGTTGGCTAAATCCTGTCAAGTTACTACTACTACTACTACTACTACTACTACTACTACTACTACTACTACTACTACTACTACTACTACTACTACTACTACTACTACTACTACTACTACTACTACTACTACTACTACTACTACTACTACTACTACTACTACTATACTACTACTGCTACTATTGCTACTACTGCTACTACTGCTACTACTACTACTACTACTACTACTACTACTACTACTACTACTACTACTACTACTACTACTACTACTACTACTACTACTACTACATAACCCCTATTACTATTATGCATATTATTATAATTATTATTATTGTTGTTATTGTTGCTGCTGCTGCTGCTGTTGTTGTTGTTGTTGTTGTTGTTGTTGTTGTGCATTTATTAAGCACCATTATCTAATGACCAAGCATCAGTCAGTGGTGCTGAATGATCATGAGTGAAAGACTTGCTCAAGCTAACCGTTTGGTGAGATGCTGGACCAGGACATATTTTAACTGTATAACTAGTGGGACAAATGTCCCAGTAGTCTTAGGATTTGTCCCAGTAGTTAGGCTGATTTGTCCCAGGCAATGTATGTTTAAAGTATAACTAGTGGGACAAATGTTGCAAGAGTTTTAAGATTTGCCTCAGTAGTAAAATGACAGTTAGTAAAGCGAATTGTCATGAAATTTCCAAAAAAAAGGTCATGAACTTTTTTGGGAGAGGAATTCCTAAAAAAACGTCATAAAGTTTTTTGGAGAGGAATTCCCAAAAATGGTCGTTAACTTTTTCGGGAGTCATCAAAGGTTTTCAGAGACGAGTTCCAAAAAAGGTCATATGAACTAGACCCATGGCTGATTTTGTCCCAGCAGTCTAAATTCCTTAAAATATGCACTGTGCTGAACAGTAGGCCTAACTATCATGATTCTACACAGTAAACGTCTCAGAGGATGCTCGAAGCAGACCTACTGCTCGAGTAACAAGGCGAACGCTGACTAATCGGCTATCGTGTAGTCCCCGGCGCCGCCGCCATCCGCCGCCGTCGCCGCCGTTAAGCCCTCAAGTCGAAACCAGTCGCTAAGCTATCGACTGCTAGCGACTTCGTTCACTTAATATTTTGTTATTTTTTATCGCGATTCTCAAGTAAACAATGACAGAACAGTGCTTCTACTAGTTAACATCTGATAACATATTATAATCAATTGTACGTCCATGTTGTTGTCTATCAATGCAAGTAATATCTATGTAGAAACTGAAACTGAAATTTTCCAGTAACTGAAACGAACACGGAAATTATCTCAGAATTGAAACTGTAATAAAAACTGAAATTATTTCAGAACTGAAACTTGAACTGAAATTAAAATTACGAACCAAAAACTGAATTAAAGCTGACACTGTAATTATTTTCAAAACTTAAATATCACTGGTTTTGACTTAGTGGTATGCTTTATTCCTTTTATAGACACACAAATTGACATTAGCATTAATTTTTACAGCCATTGGGCATGCGCACATGAAGCGGAGCCCGTGTAGGACCCATATTCCCATACTGGACCAGTATAGAGTTCATGTGGTCCCATCTAATGTCCACGGAAATGATGGCACGCTCAGTACAGTATGCGGTAAAAATGCATTTTATTGTTAGGTAATCAGGTATGTCCAATGGACATATAAGATTACATGAGAAGTCGATAGCAAGTCGCTAAGTAAGTCGATAAGTCTAAGCGACTTAGTCAGTCGATAAGCATGCGACTTAGTCGACTGAGTCGCTAAGTCAGTCGCTAACTCATCAAGTCAGTCGCTAACTCCTTAGCGACTGACTCCGGGTAGGCCTACTACTATCGTGGTGGACTCAATGGGCGGGTTCCAACCATGCATGAGGTGATTTCTGTGCACAGATGTTCAATTACGACTTCCTCTCTTATCAAGCTCTCGAAATTGTATCGTCTTCGCCTGGGAGGGTTAAAGGCCCTTGCGCGTCTGCATGCAGACGCGCAAGGGCCTTTCGTAGTAGCTGATCTCTGGATCTGGCTAGCATGCATAAAACACACGAATAGGCCTATATAATTATGTATGTAGGCCCTATGTATGTATGTAAATATGTATGTATGCATGCATGTATACATAGAGGCCCGTATGTATCAATTATGTGTGTAAATAGGTATGCATGCATGGACACATGAATTAAGGTCCCTATGCATAGGCCTATATGTATGTATACCGTATACGTGTATGTAGACAGTTAATATACACTGCCATTCTTATAATGTTGCACATGGAAGTTTGGAACCTAGAATAATGCACTAATGCTCCATTACTATGTAATGTAGTGTGAATTACAATTACGGCGCTACAGAAGTTCTCCGCTGTTCTCATCTTATTCTGTTTCCGTCTTCAGTTCCTGTTGATATTTCGAAAGGCCAGAGCTGGAGAGCTTCCAGAAGGGAGTGGCCTCTACGAAGTCTACCGACTCATGGACGAAATCGACGTCAGCAAGGAGGGTGTTGGAGGCGCGAAGACCTTCTTCGAAGCCAAGGTCAACCACCTTCCACTTTCAAGCATAATGAATTGTATTTATTTATATACACCGTGCATTTATTATACAACATAATTCAAGTAAATATCAATATGAGTCGCTGCTGACAACGATGACGAAGAATCGTCGAAGATTAAGGCAGCGAAGTAGGCAGTTGAACATAACTGAGGCAATTCAGTATCAATTCTAGATAGTTAAGGCAGTTATCTAGGAATTAGGCTTAGGCTTACAGCCTAAGTAGGAAATCAGGTAAAAGAGCAGGAACCAAACGGAGTAGGAAATGTGCCAAATGAAAAAGAATTGAGATGAGTAGGCATTATGGTTATGTTATTCTGTTTGGCATTGATGAAATTGGCCAGGCTGTTGATTCATATCAGCAGATTTGCCATTTCATTGATTCGTTTTTTAAACCTACTTCTCTGTGTGGTCTGCAGATTGACCAGCTGTCAAAAATGAGTCAGTTTGAACAAGAAATCCGGGACGAACAGGAAGAAAAAAAGAGAGTAGCGGCGGAACGAAAAGTGCGAAAAGCGGCGTTCAAGGCGACGGCAAAGTTCTTTGAAAATCAAAAGTTGTAGGCCTAAAGGCGGACCATCAAAACGTCGGCAAAGTGCTTTGAAGATTAAAAGCAGAGTTGGAACAGCAAGGCGTCGGATAAGTTCCTTGAAGGTTAAAGTAAAGGGCAGAACAAGTAACTATGGCAACTAAATCTTTACGAATGTTCGTTTGTTCTTAAACCGCTAAATGGGTAAAAACGAACGATTGGAAACGGGATTGATTGAAAGATTGACACCTGATGTATGGTTTCAACCGTTTAAACCGAAATATCAACACTAAAAACTTAAATAGCCTACTTCAACCATGTATAGAGGCCTACTGTATTCGGCAGATTTAGTAAACAGAGACTTAAACAAGAATTAACACAGACACTCTAAAAAAAATTAAAAGTTCACTCTCTTCGAACAGTCACTAATAGTTTTGGAATGTTATACATGTATACTGTATAGGCCTACTTAAAACTTCATTGAAAAGGCATTGCCTCTGGACAGTCAAAACTCACAGGGCAATAATGACATGCGCGCATTTTCGTAAAAATGCTCAATTAATTTTTTTATCTTAGCAAACGAATGGACTCGACGTGTAAATGTGATACAAATCTAAAAGTAGTTGATAAAATATATATTTTGTAATATTATTATATAAATACATGATATTTTACCAGAAAATCCTTAAATTATTAATTTTATGAGGCAATTCCTTAAGTCCTGTGTGTGTCCATGACAACCTTGAACCAACGTAACTCCCGTAACACACAAGTAGGTTACGTCATCGAATCATGCGCTTCAGGTTATGTCATCATAGTCATCGGATATGTAACAATGGATTGCAAACGCGATGATCGCGTGATAATCTAGTGACCAAAGATGGCCGAATTCATGTGGATTCGGTAACAACTGGTCATTCAAACAACGATCAACGGAAGAAAATCACGTGATCCATCATCCATCACGTGGCATAGTCACGTTGCGAGTGCAACGACCAATCAGATGAGTCGGTCTGCCTGGTCGTCTGCCGTTGGATTTTTGCGTCGCGCAGAATCGTCAATGTTTGAAAGACTTTTGGCCGTGTTTAGCTCTGGATGGACAATTCGAATTTGATCTTTCGTCAGCTTCCGGCCAAAAGCTCGGCCAATTGAACCCTGAGAATTTCAGACAAAGAGAGGCCAGAGCATAAGCTAATAAAGTCGCTAAATGAAGGTTCAGATAAGCCTACTGTCAAGTGCTTATATTAATAAATAACTAAACCTGGACACGACCTTTACCATGATCGTCATTTTCAACATCATCTTCATACTCATCATCATCAACCGAACCGCCACCACCACCATCGTTACTGTCGAAATTTACTAAGCGATATTATCATCACCAAATCATGATGGTTAATTGTAATCATCATCATCGTTATCACCACCAATATGATCGTCATAAGCACGAATATTCTTAATTATCATTTAGCATCAATTATCAGTTCATCACCAATACAATCACCACAACCACCAGCACAATGAAGCAGTGGTGTAGTGGGGCGGGAACGCGGGGGAACGCCGTTCCCGCACTTTTTTCCAGGGAGGGAACGCGATCCCTCACTATTTTGCAGCATTTCTGCTGAAATAAATGAACAAAGAAGACTTCAAGACTCACAGTTTCAACTGCTTACTTACTGGAGCCAGGGTTAGGGTTAGGGTTAGATTCAACAGTTTCAAAAATAGCAGCGCTCACACTATGCAAAATTCTTGCAAGATTGCACTTTTTGCTACAGTTGCTACTTCAATTTCCAGGCGTTCCCCCACTTCATTTTTTAGGACTACACCACTGCAATGAAGTGACGAAATTTCACCCTACCCTCCAGTTGAATACTTTTTCCGATCCTCTGCTCTGTCGACTTGGTTCATCTGCCACTCCTTTTCCAACTCTAAACGACCGAACGAATGGAGAACGACCAAGGGTGGATTTCTTCGACGAATGCAAAGTGGATTGACTGGCCCTGTACGCCATGAAAATAATTGCAAATTAGCGTCTACACTATGTTAACTTTTTTGTAATAAAGTAATGCATTTATAATATTGATATCGTATCTCTTGTTCACATCAGATTTCCATTATCAAGAATAGTAAGAATCAATGAAGAACAGATTAGATTAGAATAGAATCAATCAAGTATAGAATAATCCAGAATAAACAAAATAGAATACACTCAATAGCACATATTTCCAAGGCTGTTGGTTATCAATAAGCTCTCTTATCTTATACTAACCTATCTCACCTACAGCGTCTCCTTGTTCCACAAAATGTCCCTTCTCGTAACACATCCTCTTGCTGCCCCTCCCTATCCTTCTCTCTCTCGCTGCCATTCTCCTCCCTCTCACAACCACGCTCTCTCTGGCCAACAGCAAAGAAATTACTTGGCTTTCACGTCATTCGCCAGATGACACCAGCATAACATGTTACCTATAATTCTACAGGTACTAAATGGAACAGAGTCAACGGACCACCGACGTGTCTATTATTATATTATTTTATTAAAAATCTTACGTTGCATTTGTGATGAGCAGTTTCAGTTCGGACGCAAGATGGCGAACAACTAGAGACCTTGAAGATGGGATGCTCAGCTTTTCAGCAAGCAGTTCTGCAGTGAAGTTATGATCGAGAACAAGAACAGCACCGTGCATCCCTGAGTTCTTTAAGTTTCCAGCATATTCCTACAAGCATTAAAATGAAATCATAAGAAATAACACAATATAAAAATGAAATACTAAAAATATAATAAAATATACATCTGAACAATCAACTAAAAATGGAGGAACGCATCACATCAATTGATTATGACAGTTTTTTGGTAGTTCACAGTGATCCAGTTTGTAATGCAATGTAACGTAAGGCAGTGCGAGCAAGTACGACAACCCTGTCTCCTCAACATCTTACTTTACATGTTGCGTTTCACAATGATCTTATAAATTTATGTTATAAACCTCAACTGATTAACAATCTAACGTAATTTTAGTAAAAAATCAACAAACACAGGTCTGTGAGGTTTGTCCTTGGTGTTGTTGGCTATATAAGTAGCCACAAACAGCCAGGACATAACAATAAATTGCTTTGTTCCTTACCTCTAAATCGATTGACTTGACCCAGTTTATGACTTGCTCATTGGTCCACACAACTGGATCGGTATTCGTTTCTTTGGATCGGTTTCTGCGTTCTGTTAAGACCTGCAAAATGAATTTAGTTTTTCTCTAACGGAATGCATTAACTTTAGCCTACAGCTACACCATAGACCCCGGGTATCATAAGGCTACACCCATATTATCTTCTCTTCAAATGGAAGGTGCACTGAGGTGATATGATTGAGCCCTGAGTCTGCCTTTGCCTTCAAAGATCAAGGGGAAAACGAAGATGACTTGAAGTTCAAAGTTCAGAAAGACAGACAGGCAGAGATAAAATAGATCGACAAACAGACAGACAGACAGACAGAATATACAGACAGATCAGTTGATCTACACATGGTAGATGGATCGACGAATTGTGAGACAGAAAGATAGGCAGACAGACAGACAGACAAAGAGGGAGAGATACAGAGAGAGATTGTGACAGACATAGAAAAGGAGAGAGGAAGAGTAAAGAGCAGAGAAGTCGACTTGAAGTTCACAACAAAGAGATGAACTTAACATGAAGTTCAAAACGTCAAAAGAGACACACATGGACTGAGGCAGAGACAGACTGACAGAGTGACAGAGAGAGAAGACTTGCCCGTTTGTCGAACTCTAGGCGGCGTAGAAGCTCAATGCCGCAGAGAAGGCTGGTCTGGTGGAGTTTCTCGAGGACGCTCAAGTGCTTCTCAAGGTCCTTCTTCGTCAGGACATTCAACAGACGACCGTCTATGAAATGAGCCTCAAACGTTGAACTGAACTGAGGTAGACCGAGGCCTGGAAGCCAGTCACTCGACACCCACTTGTAGGTCAAGGTCGACGCCAATGGATAAGGAATTCTATTTCAAACAGAATCAGACCAGTTCCTTATATAACCCTGAAATAAATCATTTGCACTATAATTGCAAGAGTTAGTTAAGTCACGTACGGTCTTACAACTCTGCAGGTCTGGTAAGGTCAACGTCAAAGGCCCTGGCAGCAACAAGATGTCGTTAAACATCTTGTGGCTGCTTTCCCAAAACCAATGTCATCTTATGCTCAGATGACAATATTCCCATATGGGCATCATATAAGCCCTACACATGGAATCATAATGGGGTCATATGTACGACATATGAAACCCATAGTGAGAATACTGTCATAAGGGTTTTAGGCCTACATGCTCTACGTATGACGTTGCTGTTTGGGTGGTGGAGATTACACCTACAGCAAGTAGTGAGAAGCAGCCAGATGAGGTATTTTCGTATGGTACAGTCGACGGCAACTGCCTTGGCAATGGTATGGTGTCTTAAAACATTGAATAATGTAGAATAAGAGGGGTCCAGTATACACAGTTACACACCTTTTTTAAGCCTGTCATTTGCCCTATAAATATAAAGAGAAGCGAAGCAGACCCATTCAAAATAAAGCCATAAGTTGTTGAACACTGGAAACTACTGCAGACCTTAATCTACCACAAACGAGCAGTCAAGGGTATGAAGCTTTAGCGACTTCATTTTCTTAGCCTTGGCAAATGCGCACAGGTTAACCCTGAGTAGCAGCTGCTATATGTCTGAATTACTACTGATTTCATTTCCTTAGCCTAGACATATAAACACAAGAACTAGAAATGCCAAACCAATGCTGCAGTTGATGGAAAAGAAGTAAGTGATCCATGGTATCAAACACTGGCGGCGATCTTGATTGACAGGTGTGGGGAGACACTTTGAACTGATCTGGTCAAGAAAGAGTTTTGAACTGATCTGGTCAAAAAGAGGTAAAAACTGTTTTCCCACTCACACAGGAAACATTTGTTGACCTTTTTTATGGTGGTTCCTCAAAATTGGGGGGGGGGGACAAATGTATGGTGTGTCCCTCCCACTGTTAAAGGTGGGGCTTGTCCCCCTCGACCCCTGGGATCGCCGCCCATGGTACCAAAGCAAGTCACCATACCCTTGTTCACACAGCTAGTGACTTCATTGTGAACAGCAACAAGTGCAGATGCTATTGAATAAAACATTGATAAGCAGATTGAAAGGAGGGGGTATTAATGAGTTGGAAGATAGAAACGATTGTAAACTAATCAAAACCACCTGTTCAAGCATTTTTTAATGAAAAAAATAAAAAAGTTCAGATCGGTCTGTAATTAGATAGGTCGCCAGGGACGAGAGGTTTCTTTAGTCGGGGATGAATTATGGTGTGAGCAAACGGAAAGGATTCTTCATCCAGCGAGAAGTTAACATTTGAAGCAATAGTTGAATGTAATCATGTAGGACAGTGGTCTCCAACCTTTTTTCAGTGAGGAGCCGCATTGCACAGTTTAGCAACCTTTGGGAGCCGCAAGGGCGAAGTTTAGCAACTTTTGGGAGCCGCCATGGTTTTAGGTCGAATTTAGAGCACAACAAATACTAGCAAATGGCACTATTAGCCGCTAGCGTTAATCATAGGTTCTAATATATAATATCATTATATGGACCGACACAGAAAACAAAGACCTCGTAGAGTTTTTAGCTCAAGCAACACGGAAAAAGGCCATTTTTAGCGCAATTTTATTTCGTCACATAGAAAATGTCATTTCCTGGAAAGTTCTGGAGAGCCGCCACAGAACGTTTCGAGAGCCGCATGCGGCTCGCGAGCCGCGGGTTGGTGACCACTGATGTAGGACATCAAAGCCCTCTTTCAGAAGAGGTGTAGGAATAATGTCGAGAAAAGAGCTTTTCTTGTTTCCTCTTTCCATTCTTTACTTTCAAAAACACCACCACATTTTTAGACCAGTTTTGCAGGGTTCTGAGAGAAGTTATGCAAATAATCAGATCCATGAGAATTTGTCAGACTACTTGCTTTGTGTCTGGATGTCGGAGTTCGTCAATCGCGAGGCGGAGCTTACGTCGGTGCAGAGGAGACTGAAGCCCCAGCACAGAGTCCAACTCAGTGTTCGTCATTCCCAGAAGAACCTAAAAATAGAAGACCAGTACCTTACAACCCCTTGTATGTCATTCATTCGTCCTATAAATAGAAGCTAAATAAATATCCAGCTTGAAACAAATTATGGTGTACGGTAATGACGATGTCAACGGCCCTGGCAGCCATAAGCTGTCGATGTTAAACACTACCATAAGTTAATCCCAGCAGTCAGCCGTGGGAAATTGGTAGGGCCCTGGCCCCTCATTCTCTTAACCTTGGCACATCAAAGAGCGGGCGGCCCAATTGTATATGCACTTTTATTATTCTATACTCAAGAATAGCCGTAACTTGTTGGGAGCACCCCTCTGTTGGGAGCACTCCTCCTCGTTAAGACATACATGTAGGCCCTAGATGCAAGCCATAAGGCCGAATTCTCCAAAGCCTAACCTTGAACCACTGGCCATGGGCTGATCTTGGTGTCAACCTGGTACAAGGCACTATTCTGCATTCCGTCCAAGTGGCAATTCCTCACAGTACGTTCATCAGTTTCTCACCAACATGTGCGTACGTACCTACGTGTGTATTGTAATCTTGAATTCGTAATCGTAATCATACTCAAGTTTGCATAGCACCACTCCAAGACAGGCACTTCCGACCCAACAACGAACGACTAAATCAAGCTAAGCTTCTGTTTGCAAGCGCTAACAGAAGAGGCAGAGAAGACCAAGAAGCCCATTGCGCAGGTTACTCTGGGCAACCTTATAAACTTTGTATGCACGACACAAGAAACTTACTATAGAAGCTCTATAAGTAGTTCTCTTTAAGTTTCTCTCAAAAGGGCTGAACTCTCATCTAATCTGGAGACTTTAAAGCAGAGTTATATCACAATGTAGGGAGAGAGTCCAGGTCTTCCTACCCGTCCACTCTTGATGTTATCAGCGCAGGCTGGACCATAGCAAGGCATCTGAACGTCCAGCTCCAACCAGGCTCTCACGTGACTTGCCTTCCAACAGACTGGAACGATCTTGCGCGCCTCCGTCAGCATCTGTATCTTCTCCTCGTCGCTCAGATACGATGAACTGAAGTTACCTGTCCAGGTGTGATAGAGATAGATTACTTAAAATGGCGAAATGTAATAATGGTTTGCACAGAATTGGTCACATGGGATACAATACGGAGAGAAGTAAAGAGGAAAGAACAGGAGAGACAGAGCAAGGGAGGGATGGAGACAGAGAAACAGGAGCAGTGAGACTGACAAAACAAAGAGAAACAGATATGGGCAGAAGGACAAAGATAAATCGGGCGAAACAGGGAGAAACTGGCAGAGAAAACAGAGACAGAGAATGTGGAATAAGCACACAGACGTAGAGAAAACAGTTGAGAGGTAGAGAACTAGGCTGAGAGACAGAAATAGGTAGAAAGAGAAAGAAACAGACAGACAGACAGAGAGGAGACAGACAGACAGAAAGAGAGGAGAGAGACATTTAAAAAAGATATATCGGAGAGAAGTAAAGAGTGAAGAACTGGAGTACAGACACACAGGGACAGAAGTGTATAGGCAGAGAGAGAGAGAGAGATCAATACACAGAGGACCAAGAGACGGAAATGCATAGGC
This sequence comes from Allolobophora icterica, assembly GCA_963556255.1. Taxonomy (NCBI): domain Eukaryota; kingdom Metazoa; phylum Annelida; class Clitellata; order Crassiclitellata; family Lumbricidae; genus Allolobophora; species Allolobophora icterica. The sequence continues at coordinate 25,695,274 of OY744609.1, read as the reverse complement.
AGACAGAGACCAATGCACAGAGAGGCAGATATACAAATATGCAGCAGAAAACCAACAGAAACTGAGCAATACAGATACAAAGCCATATAAGCATACAGGCAGAAAGAAATAGACAAAAACTTACAGTAAATAGACAGAAAGGCAGTGAGAAATAGGCAGAGAGAGAGAAAGAGAGAAAGAGAGACCAACAGAAACAGAGAGAAATAGGCAGAGAGAGACAGACCAACAGAAACAGAGAGAAATAGGCAGAGAACCAGAGATAGAAAGACAGACAAAGAACATGAGACAGAGAAAATGAAACTGATGCATTCATCATCGTATACTAATCCCCCATAGGTTCTGGTTTAGATAATTATAGCTGTGTCTGTGACAAGCAAATCCTATTACTCGTTCTTTCTGGCGTCGCTTGGGAGTTGGAAGAAGTAATTGAGTTAGAAGTTGGTGCTTTGGACACAGGAACCTCATGGTCCAGTTCGTTGCCTCGACTGTTTGGCTGACATGCAGTATCACTGGCTCTTTTATTATTGACATCTCCGCCTCTGCCTTCTAGAAAGGATAAACAAAAAGAAAATGTATCACTGTGATCAACAGTAAATAAATAAATCAATGAAGTTAATCACAATTCAATACAATGCAATACAATTAGACATGCAGACATACATACAGACAGACAGACGGACTGACACTCAGACAGACGGACAGACAACACAATGCAATGGAATATAATAGAATATAATACATTAGATTATAGCGGTGTTTTTAGTTGTCAGGTGGGGAGTGAGGTTCAACCCGTAGCTCCTCTTCTAACCCTCTCAGCTAAGTAACTGAACAGATGTTGATGAACGCTAGCGCTATCTGGCGAATAATACGAGAACAAAAAAGGCGATTTAGATAATGGTGTGGTGAGGTAGTTTTCAACATCGGGACAATTTTTGACCATTGCATACAAGACTAAAAGCTAACGAGGGGAAAGGGCATTTCCCAGAATGAACACTTGCTGAACATGTGGACAGAAGCTTTGCGTAAAGAGGCCAGTACTATACAATAGAAGAGAATAGACTAGAATATCATAGAGTGTAATGCAATAGAGCACATTACCGTTTTCTTTATGTATGGACCAGGACACCTTTCGGCTCATCTTGGGATGGTCCGAACCGTGGAATCGCGGAAACGTCTGGCAATAGGAGTCGTCAAGTAGCGGTGACAATTGAACGGTGCTATTCGATGAAATCGGTTCAAAAGTCAAGGCCTTTGACCTCAGTGACTCCTCGGAAAGACTGTCCTTGACCGACGAAGATGCCGACTGATCGAGCGGCTGAGGCACAAATGGTAAAGTATGAATGATATGGTAGAATTTTGCAAAATATTTGGTAAAAGAATATTTTGTTTAAAAATGTCTGTTTGTCCGTCTGATTGCCTGTATAATGTGTGTCTCTTTAACCAGTTTCATGTTTGTCTATCTCTCTGTTTTATATATGCATAATTTTATCTGCTTGTTTATCTGTGTTGTTACATACGTCTCTTTACCTGCTTGTCTGTCTGTCTGTTTGTCTGTCTGTATTATCGCATCTCTTCTTACATGTTAGTCTGTCTGTTTCTCTGTTTATCTGGCTATTTACCCCTCCTTCTTCTCTTCCTCGTCCTCTTCCTGCTCTGTCTGGTTCCTCCTCCTTTTCCTCCTCATGCTTCCATTCCGATCTTTAATATGTCCATTGTGCAATCATACGAACAGGAAGAGCCCTTAAGAATCCCTTAAGCTAACCCTGAGGCAGCAATGGGTATGAAGTGTTAGCGACATCACTTTCTTAGCATCGGCATAGGAAGGCAGATGGCCGGTCCTCTCCCTCACCGGGTCATCTTCCCATCGACAGTGTACGGTCAGTGTACTCATTGTAGCCGAGTTGGCTAGGTGGTACACTGTGCAGGTGGAGCAGAAATCTCGAAACAATATCTGCCCTGGAGGGGATTTGAACCCCGACCTCTCGATTGACAGTCTAGCAAGCTAACCACTACACTGTCGAGCACCCCCACATGAAATCATAAATTCGCTGTATAATTCTTGTAGTCATGTCATAGGTTCATGTGTGGACATAACAACTTGGAGACATGTGCATTGTGCAAGGAGAAACTCCTGCAATGACAGGAGTTGCCCTGAATAGGTAGACAGATGATCGACAAGTATTTTGGATAGATATGTAGATGGATGGGGAGTCTATGTGCATGCAGGAGCCCACCACTGGGACCTTTTCTAGCTATCTGAGCATTGCTTGCTAACTAATGAACTCTCTCCTTAATTATATTTCAAATTGTTTATCCTTGTGCCAGAGCGCCATATTATTTTCTCTCGAAGCGGCGCCAAATAAATTTCTAAAATTACAATTACCAGATCACACCCGATTGTAATTGTGCTCACCCCAGCTGCACGTAACCGCGTCAGTTCCTGTTCCAGTTGGACAATGACTTGGTCCTTGATGTCAAGCTCCAGGGTCAGAGCCAGGCTACGATCACTCAAAGCTTCTGCTCTCTGGACCAGATCCCATTTCAACCTCTCGTAGTCTGTTCTGTCCGACGCCATCTGAAAATTATTAACATCATCGTCGTCGTCGTCAGCAAGGTCGTCATATTCTGTAGTCAATGTTATCATTAATAATTGCCGTTCACTTATTGTCTCCGCCATTGCACTGTCTATTTATCAAACTCGGCTAACAGTAGATACGATAGTGGTCATGAAGATTATGATGCAGCTTTTGTGTGATAATAACGACGACGGCAACAAAGATGATGACTGTGATGAAGACGGACGATAAATCTATACATATAATTTCCCAGTTCCGTATGTGATACGATAAACGCTAATGGAATGTGTGGAATGTGCATCGGGCGAGACAGAGCCATGCACACGGGCTATCCGTGCGTCCGTCCGCCCGTCCGTTTGTCTGTCTTCGCCCGTCTTATATTGTCCTACAGTATAGTGCAGGTACAAACTCCCCCACTAGGCCCATAGACTACAGCCAGACTGATGCTGCTAACAGCGCAGGTACCAACGGGAAACCGTGCCTGACAGTGAGGGATGGAGGCAGTGACAGAGGGAGAGGGAAGGAGTGAGAGGGAGGGTTGGTCACTGCCTCCATCCCTCACTGCCTCCACATCTCCCTCCTTCCCGTCATATCTGACGGGCCATTACTCTAGTGATGATGATGATGATGATGATGATGATGATGATGATGATGATGATGATGACAACCAAGACGACGAAAACTGACTTGTTTGATGATTTTCTCGCTCGCTGTGATCCTCTGTTCGTAGTTTCCAATGAAGTCCTTCAGCTCGGCCTCCTTGTCCTCGAGAGTTCCATAGAGCTGCCTCATCTGACCAAGTAGATCGAGCTTCTCTGCTTTCAACTTCTTCTGATCCAGTTTCATCGCTGTCGAATAAACGAGGACCTTGTACAATTCTGAGCAAGGCGAGTTCAAGAGACCTCAGCTATCTAGCTATCTATGTATCTATCTATGTATCTATCTATCTATCTATCTCTATCTATCAGATTTATATAGTGCCCCTTCATGGAATCTGCTCATTGGTGCTCCCGACCCAGGCCCGGAGAACCGAGTCCGTGTGTCACGCTGAGGCGCCACCTATCAACTGGACTTCTGGTTCCTCAGACCTATCAGACTTCGATCGAGCTTCTCCGATGGATAATGGTTTTAGACAATGGTCTTCGGTGAAGCTACCATCAGTCGATGCCTTGTGCATTATAAATGCGTTATGCAATTCATTTGATATATATACATTGCATTAGAATTGATTAGATAAGAACTTCATTCATTTCTTGGTAAGGTCGGCGTGAAACAGAATGGAATATAATAGATCAGAACAGTATGCAATAGAACAGACTAGAACAGAATGGATGGAATAGAATAGACTAGAACAGAATGGATGGAATAGAATAGACTAGAACAGAATGGAATAGTATAGATTAGAATAGAATAGAACAGATTAGAACAGAATGGAATAGAAGAGAACAGCATCTAAATTTAATTAAATAAGATAACTGAACATGATTTAAGAATCGCAGACTACAGATAGACCTGGAGCAATTGGTCTGATCAGACACCCTATGCCACTCTCCAGCGATCCTTTTGGATCAGATCCCTAGATCAGTTCCTGTTTCTTTGACTTACAGTAGATCTGTTCTTGGGATCGATTCAGTTCTCGTTTCAACTGCATCAGTTCCTGTTTTGATTGGTTCTGTTCTGCTGTTGTGTCGTTGTTGTTCGTCAGTTTCTGGTTGACTTCCTCCAGCCTTCGCAGTTCCAGTCGAGCCTTTTCCAGCTCCTCCACCAGCTGCTGGTTTTCCTGCTTCAGCTTCGTTAGTTCTTCCATCAACCCTGATGACTCTGCTGCGAAATAGTAAAACAGCTGTTATTATCAAATGTATGCAAACGTAGTCAGGAAAATAACATGCAAATTTTTTTATCAACTTTCAAAAAAGTTTTATGCCAATAATGAATAGGGTGATGAGATAACGATAATGATCATGATGATGACAACGATGAAGACGACGACTACTACTACTACTACTACTACTACTACTACTACTACTACTACTACTACTACAATCATCATCATCACAATCATACAGACCAACTCTAACCTAGTATGAGAATGGTCACTGATCTGAGAAAGTAGGTCATCATTATTACAGCGTTCTGTTGTTATACTTAACACAGTCGTAAAAAAATAATTACCATGATTAGGCCTATCATAATGTTATATCTTGAACGAGTGATAAACCATAAATACTCGAAGTACTGTTTCCCTCCGCTGCTCCGCAGTACCTGGTTCTCTTACGCTTTCGTAAAATGCCACAGGACAACTGGGAGACAGAAGATAATATAGAGACGCCCCAAAACAACACACATTGTCCTAAACACGTTATAGCAAGCCTCCCCTACTCCATAACCCCTCCTACTCCTTTTTCTCCATCTCTTCGTTCTCAACTGTCTAAACTGCGCAAACGCCCAAGCCACAAAAAGCTCCGACTGTGAAACGGAAGCTCAAAATGGACAATGTTCACAAATCAATTCAGTCAGTCGATGATATATCCATGCACGACAGTCAACAGAAGGCCTAGCGTGCATGGATCATCAACCATGGAATGAAGGAGGAAAAGAGCAGGCTGAGTGACGTTCGTATCACTGAGAGGTCGTGGGTTCAAATCTCAGCCAGAATAGAAAGGTGATTCGGTTTCTCTTCCACTAATGAACACGGACGTATAACCTGAGAACGCCATCGATAGAAAGATCAGGCGTTGAAGGACAGGACTGGCCACTCCCCTAATATGCCAAGGCTAAGAAAATGAAGTCGCTAGCACTTTATAGCATGGCTGCACCTCTGGTTTAACTCAAAGGTTCGATTGTCTTTGCAACACCCCAAACTGCCTATCTACTCCCGTATCACGTAGCAATACAGTCATATAAAGAGTTGCAGCTCGTCATTCATTCATCGACAGTGCTCGCCATCTTTGTAACTGCAGTCAGTATAGTCACAGAATAGATATCTATTCTGTGGTATAGAATAGCCTCATTGTCCGCAACTTAAACCTCTGTAGAACCGTTATTGGCCTTTGTTCGTGCATCGAATTTCAGTGGTAACAGATCATCGTCGGTTGTAAATTTCTCTCTAAGGAGGAAAAGGAGGTGGATGACGAGAAGAAGGAGGAGGAAAAGGAGGAGGATGGTGAGAAGTACGAGGAGAAAGATCACTACGTGAATGAGAAAGAAGAGAAAGTGATGAAGAAGAGGAGAGTGCAATGAAGACTTAACTGGGGGTCCTAAGAATGACTAGGGGGTTGAACCCCAACCCTCCGGACAATTCCCATGCTGGGTATACCATTGCGGTAATAGGTATACCATTGTGCATGGGCGGCGATCCCGGGGGTCGAGGAGGACAAGACCCCCACCTTTCAGAGTGGGTTGGGGACACACCACACATTTTGTCCACCCCACGAAATTTTGAAGAAACACCAAAACGGTCAGAATGAATTTTACCGCGCGTGAGCGCGAAAAAAAATTGTGACCTCTTTTTGACCAGTTCAGGTCAAAACTCTTTTTTGACCAGATCATTTCTAAAGTGTCCCCCCCCACCTGTCAAACAAGATCGCCGCCACTGCCATTGTGGTAATGGATATACCGTTCTCAGTTTCTTAGCCTCCGCCATGGAGATCTAAATAGGCCTTACTACAATCTGTATACATAGATTTCTAAGTACTGGAATCTCTGTTCCTCGGCTTATAATGACTTGGCAAATCCTTTCAGGTAACTCAGTTAATAAATGTAATATAGATATTACAGTTAAATGAGATTTCACTGAAGGTGGGTATCAGAGGTAGGTCATGTGTCACATTTAAGGCCGGTAGTACAAGTACAGGTAGCTCAGTTATCAAGGGTGAGACAGGAGCTTACAGGTAAAAGACAAAGACAAATATAATATAAAGGACGGATGTATGAATTGTGATCAATAATAAAGCCTTAGGTAAATATATCTGCCACTTGCCCAACTCTAGGGTTATCTACCTTCGAGGGCCCTCAGGCCTTAACCAGCCTCTACCTTCCAAGAAAGTTCATACACTTAATCACAGCTAAACAAAGCCCAAGTTAATGTATTAGTCATTGGCTTATAGGAGCCTGAGTACACAGACCTAAATCTGCACCTGTAGGCCTATTTCTAGACTAAACCGTAGGCCTTTATTGCACCTTCCTCGACAGGTGGGCTGTGTAGTTTTCCAACTGAATAAGCGCACTGACAGTCGAGGTTTCGAACCCAGACTTCGCCAAGAAATTTCCCGATTATTTCCATCACGCGTTCATTTCCAAAATCCGTCACGACCTGCCAGGAAGTACGCCTGGTTTCCCCTATCGTCTGCGGTCGGGGAGAACGGGGTTCATTGGACCACTCGGACAATTATTGATGCATGGGGAATCATGTACGACGACCGCGAGCTAAAAATGGCGAAAAGGGCTTAATGGAATTGCGACGATAGGTGGGGAGGGTCTGTCCGTCTTACTGTCTCTCCGTTTGTCTATGCGGCTGTTTTGTTTATCTCTCTGTCTGTCCATCTGCCTGTCTTTCCGTCTGTGTTTATGCCAGTCAGTCTCTAAAACGTCATTCCTTCATGCCAATATAATTTTATAGCGCCATTTTCAATGTGCTAAATAAACACTTCATGGTCTGTTCTAGCTATTTGTATCTATCTTCCTCCTCTTAGCAATCTCCTCTTTCTGTTCCGTCTGAGCCTCCTCCTAACTCCCCCTCTCTTCCTTCCTTCCATTCTGCCAGTTCATGTACGTAATCGTAATCTCCAAATTTCTAAAGCACTGCTCTAAAGCTAAGCGCAGGGAATCAGCTTATTCAAGAGTGATGTACGAATTACTTGTGAACTCATAAATGCGCTACATCAGTATCTTGTTTTTCCCCAGACATAAGCCCACGTGAGGATATGCAGATATGAGATGTGTGTGCGTGCGGATACCATTGGATAGGCTGGCATAAATAGAAAGGTATAATACATAGATGGGCAAAGGATGGATAGGTATATGGATAGATTTGGAAAGATCGGATAGGTATAGTGGATTGGTAGGTAGAGGATGGTGAAAAAAGGACAGGTATACTGTCAGGTAGGCATATATTTTTATCGGAACATAGGAATATTGGACAGGTAATTATTTCATATTTAAACATCAAAAACGGACTTCGAATTGTGCAGCAAGTTTCTTTCGCAATTACCAGATCTTATCATCAGTTGAAAGACATCTAGTGCATGGCTGGCTTCCAAGTGGTAATAGATTTATCAGCCGTTTAGTGACATCTTGTGGCCTCCACGGCCCGTGTCTAAGCAGGGCCTTGTGTATGTTACGATGCGATGCGGTTAAAACAGTTTAGCAGCAAGGCGTGACTGCCTCTCTATCTGTCTCCCTGGTTGTCTCCGTCCGTCCCTCTGCGTCTGTCTCTGTTTCTCAGTCTGTTTGTCAGAAGCAGGTCAAGATCAGTTCAGAAGTGCTAGCAAACAGACCGATAGACATACAGACAGCAGGACGTATGAGTGCAATATTGATTCAAGTGCTGTTAATGGATCGGATTTGACCAGATTATCCTTTGAGATCTGATCAATATTAAATCTGCAAGCCCCGCCCACAAACCTACCTTGATTGGCAGCTCGACTGTTGGTCATCTGCACCAGCCTCTGCAACTCCTTCTTCATCGTTAACATCTCCTCATTTGTCTCGTGCAGCGAGCCGTCGATTTTCTCCGCTAGGTGGCGGTTGTCTTCGGCCATTTTTGCGAACTGTGTCTGAGCGTCGTCGAGCAGAGACCTCATCTGAAAGAAGGACTCACGGAGGGTCTGCTGGTCCTCGTCTGTCAGGTGGATGCTCGCCAGTCGGTTCAGTTTCTTGCGCGAAAATACGAAGGTGGAAATCTGGTCGTTGAGGTTCTCCAACGACGATATGGCTGTACCACACAGTCAGAAAGCATAAACATTAGACACAACAATCAGAACGGAGTCAGAAGTTTGTACATGAGGAGAGAAAGTGGGACAGACAGACAGACAGACAGACAGACGGACGGACGGACGGACAAACAGTCTGCCCTCGACTCAACCATATCCATTAGCAGACAGATAGATCTTGCTGCTAAACTTTACGATCATTTTACATTTTAGTGTTTTTTAACCTTTAAACTTTGTGGTGAGCTAGTACTAGTAGTCAGCTTGCTGGACCATCAACCGAGAGGTCAGAAGTTCAAATTCAAATCTCTGTTTACACAGAAAGATGTGTTGAAACTTCTGCTCAATTTTCACCCCCGAGCGAAATCAGCAGTACAATGAGTACACTAACTGTAAACTGTTGGACAGAAGATTAGGTTTCAAGGGAGAGGACTGGCCACTCACCCTCATCTGCCGAGGCTAAGAAAGCTAAGACGCTATAATGTGTCATACTCACGTCTGTGACTTTGAATCAACTAAAGTGACTGCTATTCTTCTGCTTGCTGTTACAAGTTTAGTATGTAACTATCACACCCTCGACCTAACCCTATCCATTGACAACACTATGTCCCAAGCAAAATAGGCTCCAACACCGGCCGTATAGCGTCGGTGAGAAGGTCAGGCCACAAGGAGGAGGACTCACACAATATCACATGACATAAATGCCGAGACTAGGAAAGATGGAACGGTAGACATTACATAGCCATGCCACAGGATAATACAGCAGCCTCTCTTTTTATGTTTTACAGGATCCCATAAACATATGCATGAATATTCAAATATAACTTCGTGTTTATATGTACACACACACACACACACACGCACGCACGCACGCACACACATTATATAATTGCTTGTTTGAATTTCTCTGTATGTATAAATTCATATATACATACCAACAGGGATATATAGTCTGCTCTGATATTTACACCTATAGAGACTGCAAGGTCCAAAACCTGTTTATTTTTCTTAGGCTGAGCAAATAAAGTAATACCCCTAAATCTCTTTGCACAATTATCTGTAGCTCTGTGTCGTGTCATTCTACCACATCATATATATATATATATATATGAAGAGGATTTAAGTCATATATATATATAATATATATATATGAAGTGGATCACATACAAAGACAAGTATATATACACATGCATACATAAATATGTTATGTGCTCCTATGTACACACATTGTCTCACACACACACACACACACACACACACACACACACACACACACACACACACACACACACACACACACACACACACACACACACACACACACACACACACACACACACACACACACACACACACACACACACACACACACACACACACACACACACACACACACACACACACTGTCACACACACATGCATATAATTGAGCTCTGCACATTCCATCAAAGGCTGTATTACTAAATATATAGGCTTCTGTTCTGAAGACACAGACACCTTTGGATTATATTTGCTATGTCTATATTGACACATAGCAAATATAATCAGAAGCAATTAAATGCCTGCTTTCCGCTTGTATATATCTGTGTATGAATGTATACATAATATATATATATATATATATATATATATATATATATATATATATATATATATATATATATATATATATATACATCCACACTTACACATATGTACATACGTAAATACTCATGCATAAGCATATATAATTATAATTATGTACATATTGCAGATAGTGTTGGTTTGGGGTTCCTCCTCTAGATGATTACTGTATGGAATCCACCGAATAGAGACCTCGAACAAGCATGGAAAGCATAATTGTTCAGTAATTATATGCAAAATCATCATACAAAGGCGTTTAATAAAAGCATATATAACAATAAATATATGCAAACATACCATCAATGCATACATATAAATCACACATAAACATAGAGATATTATATAAAGACATACGTATGACAAGTCTTTATATAATATCTCTATGTTTATGTGTGATATAATTATGTCTTTATATGGTCGACAGAAGGTGACCAAAGATCTTGTTCCCTATTCAACTGTAGACTAAAGAACTAGTCATCTGTTCAACTGCAGACCAAGGACCTGGTCCTCTGTACCAGCTGGCTCTAAGGCACTCCACAGGGTCTTTGGTAAACACTTCCAGGTTAAGTAAAGCGATAACAACACATCTCCGTCGTCCGTCAATACCCCTTCGACCACATGGACTTCTATCTGATAGCAACGACGTGAATCAACATTCTGAACTTCCATCGACTGGCTGGCGGTCCAGTTCTCTCAGAGACGAGGCCACAATTGTACCTCTGATCATACTCTTGTGGTGGAACCAATGCAATTTTTATGAATCATATCAGATGTTACGTGCATATATATATATATATATATATATATATATACATATATATATATATATACATATACACACATATATGTGTGTGTATGTATATGTATGTATGTATATATTTATATATTTGAGGACACTTAATATAGCGCTGTTAAAGCACCTCTTAAAAGTGCGGCATGCATGACCGTATCTTGCTGTTCTAATCTGATGCATTTTGAAGTAGTTCATAGTTCAAACGGAGATTGTCGAATGGAGTATCATAGTATGTGCAGTGGAAGACTGTGCCAAGAGGAAGGTAAGACACAGAACAGGGCACAATGTAATTTGTAATTTTGTAATCTGACATTTATAAAGCGCCACTTCAAGAAAAAACTCATCAGTGACCCAAACCAGTGAAATTACTGGTGAATGATAGAGACTTCAGGCACTTGGGAAACTGTCGAAGGGACAAACAGAGAAGCTCGGGTCACTTGAATGCACTCCGGTTCATATGCACAAACGCGTCACCTGCATTTCTCCACCTACGGTAGAGCGCAATGATTATTTAGAATCCGTACTTCGGGGTTACTTACACACTTCTGTCACCATGTCACACTCTAAATCGAACTGAGCCACCATGCCCCCACCATTGTGGGGCGTGGTGGCTCAGTGGTAAGTTCGGCGCCTTGTGACTGGAGGGTTGCAGGTTCGAATCACACTCTAGCCGCTGCGTACGGACCTTGGGCAAGTCCTTCACTCGCAATTGCTTGTGGCGCTTCGGCGTGAAAATTCTGGCACAGTATCAATGCTGTAGTTGGGAGTGCCTCTGAGTAGTAGTTGACTTCGAGAGGCGCTATAGAAATATCCGGAATAAATAAATAAATGGTTTTCTTCAGTTCCCACTGCACTGTTTAATTTTGCCACTCCCAATGCCTGGATTCACTTCACCATAAGGCAGGTCAATACATAGTCTGAGAGTTTTGTCTTGACAAAAAGTACCAAAACAATAGAAACACAGCACAAAGCAGATCAAAACAATACAATTATCATCAGTTCCTGACGCCAGTAATTTGGCAGTGAAACGAGCGAATAAATGATCACCATTCTTTTCTATCATATAGGCCTAATACAACATAGTATAATAAACTACAATAAAATATAATATGCAAGCTGTAATATCTTCGACAGCGTATAATTATACTACCCATAATCCTCAATGGGGATGAAATCCTGACTCTCACAAGGATGCCTTCCAACATTCGTTCATCTGCTATATACAGAAGTCCACAGTCGTCGCAGCCCAGTACAGACAGCAGGGGTCAAAAACGTCATGCCTAGGGCGGATCCGTCAGTCCACCCCACCCCACCCCAACATGGAACACCAAAACACAGTTATGTCGGGCGCGCGTTTAATGCGCAGTTGGGTCAAAGGTTACTATGATAAACGCCACTGGAGTTTGATGTTCATCCCAAGTTGAGATTCCTCGACTCTCCTCACATCCTCTTGTAAAAAATCCAGTCTGATTTATGGCCAGGAGACAGACAGACAGACAGACAGACAGACAGACAGACAGACAGACAGACAGACAGACAGACAGACAGACAGATAGACAGACAGCAAATAAGCAGGCAAAATACGCATGGATACAACGAGACAAACAGGCAGACATATGCAAAGATACGGAAAGACTGACAGACGGAATCTAAGCAATCTTATGAGTATTCATGAACTGATCCAGGCGCAGAGAATCTAAACGCATGACTCGATCCCTTAATATATCTTTGTGGAAGAAGACAAATTACTTCATAGGAACATCAATTGGAAGGCACATTTCTTTAAACTACAGTGAATCATAAAAAGAATTATCATGTGAACCCAATTAAAGGAATGTTACTTCAAAGCATTTTCATGAAATAAACTACTAGTCTGTCTGCATACACTTCATCTGGGTGTCACTTTAAGTAGGTCACGTTGTAAAATATTTAATTAGGTTATGCAAGAAGACCTACTACTTATAGAGCTTATACATGCATAGCCCTTCATGACTATTTATAAAGTATGCTCAGACGAATAATTTATGATGGATATAAACGAATCTCATGTCATTCAAGTAGGTCAAATTGACTGCCTGAAATCTCCATAATTAAACCTGCATGACTATTCATACAGCAAGGCCTTTAGAAACGTTAATAAGACCTTCGTTAGTCACACCATGGAAATCTCAAACCAGAGCATTGTAAACATTCACTCCATATAGAATAATTATAGATCGCGTGTTCTAATGAATATTCAGTAGACAGATCTGCAGTAAACATACCACAACACATTATGCAAGATCAGGTCTCCTTTAGTAAAGCCTTTCTGTGCTATTGTATTTATACGGTTTATAATCTGAATATGAATTATGCACATGCTGAGGTTGCAGTGTGATGTGTCCACAGTCTGCTGGCTTAGGATTGATCTCCTATAATGAAAATACCTCACTAAGTCATGCTTGTGATTGACACTCATGGTGTCATGTGTTCACCTTGTAGACCTAGTCACTGAATAGGTAGACAGGTTGAAAGCAGGTAGGATTATTTAGACACCCTATTTGCTCAAGAAAGACAGGCATATGGAGAGATGAGATGCGTATCTCTATTTGACAGACAAATAGAGAGATACACAGGCAGACATTGAGACAGACAGAATAATAATATTTTAATGCTGCATTGCTATAGCATTAGTTTGTATAGCACCTCTTTTAACCGAACATACTACTCAGAGTCACTCTAACATGTTACTATAGTGACCAACATTCCATTCGGATAGTCCCTATTACACAATTGCTGTAGAATACACATATCAAGACATTTATATATAGACCCAATTACAATTTCTAATGTGTTTAGATAGTGCCTCTCTGCATGCTCGAGAGGCCTAGAGGCACTAGAATATGCCACATTAAGTGTCTTAACACATACATACATACACACATATACATTATATACATTCACAATGCAAACATGCAGACATATACATACATATATACATACATAGATATAGACATAAATACATTCATAATACACACATGCATACATATGTACACACACATACATACTTTCATATACATATATACATACATACATACATACATACATACATACAAACTTTCATATACAAACATACATACATACACATACATACATACACACATATACTTACATACACACATACATACATAGATACATTCATAATACAAACATGCATACATATACATACACACATACATACATACAGACATACATACATTCATAATACATACATGCATACATATATACATACACATACACACATACTTTCATATATATACATACATACATACATAGACATAAATAAACGGGGTCAGCCCGAATCCCCGAAACCCGAATCCCCGAAAACGCAGAAAATACATTAAAGCCCGATTTCCCGAAAACAGCTTATAGAAAGTGCCGAACTCCATAAAACTATTCAAAGTTAAATTGTAAACTCTTATACATGACATAGACCTAGCGTGGCCTTGATGTACCTCGATATAATGCCTATTCACATGTTTATCTGTAATTTTAGTCTAAAATCGATTTCGGGGATCCGGCCGAAATTCGTTTCGTGGATTCGGGTTTCGGGGATTCGGGCCGCACCCAAATAAACATACAAACCTATATACATTCATAATACATACATGATACATTATGTACATACATACACATACATACATACATTCACAATACATATTATACATGATACATTATGTACACACACACACATATACATACATACATAGTACATACATACATACATACATACATACATACATACATACATACATACATACATACATACATACATACATACATACATACATACATACATACATATATACATACATGTTTCTATAGCCTAGCTTTCCTTACAGAACGTTATCATCACAGTCAAGTGCTTTCACGCTCGATCCATCTGATAGCCGTGTGTTCTGCGCCTTTATGAGATTCTCAACGGGCGCTGTATAAATGCTCAGATAAATACGTCCATGACTGACATGGAGACCAATTGATTGGCAGGCGTTGGTCTTTACCCAGTACGGCAGGTGGTTTTACATCCATAAAGAAATCGATGAGCATATCAGGTAGGCTCTGTTTTTCGAAACATTCGGGGTTAGAGCCATTGCATCGCTCTAATAATATAACAAGTGGGCATAACAAGGGCTTTAAGTGGTTCAGAAGACATGTAATCTGTCTTAGATTAACAATATTACGTTTCGGTCTTTAACAACATCATATGGCTGTTAATATTATTTGCACTGCAAGGGTTAAAGGTAGGGGCCTAACGTTTACGTCGACATTAGGCCCCCACCTTTAACCCTTGCAGTGCAAATAATATTAACAATATTCACAATATTAATAAGGCCATGGCTATTTATAGAGTCACAGGTGTTTTGGGGAAAGTCTTCGACTTACCGGTCTCTTGTAGAAATGGAAACAATCACAGAAACGATGGAATCCAAGTTCGTCAGGATTCAACTAATGAAGAATAAAATAAGGCCTATCCGAAATAGCAACTGTGCCCAAACAGCAACAATATTCGAGTAGGGGAAAATGACGATGTACGATCCAAGACCAGAGCGGCGTCCGTGCGTCACTGACCGCATGGCCAAGCTCCTCTGCGATCTGGGAAATGCCAATGCGGCCTTTGATTCAACCGGCAAAGCACCTGATTAATGAGCCCCCACCCACCACGACTGGGTAATGGAGGGCTGCAACTCATTGGCAAGTCGCACTAAAACCGTGACCCTCATTGGAAATTCAAAAGCGAGAACCCGTTCGGGTCTCAAAGGTAAAACGCACCGCGGGCAGTAAGAACTGTCACAAGCAAATAAAAGTCCGTGTGGTTGAAACATTAATTGAGCACAGCGGCTGGAGGGGTGAATGAGTTTGAATGTCAGTTAAGTGCGAATATTAATGTTCTTATCTGAAACTTGACACATGTCAACTGTGCTGCGGACATAGTATGGTCGACCAATGTGGACATATTGTACAGTCCTAATACCTCTCCATGTGACAGTAAAGATAAGGTGATAAATTGCCTCCAATCGATAAACCTGATCTGATCTGGCCTGGTTTGAGCTGGTCCTGTCTGATCTGATCTGGTCTGACTTTGTCTGGTCTGATATGATCTGTCCGATCTGATTTCATCCTGTCTGATCTGATCTGGTTTGTCAGGTCTGATATGATCTGATCCTGTCCGATCTGATTTCATCCTGTCTGATCTGATCTGGTCTGACTTGGTCTGGTCTGATATGATCTGATCCTGTCCGATCTGATTTCGTCCGGTCTGATCTGATCTGGTCTGACTTGGTCTGGTCTGATATGAGCTGATTCTGTCCGATCTGATTTCGTCCGGTCTGATCTGATCTGGTCTGACTTGGTCTGGTCTGATATGATCTGATTCTGTCCGATCTGATTTCGTCCGGTCTGATCTGATCTGGTCTGTTCTGGTGTGACCTTATCTGAACTGATCTGATCTCTATCGCATGTTAATTGTTGCTGTTTAACATAACATAATATGTTTAACACAATATTATTGTCATATCATGTCATGTCACGTTGTGTCATGTAATCCTATCTGATCTGATCAAATCTGATCTGATCTCATCTAAAACTAATCTGATCTAATGACTGCTATAGCGCCATTATCAATTAATATCTGTCTGTGTGCGTTCATGTGTGCATAGGCGCCGACTTTTGCTTTTGTCTCTGGGTGCATGGGGTTCTCCCTCCCTCCATTACCATACCCTTTGCCCTTCCTTCCCTTCCCCTCCTTCCCCTCCCCTTAGGTAGGTGAGTTTTAGCGGATTTTCGGAAAAAGAAGATTGTTTTCTTGTCAAGGGTTACGAGATTCGAAAAAGTATTGGAAATCGGTGACGTTCGGACGTTCCAGCGTCATTATTTATTTATTATTTAAATAATAAATAAATAAATAATTTATTTGTGTAAGGGCTGTGACTGTGAGATCATGCAATGTTGGGTATTTGTGTTGAAGTTTTACATCTAATGTTGTGAGATTACTTAGGTGTAAACAATTTGAATTTAAGGTCCGAATTCTTCTGGGTGCGACGCACACACTGAACTTTCTCTCCGGGTGCATTTGCACCCAAGGTTCCCAACGAGTCGGCGCCTATGGGTGTGTGTGTGTGTGTGCGCGCGTGTGTGTGTGTAATTATGTGTGTGCATATGTGTGTGTGTTTGTGTGAGTACTTGTGTGTATGTGGGTGGAGAGATCTGGTCTGGAAGTTCGTTATGCTCATTCTCACCTGAGAAGATTCGTTTGTGGATAAAGTTCAGTCACGTTCCAAGACAGTCATGAGTTGCATAATGTGACAACTGGTCATCCACTTACTTATTCACTCGGTCATTTGCTCCAAGTAATTACTCATGCGTGACTCATGAATCGGTTAGAGATTGAGTGACCGACGGAGCAAACGAACGAACGAACGCACTTATTATCCTATAACAGTCAGTCAGCAATTTAAGAACAATCAGGAGATTTAAAAATAAATAAACCGTCTGTCCGTCTGTATATCTCTCTGTCTGTCCGCCTGCCTGCCTACCTGCTTCGTTTCTATCTGCCTACTTGTCTGTCTGTCTGTCTGTCAGTCAGTCTGTCTGTCTGTCTGTCTGTCTGTCTGTCTGTCTGTCTGTCTGTCTGTCTGTCTGTCTGTCTGTCTGTCTGTCTGTCTGTCTGTCTGTCTGTCTGTCTGTCTGTCTTATCAGAATTCTTTTAAACAGTTTTCTGGAGGAAGAGATATAAAACATAGGGTAAACGGACACTTACCCCCCTGGACATATTCCCCCAGACAGTTACCCCCCGGACAATTTCCCCCATATTAGGACATTTCCCCCTCAGTGCAACATACACAAAGCTTTCTGTTTTAATGATCAAAACATACATACATACATACATACGTACGTACATACATACATGCATGCATACATACATGCATACATACATACATGCATACATAGTTGCATACAGACGTACATACATACATACATACATGTTTACATGTAGGCCTATACATGCATGCATACATATATACATACATGCATACATACAAGCATGCATACATGCATACATACATGCACGCATACATACATTCATGCATGCATACATACATACAAAGTCATACATGCATACATACATGCATATATACATACATACATACATACATACATACAGACAGACAGACAGACAGACAGACATACGTACATACATAAATCCACAGTGGGGGAATTTGTCCGGGGGGAAATGACCTACTGAAATTGGGGGGGAGTGTCCGGGGTAACTGTCCGGGGGGAATATGTCCGGGGGAATATGTCCAGGGGGTAACTGTCCGGCATTCAAAACATATATAGAGACATATCGATACATACAGTTACATAAACACAGTGAATCGCGATCTTATATACGGTTCGTACCGTATAGGGAAAATAGAGTAACTGGGCGATATATATATATTCGTGCGTTGTTAAGTTATTCATTCGTTCATTCATTCGCTCATTCATTCATGCACACAGAGCATTTATATATCGCCCCTTCTATATCTATTCAAGGGTTCAAGAGTTATCACTCGTCTTCAATCATAACGCGGTGTATAGGTCTATAATAATATATGGGGAAGCTAGAAAACACCAAACTGTGTGTAGGCCCTATGAGACATTATCTGGAAAATTCTTAGAGAATCTAGCTCTGTACTGATTAAACGAAGTCTATACTTGATCTATTACAACAGATCAGTACTCATGATTTATGATGGTGACGATGCTGCTGACGATGGCAGTGATGATGATGACAAATACGACGAAAATGCTGGCAAATGATAATGACGACGACGATGATGATTTCGAAGACAAATCTGCTGGCAATTAATTATGGTGGTGTTGGTGGTTCTGCTGCTGCTAATGATGAGGAGGAGGACAAAAATCTTATATAATGATGAAGAAGAAGATGACGACGATGATGATGAGAAGGAGGAGGAGAAAGAGGAGGAGGAGGAGGAAGAGAGGAGGAGGAGGAGGAGAAAGAGGAGGAGGAGGAGGAAGAGGAGGAGGAGGAGGAGGAGGAGAAAGAGGAGGAGGAGGAGGAGGAGGAGGAAAGCGGTTTATGGCTGTGCTTTGTTGTGCACAGAAGCGTATACAACGGGTCGTAAACGGATCGTTGAATTAAAACCACATGTCTAGCGCCTAAAACCCCGTTCCTAATTCAGAGCAAGGGGTTAACCGTTTCGCATTATCGGCCTCGAAAACCATCGCTCAACGGAAAAAGGTTTACGACCGGAAGCTACGTGGCAACTGGAAGGACATCCGGTTGCCAGCTGAAGCATCCTCTGCCGGCATCAAAAGGCAATTGCCCCAATACTACATGACCTGCTACACGTGAGGTCACGCTTATACGTGAGGTCACGAGGTCTTGTTTAATTTTGAACAACGACAGGCTGAATACGTCGTCGTCGTCATCATAATCATCGTCGTCGTCATCATCATCATGACCATCATCAGAAGGGAAGCAGGAGACAAGGTTTAAGAAATAGGAGGAGGAGAAGGCGGAGGAAGAGGAAGAGGAGGAGGAGGAGAGGAGGAGGAGGAGGATAGTGAGAACAATGAGGCAAAGGAGAAGGAAGATAAGAAGATAGGATGGCCCGCTTCAATCTGTTTTAACCTCAAGTCGGCCAACAACGACAAGCAAAGCAAATAAGACATCAGACATCAATTTAAGCAGAGCCAGAGCCACACATACTTGCTACAACTGCTATTGCCCTTCAACTCAGAGTCCGGTTTTCAAAACCTCTGCCTCTGTCGATGTCTGTCTATGTGTGTCTGTCTATGTGTCTCTGTGTGTCTGTCTGAGACTGTCTCTCATTCTCTCTGTCTATCTCTTGCGCGGTAGATTTATGGCAGCGATGACATAATTATTGTTAATGTTCTTGCGTTGTTCGCCTGTCAGGGTCTTGGAAATCTCAGAACCCTGCATTGGATCTGGGTCATAAATTGACAATTCGTTGCCGTGTAACCCATGGGAAACGGTTTGAGCCATCAGTGGGATGGGAAAGACCTGTGGACAGGTGTGACAGGTATGGGATAAATATATCTTCAACTGGAGATAATCTGAAACAGTGGCAGCGAAGATCTCTGGGTCTTTATGGGCAGAAGAGAAATCTATGGGAGAAATTTCTCTTCAGTGAGAACTCGCCTGGACCCGTATGGAAAGAAGAGCTATGGGCAGAAGAGAAATGTATGGGATAATCAGATGTATACCCTGAACCAGCGTAGGGGTTCTCCCTTCACAAATCGGATCCTGGTAAGATATTTCTTACTTAACTATACCCACTCCTACCTAGGTTCGGCGTATACCGTTCCATAAACTTACATGCACGGCCACATCATCGTCATCAGTGCATGACGCCAGCCATTCGGCGGCAGGCAAGTAACTAGGCTTTTTCGTTTGGGGGGGCTTAAGCCTTGAACATGGCAACATTTATACAGTGTTCATACGAATTTTAGCCGTAAGAATACAACGGCTTGACTTGTTTGGGGGGGCTTCAACTTCGTTTGGGGGGCTTAAGCCCCCCAAGCCCAACGCTAGATACGTCCCTGTTCGGCGGCGATGGGTACGAATAAATGTTCTCCATTGTCATAGGTCTTTGTCACGTCCAGGGCTCCTCTCAATGTTAGTTCAAGTGGATCTCATGTTACATGTATTGCACGGGCTTACGTATTCGTAGGCCTGTGTTCTTTGAAATGCATAGTACGTGCATGCAGACAAACGCATTGTTACGCGATATATACGTTGACATGAGTTTGCACGCATATAGAAGGCTCATGTATAAGTAGGCCTACACATACATACGCATGCAAAGTTTACAGGTGTATTTCATGCACAGGTCTACAGGCCAACGCATTTTCAAATGGTTTGAGAGGTCCACCATTCAACACAGATAGGGATTTCGGTATTGATATCAATACATACAATATAGCTGTAAAATAAATACATCGCATCTACACTGTCGGTGGGAAAATCAGATGACAAGAGTCCAGGGCAGTCCAGTCCAGGGCAGTCTGGACTGGACAACCAGAGTAACATGCAAAGGTTACAAAAATTATGTTGTTAGTACTGTATTTGAAAACCGTTGGTATGGATTAATTAAGAGACTCTTCCTCTTCTTCTTCTTCTCTTTTTTATAGTAAATTATGAATGCATAGTACTTGTTTAATATGCACTGTAGATAAATCTTCCTATTGATCTGTGAACCTATTCTCTATTACCGTAGGCCAATCCAATAGACTGAGCTATAGGCCCGTATAATCATGCAAGACCTAGAGATATCAACTCTCGACTTACTTACCAAAATCTGTAGTGGAAGCCGGTCTCCCATTGAAGGACGCCATTGTCACAGTTGATCGAGTCCGACACCAGACCGAACTATGGAAGACTAAATCCAAACCCTAGTCGTCTCATCTGAAGAGGCCTCATTTCGACCTATTTCTCAAAGAACGGCGTCCCATAGCGTCACATCTGCCAGCTGCGCCCTACAAGTGAACGCAAGATCACATGCAAACTGTTTTCAATCAGTGAGTCAGTAGGCCTCGTCAAGGCTGTCTATACGGTCTATAGGCAGCAGAGCCTAGACCGCCGTCTCTAAACCGATAAACCGCTTGTAATAAGCCGACGCTACGTAGGCCTACCTGAGTAAGTTCTCACGCAGCTACTCGGTCGTTTCTTCCCTCCGAAGGCGTGACATAATTCAAATCCGTGCCAATCATCGGCTAACTGTACAGTGCAAATAATTATGGAGAAGCATAATGTACACGTTTCTACTATAGCGACCATATTGCCATGGTCCGTACACGGGGACCTTAGGCCTAAATGTCGTGGCGCCCATTCAAACGGGCAGCGGTGGTGAAGGATCTCACCCTATCAATTCGTTCAAAAATGAGCACGGTTGAAGTCAGGAATTTAAAGACTAGCCTACACTACAAACTATTAGACCCATAAATGATCACATATTAGGTATCCAAAACAATTCTTGTCAAGTCGTTCAGCTCGGACTCCTATGGTTTCGACATCTGGAATCTAATTTGACCGAACCACTTAAACCCTTAAAGCTCTTAAAACACTCTAACTAACGCATTGTTTCTCACTTATAATAATAATGATAATAATAATAATAATAATAATAATAATAATAATAATAATAATAATAATAATAATAATAATAATAAAAGAAAAATAATAATGTGTGTATACAAGGAGGTTTCCACCGAGAGGCAAGTAATCTAAACCATTCCAAACAATATCGATGCTTTTAAAATAATAGTAATAATAATAATATAATAATAATAATAATAATAATAATAATAATAATAATAATAATAATAATAATAATAATAATAATAATAATAATAATAATAATACCAATAAACTGTTTTTAATCTTCTTTTACAGCCCGAGGGATCTTTACTACCTCGGGAAAAAATTTAAAAAAAAAAAATAATAATAATAATAATAATAATAATAATATAATAACGACTTAGCGGAGGACGAGGCCTGATTTTCCGGAAATAACAATAAATAGTCTAATATCTAAGTCCCCGAGGGATTATATGTAGGCCCTACCTTGGGGCAAAAAAAATAAATAATAATAATAATCTTGTTTATTGACAAGCTCACAGACAAACTGCAGTAAGTTATATTGAAGCAATCGAAACATGCCGGTACAGTTATCAAGATCTTAATTAACACGTCTTGGCAGCCTGTAAGGCCCCGCTCATTTCACTGCTGCCCCCCCCCATGGAGTGGAACACAACCTTAATAAAAAGTCTCTAAATAGCACGTGCTTCATCTCTAAATAATAGTCGTCCGCTATAGGAAACTGCCTCTGAACAACGCTATGAAGAGAATCGTCTCTCTGTCTATCATGCAACGCAGCCTGCTACTTGTTCCCCCTCCATACTTTCACAATGCAACGTGGAAGCTTCGACGCAGTACGCCCCTTCTTCTGGGTAGGCCTCCGTGCAACGTGAGCCTATTCTCAATTCTTTGCCTCTTTTCACCAATACTTGAATACCATTCTAGGCTATTCGATTGTGGTCATGAATCGTCATGTTGTGGAGCACCTCTGACGAGTTTTACGGTGAGGCGCAGTGCTTAATCTAGACGTCTTTGGGGGGGGAATGTCCCCCCAGGATTGATGTTCCCCCCAGAGGCCAGCAATATTACAATGTAGAGACCTTTAGGGGAGGAAAATTCCCCCCAGGATACATGTGGATACATGGTTCCCCCCGCAGAGAGATGATTTCCTAAAAAAGTCATCAACTTTTTGAGAGAGCAATTGCTGCAGAAACAAAAAGGTCATCAACTTTTTTTGAAGATGAAATTAGGAAAAGTCTGAAACTTTTTCAAGATGGATGAAATTACAGAGACAAAAATCTTGTGTAAATTCGTTGGTCCCCCCAGAAACCTTGTTTCCCCTCCCAGAAGAGGGGGACTAGATTAAACACTGGGTGAGGCGCTATATTATATGTTCATTTATAAATTAAAATCAAATTTATACACGGAGGTTTCCACCGAGAGGCAAATAATCCGATTTTATTATTAGTAACTTTTAATTAATTAATTAGAACTAAACCAGTCTTAGACTCTTTACGCTGCACAGGAACTACCCTATACAAAACACTATGGCGTATACATTATGCCTACGAAAGGAAAGTCCTTTGCAGTGTTTGCACCGCAATAATTATTTGTTACTAGACTTACCCAATTATGGCACGGTGATTTAATTGAACTCTGGTGCCCTCTGGCGAATTACGTGAACACATGTAATAATAACAAAAGCAATACTACTACTAATAAAACGATTTGTATAGCCGAGGCCGAAGGAAAGGGCGCTGTACATGAGTTCAAAAATCAAATGACAATTTAAAGGAAATTCTTGAGCTGTGATTTGAATGGGTCCACACACGTGCTTTCTCTAAATGGTCGGGAAGGCTGCTCCGTCGTAATATCCAATTTTCTAAAGCGCCACTGTAAAGCTATAAAGCTATGAGCGCAAAGCACCAGCTAGACCAGAGGTTCCCAACCAGGGGTGCCCGCACCCCCAGGGGGTGCGAGATGGCATTTCAGGGGGTGCGAGAAAGAGTAGGTAAACTTTTTTAACGGCCGATAGAAATCCGTCATGTTTATACAAATGTCACGAAATGAACTCGTTAAACAAATTTTTTGCATTGAAGGTGAGGTCACATATTTTATTATAACAGAACTTGATATTAATAAATGTAATAAATGTGTGTGCATGCGTGTATACTTACTGAGCAGTATTTGTATCGTAGTGCAGCCGGTGTCTTGCAGTGTGACGGCATTTGTAGGTCATTAGCCTATTTTTGCTTTGAGTGCAATGTCATATTGACATTATATTTTGAAAGAAGCAATTAGCAGGAAAAATTTGTCAAAACGGGCTTTATGAACAGGTAAATTAGTTCATATTTATCTCTTGCTGGTCCGCAGATTAACCCTTCATTTTTCATCATATCAAAAAGAAGGAAATGGAATGATGAATATGTGCGCTTTGGTTTCACTTAATTGCACAACAGGAAATGATGACTTGCAAAACCCCCAGTGCATTCTTTGTAGCGTTATGAATTTATATGTGCATTTTATGCATCGAGTTAAAAGCTCAATTTTAGTTCAGTTTGTTCACCCACAGTACTGCATGAGTGTAGGCCTATGTGGTTCAAAAAATAAAAATGTGACTTTGTCGTCTTCAAATGTGATATGACTTTTGTAGGGGGTGCGAGCGCTAATCAAATATTTCCAAGGGGTGCGAGGCATAGAAAAGGTTGGGAACCCCTGCACTACACAGTATGCCTGTAACTGTATGCCAGAACAGTACACATTGCATAGTTTGAAGGTGAAATTGTCATTGACATTATTACAGTTCACTTAACCTCTGTTCTTGTGAAAATGTTTGTCAAAAAAGTTGGAAAAGTGACGTCAGCTGCCCCCTGTCAGGATCCCCGGCCCCTCCTTGGCCCCCCTGTTGGAAAAGCCAAGAGCCGCCACTGTTTCCATGCCGTATACATTGCTTTAAAACGGTTAAAGGAACATTCACAGATTCAGACAGAAGTGCTCAAGGTTTGGCCACCCTAGAACGCACAATAACGCTTTCCAAATTCTGAGGAAAAACATACATGTAATGTAAATCTCCGAAATTTCTCAGCGCCACACAAAAGCCACGTCAAGGAGACCAGCTTAATCACCGGCGTTATGTCAAATCAAGTCCGCAATAGCCAGGCTAGTGAACGCCACTTAAGCGCATACGTAGGCCCTAAATGGACAAGTCTTGTGCATAATTCACTCATGTGCATAAAAAGCTGCCAGGTCCCATTTTAATATAGCGTATTTCAAATTTCGTCATGTGCCTATCGCATATGTGCGTAATTCGGTTAGGCCTATGTGCAGAGACGACTAAATTTCGGCTCGTTATGCATTACCGTACTCTGTATATATATGTCAAAGCCACTAAATTGCATAGGCAGCTTAGAACAGTCTGCCGCGCCTAGGCAGTTCGTCCTGGCAGTCCAGTGGAACATTTCCGCCTTTGTTAGAAGTTAAACTACTCTACATGGGCAGCGTATTTGGCACTTACATTTCTAATAACCTTTGCGGCGACTTTAAAGAGGCTCTTATTATTGCACATCCTGCGATATGAAACCTGAACTGTCACTTAAACGTGCACAGCAACTGTGGAATCAATGTAAAAATAATGATGATGACATTAAAAATTGGCTTAGGCGTGCAGACGTCCGCAAACCATACAAGGTCAACTGCGGACAAATGCGGACAAGGGGAGGAAGGGATCCAAAGTAGGTCATATTTTGCGGACGTCCTTTATGGACGACCCCTTAAGCAGCTTAGAGTGCAATAACACAAAAAGGACAGAAATTAGAATGAAAATAGTTACAAAATATTTATATCACACAAACAATTCAACATATTCACAACAAAATCAATAATTAATTTTGAATATACAACAATTCCATCCAAATTATGCAAGAGCCCACAAACCATACAAATCAGTTTTATACTGTGGAAATACATTCAGTTGTGAAAATTTGCCTGGATGCTAACCTCCAAACTTGTATGCACAGATCATGCTTGTATCAAGAAACTAACTGACACTAACTGACACAGTACATGTACCTTGAAGTACCTCAAAAAGCACTGCACACAAACAAATGCAACCTTTATGCTAGGCTGAAAATATATGTTGAACACAGTCAGATAAAATAGTACCTACCTTACCTCATGTATGTAGGTGTATGTATCAAGACACTAGATATAGCTCCCTTTAAAGACTGTACCTTCTAAAAATGCTCCACAACTGGTTGTCTAGCTGCTCAAAACAAATGTGATTTACCACAGTTTGTAACTGTATGCTGCCCTGATCCTTTCTATCACAACTTTATAACAAAGATGATCATCTGGGTTTATGGAAACCTCAACTAAGAGAATTATGCCTATATTGAATTCATTACACTGATTGCCCATAAAGCACAGAATCTATTTCAAACTCTACCTTATAGTATACAAAGTACATGTTTTAAGTACATCTTCCATCACACCTCTCTTGTAAATAGATATTGCAGTCAATCAGTGAACAATGCGACTCTAGGTGTGCTCCACACCTGAACAGCATTGGTCTCTTGGGCTTTCAGCTGCCGAGTTTCGCTTCCGAGTTCCGATCATTGTCAATTCTTCAACGTCATTCACGTCTAAACTTAAGACTCTTTCAGCTTGAATACTTGCCATAGCCTGCCTTCTGGTTTCTCTGCTCTCACGGATTTCAACCCAGCCTCTCTAATGGATTATGATTTGTTTATCGCGATTTCACTTTCAAGAAGCAATCAAAAGTCTTGGGCATCATAATAATGACACTATAGAAGATAAGTTTAAATTTTGAAATTCTTTTGAAACAATGAAGCAGTCAAAATACTTCAGACACAAACTGGAGACACAAACTGTCTGACATTAGTTTAACAGTAACTGATAAATTCTGATGGGAGAAATTTGTTGCAACAGTGCGATGATCATTTTTGCATTGGGTCATGCAACCGCTTGGCTAAGTGACCCTGACTTGACTCTGAAAGACCACAAACAAATTTCTCAAACGATTTAGCATCCTTCAGGTAAAGCAAGTTCAATAGCTTCTCATTTTTTTCGTATCTAGTTTTCTCTGCAGTGATGCTTTCCATCTCTCGGTCAGACAAAACCTGTTTGCTGAAGAGATACGTCAGTAATCCATAATCTAATTCCATGCAGTCAACAAGATCATCAAAATTTTCCCGAATCCGTTCCTTATGATACACAGCTGAAAATTAAAACCACAAGCACTTCACATAGTCACTAAAGTATATAATATATTTTATTTAGTGATCCAGCAAAATCATAAGCTGCACAAATACAATAAAAATATTTCATAGGAAATAACATTAATATGAGTATGGCTGATGTACATTTCTTAACTGATTATTTCGCTAAGCAACTATTACTAGCAGAAACTAGTGCCTAAAATATCTGGGCTTCAACCCACGTATTTATGCCTTAGTGACAAAGACTTAGTGAGCCGTACAAAAATGGTGTTAGAAGCTTTCTGAACTAGAATGGAAAATTTACAGTTGATTGAAACTCACTCACACTGGGCTGTTGACTGTTTAGCATCATATGACTGTTCGAAATTTGAAACCCTACAGTTTGTCACTTTGCAATGACGCTGTAGGAACAAAAACTTAAATCTTAATTGAAAACATCAAAATGTTCAACTGGTAGTTATATCGTTTAATGCAAAATGAAAAATTCAAGAAAAGAGTTTAAGTTAAACATGAACAACACAGAAATCAACAGTAACTTCTCATTTGTGAAAACCATATACCATGCGGTAAAAAACCCATAAAAATTAGATATTTCTTTACAATTGCTGAATAATTTTTAAAATTAAATTTTCGAAATATGCTATGATAAAAGTAATATCAAACCCAAAGTTATGTAAGATCTAAAATTATTGATTAACATTAAACAGATAACATTCAAATAAAACACTACATGTTAAGTCATGTTACATAATAAAAATGACAAGATGTGCATACCTTTGCTCTGGCATTGTTCAGCAGACTAGAAATAAAATCTAGTGTTCTTCTGTCGATATGTTCCATCTTAAGATCATTCACAGAAACAAGATCCAATATTCGGCCTCCAAGAAGCAGTGATTGAAGGTCTATATCAAGGCAAGCACCAAAAGAGTATCCCAGTTTTAGTTTTGGCTCTGTTACAATGAGCACAACGTTTGCACAATTTTTGTCAGTTATACTACCATGCAAGGCAACTGATCTGTCGTACTTTCCTTTAAGGTCTTCGCTGTTGACTGATTTTGGGCTGAAGAAGACAAAGGCATAGCTGGAACAACTCAAGACGTGATCGAAAAGTTCTATCTTGTTGCCACCCAATGAATCTCTTAGGTCTAGGAAATCCAAATAGATTTTTGGTTTCTGTTGACCATCGAGGATAATAAACTTCTGCAAAACTTCACCAAATTTCTTTGCTAATTCTTTATCTTCCTGACAGTATATCATTGCAACATCAAAAAATTCTGGTTCTTCTTTCACACCTGTACGTAATTAATTAATCAATCACCTAAGTCATAAAGTTCATGAATAAGAAAACAATGTCAAGATAACTAGAAAATCCATGATTGATAAATATACATAAATTAATTAATATAATGTAAAAATTAAAATACAAGTATTTAAAATACAATAATTGTATTATTATTAGTATCAAAGTTAAGAAATTTTGGAAAAGCATCTTACTAAAATAAACAGATTTACCTGGACGAGTCAAAAAATTGAGTAATGTTTTGCAAAAACGTTCGCTGGTTAAATAAGCCTCATTCAGAAGCTGACTGTTCATTATGAACCATTATCACTGAACTTTAACATAATTTATTGTATTCATTTATTTATTACACTTCCAAAAACATGAACTGTTTAGAAAATGCAAACCTGGAATCCTGGGACTACAGATCCAGCATGCTACCAAACAAAACCCTGTGCCTCAGAATAGACCATTATACCATACAAGAGTCCATCGTGCTGCATGCCATTCGACCATGCCATACAACAGATCACTATACTGCACATAAAAATGGTTTAGAAGGAATCAGTGGATCACTACAGTCGGCTCCTTATTCTGGAAGACATTTGCATGCAAGCTGAGAAATAAGCCTCTCTCTTTCTCCGTCTCTACCAGGTCAGTGGAGAAGACCATTCTACTGAATCACAAGCTTATGCTTCTGGTCGGTGGCAAAATAAGACTGTTTCATCTCAAAGTTATTGCTACAACTTGGGCAAATCAACAGTTCGAAGCCTGATCGATAGAAAAATTCAGAAGTCGTTGACAAGGCACAAACATAAATGAACATTTAAGATTGCTTACGTTCTGGCCTCCGCTGAATTTGTATTGGTTCTCCTTGGCCTAGACTTTGGTGAGCTCTTCTGCTTTGCATAGTCGTAGAAGAACCTGTCTCTTGTGGACAGGGTTGTGCTTGTTCGACAGGTACCTGATGATATTTTCGCCTTGATGAAGGAGACAAGGTTGGTGCATTTCTGGATAAAGATGGCTGAGGTAGTTCTCTGGACCCATTGGTATTGATTTCTGACAACTGCCTCTCATTGTCAATGGAAGAAGGCTCATCCTCTCTCTAATAAAATGTAAGCAAGCATCAGACTACAGAATTATTTAGTACT
Source organism: Allolobophora icterica (assembly GCA_963556255.1). Classification (NCBI taxonomy): domain Eukaryota; kingdom Metazoa; phylum Annelida; class Clitellata; order Crassiclitellata; family Lumbricidae; genus Allolobophora; species Allolobophora icterica. Next base: position 25,665,539 of record OY744609.1, on the reverse strand, counting down.
GAATTAGGATGGATTGGGTTAGAACAAAATTTAATTAACTTTGGATTAAGATGCGATCGTAATACCGATCATAACCTCAAGATTTCTACAATGCACAAACAAACTAAGGGAGCAAGCTTATTCACAGCCGCTTAGTAAAAAAATCAATATGTAGGTAAGGTGATATTTGGTTCCAGGTCAAGATCAATGGTCATCAGACGACTGTGGTTGATATTGTTTAGAATTAGAGTGGCAAGAGAGGAGGAGTAGGAATCAGGATAGGATTTGTGGTAAAGGAGTGCTTTCAGTTTGGGTGAAAGACCTGTTTGGGTGAAAGACCTGTGCAGAAGCAGTTTTGGTGAGTTCGTACGATGTTGCAATTATGGCAGGAATCTATTCCCAGAGGCTGAGTAGCTATGGCAATGGAGCAATTTCCAATTTTAGGTATGAGCTGACAGAAGGGCAGAGAAGTATTAAAGTGAAAGATTAGTGAGTTCACCAGAGAGGATGGACTGTAACTAACTGACAAAGATGGGGATGGTAGGATTGGAATGTGTTGTAGGTGGCCTTTAGGGGAGTTTAGGGTGATAGGACTTTGTACTGCAGTTGCTCAGGTATTTCAAGCCATTGCATGAAACTGAAGACAGGAATGATGTGATCGTATTTGGGAGTGAGTAATAGCATTCTGAAAAGCCTAAGGCCGTTTATTTGGGTGGTGTTTATATTAAGGAAAATAGAGCGATTAGGAAGTTTCTTGAGCTGGCCAAGCAGGAGTACAAGCATGAATTTAGTTTTAAATGGGTTCAAGCACATGAGTTAGATGTCATCCAGGGTGAGATTTGGGCAACCATATGAAGATGATCTATAGAGTCAGTGAAACAGTTTAGAGGGAGATGAATACTTGGGTTGGGGTAAAAAAGAAGATAAGAGAAGGCCCTTAAGCTGGCCCTGAGGCAGCTAGGCCTATGGGTACGAAGTGTTAGTGACTTCATTTTATTAGCCTCAGCATATGATAGCAGATGGCCAGTCCTCTCCCTCACTGTTTCATCTTCCAAACGACAGTGTATGGTCATTGTACTCATCGTAACTGAGTTTGCTAAGGGGCGCATGCACAGCAGAAATTTTGAAGCAAATTTCAGACCTGGAGGGGATTGAAACACCGAACTTCTTGATGGACAGTCCAACACTCTAACCACTGCACTATCGAGCACCCCTCGTAAATAAAAAAGATTAATAAAAATAAGAGGTCCAAGCATTTTTGTGGAACTTCACAAATCAGAAGGCATGACTGGGATGAGGCTCCAATGGCCTACTGGAGAAAGAGCAGAAGAAATAGGATCAACTCCAGATGACAACACTGTCACTAAAATCAAACCAGGTTAAGTTTTTAGCATAAGATGTTCTAATCAATGATATCAATGGTATGCTGAAATATGCAGGAGCCACAAGCAAGAAATCTGATGCAAGCTTGTTATACAGGGAAGCGGGTAAGGCTTCAGATGTGCACCATTTGGTAAAAACCAGACTGTGCAAAGGAGTTGGATGAAAAAATATCAGTCATTAATTCGAGATAGAAGTATACATTCAATTAAATTGGAGATGAAAAAGTTTACAAGCAGGATAAACATAGGTTTCAAAACAGGTCGACAGTCTCGTGCACAGTTTCATTAAGGAAGTAAGTATAGGATCAAGTATGCATTGTTTATTGGGAAGAGATTTTAACACAAGAAATATTTTAGTCTTTGATGTGAGTTGAAAGACAAAGAGCCCCAAGGTGGGAGAGTGGACAGTCACAAGTGGTCAGAAGCATAAGTGGATGGACTGTTGGTGGTTTTGGCAAGCAGTAACTGAAAAGAAAAGCAGATGGCAGTAATTTATACACAAAAGAAAGAACACTTCAGCAATTGAATATGGAAGAGCATTCGGAAATGGGTTTGAGTTCCAATGGAGTTGCTCTATGATTTTCCAGAAAAGAGCTAGAGGATGGGAATGAATTATTCTGAGATGTAGCCAGGTGATGGTATTTATTTGTGGCATATCTAAGGGCAGAGAGAAGTTAGGGATCACAGGTATATTTGTAAGCACTTTACAAGGCACTAACAGAAAGATTTCAAGGCCCGGAGATAGGAGTTACACCATCGTACTAAAGAATTGTTGATTAGTTTAGGATTTAAGCTCTCTTTTGCCTACAGATAACTCAACTGCTTCTATGACTACTTACTCACCAAGGATTAGATAATTAATTGAAAATGCAACAAATATAAATTTTGTAGGGGAACATCCCCAATGGTTCTGACTATGTCCAACTGAAGATATATTTCTCCATACACTTCATTCCTTCCAAACAGGTCTTTGCCACTGGGAACGGACATTATCCCCCCCGGACATTATCCCCCCGGACAGAATCCCCCCGATTTTAGCTAGGACATTATCCCCCCCGGACAAAATCCCCCCTCTGTTTAATAAGCCTATTTCCTTGTAATCCCGTGTGCGTCATGTATGTATGCTTGTATGTATGTATGCAAGTATGTATTTATGTATGCATGTATGTATGTAATTATGTATGTATGTATGCATGCATGTATGTATTTATGTATGGATGTATATACATGTACGTATGTATGCATGTATGTGTATATGTATGCATGTATGTATGTATGTATGCATGTATGTATGTAATTATGTATGTATGTATGCATGCATGTATGTATTTATGTATGTATGTATGCATGCATGTATGTATTTATGTATGGATGGATAGTTGTATGTACATATGAGTGTATGTATGTATTTATGTGTTCACGTATGTATGCATTTATGTATGTATATATGTATATATATATATATAAGTATGTATATATGTATGTGTGTATATATATGTATGTATATATGTATGTATGTATATATGTATGTATATATGCATGTATATATGTAGGTATATATGTATATATGTATATTATGCATGTATGTATATATGTATGTATGATATATATGTGTGAAATATAAGTTATTATTTGCAAGCTGGGGGGATAATGTCCTACCCCGGGGGGGATTCTGTCCGGGGGGATAATGTCCGGGGGGGATAATGTCCTACACTCCTTTGCCACACTGCTGACAGCCACCAATTGCACCTAAGGGATTAGTGTCTCTGGGTAAATAACTTCAATGGAAGCTATATAAATGCTCTGAACAAATGAATGAATTTGATTGAGATTATTAAGATTAGACTGGTGGGATTAGATTTGGATGGCATTATATTAGGACTGGATTGTTATGGAAATAGATTAAGCTTGGATTAGAATTGGATTAGGAAGGGAGTAGGTTAGGACAGGATTTGTTCACAACTTGAAAGAATTACAGAATGACTGGATTAGACTGAAATATGATATTAGGAGTCTTAGATGTGAGTTTTTACAAACTGTTAAAATAAATGGTGTCCACATTTTTACCAAATCAAAACAGCAAGGTACGGCATCGGATTCAGTAGGAGCAGCTTCATTGAATGACCCACAAATCGCGTTTCCAGAAGCGTCTGATTCTGTGACAGCTTTTGCATCCGAAGCAAATGAACAAAGAGAGGATCCAACTCCACAGACTGTTTTGTCACTATGAAGGCTAATAGAGCCCAAATGATTATGTAGCTCATCCGTTTCACCAATCAAAGACATTCCTTTGGTCAGAAATAAATCAGAAAACTGAAATTATTTATTCTTTAACCTGAGGTATAAATGATATGTCAGATCTTGTAATCTAGAGTATAACAAATATTTATTATTTATTAAGCAGTTTATTGAACACAGAACAGCATCATAACATCGCAGTAATTTTTAAATGAGTGCAATTTGGCATCAAAGGGTTATAAAAGGATAAACTGCTCATTGCTCAATGTTATGATCCCACAATCAATTAAACAGATGATGCCTTTGTGAAGTTTTTTAAAGGCAATATATAAATATAGCCAGACAAGTACAAATGTTACACATAAGACTTCACCTAAAGTGGAAATCATGCAGGTTAATTATTAATTTCAAATTTGTAACAGTAAATCACAGCAAAAACATCTTAGCACATCACAATACCCCTGTACACAACAACTAACCTTGAGCACACAAATTTTATGAGTTATTTCGTACATAAATCGACACGTCCGATTTCTATCTGTTGCAGTGGACCCATAAATTTGTATGACTACAATCCCGCATGTGGGTTCGAAATCAGAAGTTACGCCAATTTGATGTGATCAACTTATAACCGACCTAGTCTCGACCCATAGGGAACCAGGACAGAGGCACAGTCTTTTAGAAGAGAGGTAGGGATAGGATCAAGTTCGCATTGCTTGTTAGGGTGAGAGTTTACGAGGATTGACACTTCTGCTTCAGAGGCAGGAGAGAGAATTGGGAGCGATGACTGAGAGGTAGGAGGAGTAGGGTTGAGAGAAGGAGGTGAATCAGTGCTGGAGGAGGCAAGGGGTAAGTGAGTCTAGAAGAGATTGTAATGTAAAGTGAATGGATGAGATTTTGTCTGAAAAAATTAACAGAAGGTATCAGCAACAGAGGAGGAGAGAATGGAGCTAGGCAGTGGGGAGGGAGATTTGCAATGAAGGAGAGTGTTAACAGCTTTCCAGAGATGTCTAGGGTTTGAGGCGCTGGAATGGACGAGTGACGAATAATATTCCTAGCAGCAGAGATGAGTTTATGGAATCTGTTGGTGGCTGATTTTAGGGTATTGAGGGCTTTTGCTCTAGCTGTGGGGTCGAAAGTGTGCTGGTAGATGTGTTCAAGACGCCTAGGGAAAGTTTTAAAGGCTTGGAGGTAGGAAGTAAACCAAGGGTTGCTGGCATATGAACTGGGTTTGGTGATGAGTCATGCATGCATGTCAAGGAGGTTGGACAGTGTGGAATTGTAACAAGAGAGCAGGTCATCAAGGGAAGAGGGAGGGTTTAGAATAGACTGACCAGACGTCCCGGTTTTCCCGGGACAGTCCCGATTTTCTGCAAGCTGTCCCGGCTGCCGGGAAAGGTAGGCCAAACCCTAAAAATGTCCCGGTTTTTAAGAACTGACCTGACTTATCAAAGTCTCCTTGATTTTACTAGGCCTACTGGCATCTGGCGAGTAAATTCATTTTTAACTTTACTTTTACGCACCATTCAAGCTGTTCAGTTGGTTGAACTTCAGAGGAACAATTACTTGGGATATGTTTGAAAAAAGCCTTGAGGATCTTATCAAAATTTGTAAGCCAGTTGGGTATGACATTGATGGCAATGCACTGTTTGATGAAATGACATGCGTTTGTAATTTTGTTATTCGAGAAAAGGTGGAACAATGGAATGAAAACAATGTTGCGGTGGGTGCAGATTTTCAATGATCTGCAAGAAAGAGAGATAATTCTTCCAAATTTGAAAATTATTCTACAATTCTTGTTGGCAATTCCTGGAACTAATGCTCCAGTTGAGCGAGTTTTCTCACTGATAAACTCTTATTGGTCAGATCAAAAAAGTCGATTATCAGAAGAAACTCTTGAAGCTGTTAGGCCTATGATAGTGAAAGTGAATATGGAAGAAACATGTGTTGAATTTTATGACAGAATATTAGCAGACAAAAAGTTTCTAAGAAGCATACATTCAAGCGCCAAATATGAGTGACTGATTTGATAAATTTATACTTAAATTTTAAATTCAAAAGCATGATTTGCAATAAAACCTTTCAGTCATACCAATATAATGTATATTGTATATTATTGTATAAGCATAAAATAGATATTTGTGCAAGTTATATTATAATTATTGACAAAACACAAATTGATTTTGTGATTGAAGTGTCCCGGTTTTTAGTTTCCAATATCTGGTCAGCCTAGTTTAGAACCAATGGTGAATCAAGAATACCCTGGATGAATGCCTGACGGTCTATGGATCCAGTGAGACGGAAAGAATGAGTCTTAATTAATTCAAAACTGACAAGTTTGCAGTAAGATTACATTGAAACATGACAGTACAATCACGATCTTAATTAAACACACGGTTTGGCAGCCACGCAAGGCCCGCCCTAGATAGAGGGGAGTTACGGGTATCGTAATCGTAATCTCCAAACTTCTAAAGCGCCACTCGAAGGCCAAGCGCAGGGCACCAGCCTATTCACGAACCGCGATGTAATGCTCTCGACCTGGCCATGTTCAAAGAATCGAAGTACCAGCTTATTCAGACCTTGCATGAACAATATTCGTTTATTACAAAGAAATAAAAAGGTTCAATTATCAGCGCATATAAGAAAACTTACTATTTTGAAAACTTACTAAATCGTTCGTAATTTTAGAAATGTATACAAATCAAATATGAAACCGGTAATGCAACCATAGCTATAAATAGATATGCGGATTTTAACTTAAGTTGTCCTATTTTTAGCTTCCTGCGGGCTTAAAAGTTGCGCGGTAAAACCATTTCAGTAGTGCTTCGTTAAATCTAGGCTATATCAAATAAATATATCTATTAAAATATAATGACATCAGCAGTGAAATAGAACAATTTTACGCGTCTATTGAAAATGATATTACCATAATTTTACATAAATATAAAAGGTATTACTGTAATATTTATGTACTTATTTGGTCGATGGAGCAGTGGCGGCGCCAGACATTTTTTGTAACCAAGGCATAGCCAGGGCAGTCACACAAGTAACCAGTCCAGAGGGCGATTTATCGAGAGCGCAGTAGCGCGAGCTTAAATGGTGACCATAAAATTATAATGATCGCGCTAACGCGCTTGCATAAATCGCCCCAGCACTTATATTTGTCTATAGTTAGGAGGTCATACGGGCGAATCCCCCCAGAAGCTGAACCCGTTTTAACATTTGTAAAGCAGATTTTAACATTTCAGTGAATTTAATGAGTTTACATTTCAGGATAGGCCTATAACAAATATGCCCGAACAAATTCTGGACAGGGCAAAAATTCTTGCAGGGCATCGACTAGGGCAAAGGCTTTTTTACCAGGGCAAACTTCAAAAAAATATTTACAAGGAAAGGAGCAGAACACCATCCTGAATTTTTCACCAATGGCAGTTCTAGGTGTCCTCAATATATATGTGCAAATTTTCATGAACTTCATTAGACACTCACTTTCACTTTTTGGGCAATCTGTAAACCCCATTTTGACGATCATGCCAAGGAAAATGTCCTTGGAAAGTACAGTCGACGTAATGAAACTAATCAGGTACTGACTATATGTCTGATGAGCACCCATGTACCTCAATATAAAACCAGTATATTAAGTATTACTATACATCATTCCTGCCTGCTGATATGATGTCCGGAACTTGAGCGAAAATTGGCCTCCGTGCAATATTTACAAATTTATAGACTAAAACCTACAAATAACACCACCCAGATTCTTGCATATTTGGAAAGAGCACAACAAACTGAATACAGTAAAAAAATATTCAGCCCTCTAGCTCATTTCCTAGCCGAGATATGACTGTCCAAAGTCGGTGAATCATGCCGTTTTCCCGCGATCCGGTTTTTCCTTATTAACTTCAAAAATTAATATCTTGGTCAAATATTGAGATATTCTGCTAAAAGTATTACTATTATTCCTAATTTTGCATGTAGTTTATGTATAAAAAATTTCAGAAAAATCCAAAGGGGTGTGATGTACCCCCCTGGTTGATTTGACGTGGAATGACCCTGTAATAAGTCGGTAAGTGCATGCATAGGTTCAAGGCACTCCCGAGGCTATGGGCCAGTGGCGTAGAAGTTTTTGGGGGCCCTTGTGCAGAGCTTCGATGGTGGGCCCCAGGGGATTTTTTAAGAAATTTTCACTGGTGGGGAATTTTGAAAAAGGGCATTTTTCGCGCGTAATTTTAAGTCAAAAAGCACTGAATCAGATGGGCCACAGGAATAATTACTAATAATTTATTTATTATAATATTTTATATAATATAATTTATTATTTAATGTCATAAATTAATTTAATATTAATTTAATATTTATTATTATTATATTATTGTCTAATAAACAAGAAACAGTTAGCACAGCCATTTTCTGTTTTAACAAGTACCTTTACCTGGATACGGTCCATTCTACATCAGTTGAAGCTTCCTAAGAGCGCCATCTCTGCATGTCAGTATGTCACAAAGGACAAGATCATCTCGTTGAAATTGTTTCTGTATAGTTTGGTATACATCCAAGATATCGCCCATTAATGCAGATATCCAAATTTGTCTGTCACTCCAAGTCCTTGTGAAACCTCGAGCTTTAGCCTTCTCTTTACAGTCCCCATTTTGCTCTAGTTTATTCCACCGTACCCTGACAGTGAAAATTTCTTTAAAAATCCCCTGCAAAGCACAGCTACGCCATTTGTAGCCTTGCAGCCATGAATGTTACTCAATAGGCTATATCATCAATTGTACCTGATGCTGAGCGAAACGTAGGGCCTACTTCATGATGTCGAGGAAACTGTTTGGCATCTTTGAGCGATTCGCATTCGCTTGCAGCCTGACTCGCAACAGTTAACGATTGACTTGGTTCTTTACTCGCGCAGGTTAAAAGTGAGATTAGCTTTATCGTAACCACTAACCAAAATTCAGTTTAACGGTTTTAGTTTATGCTTAGTTTTCGCTTTTAAATGATAAAATTAGAAATATCAACACACCAAAGTAGAGCCCTGCGCCGGCCGCGCCGCCGCCGCCGACATTTTGTGGGCGCCGCCGCCGCCGATTTTTTGTGTCGGCGCGCCGCCGCCGCCGCCGCCCACAATCTGTCGGCGCGCCGCCGATGCCAGTTTTATATGCTCAATTGTTATTGTTGCATTTTTCATGTTTTGCATGATATTGCAAAGATAAGCAAACTATTCTCAGAAATGGCATTGTGATTGGTAGGAACTCGTGTGTTTATGAAGAAGATAAAGAGTGAACATAGCTGATTACAATGTTTGTGGTCTTTATCTTGATACCAAGAATGCATTGTCTTCCTAACTAAATTCGTTTTCATTATACTTTGATGCTCTTGTCTTTCTTCCATGATACACACAGTCATTTTAAAGCGATATCTTGTTACAAGTAACCATTGTTTTGATACACCTGTTCCTGTTGCCATTTCCTTAATACCTCGACAACAAAAGCAATATGCAATGCATGTCTTTGTATGTTTACTACAGTACTACAGTATTCCCTCTTTCGTTACCTTCATGTTGAATAGCTTCTATAACTTATTGATTGTTGTCTTTGATGTATGTGGGCAGTAACAGTGGGCTTATTACACTGGTGTAAATTTTTGGCTTAATGTTGTAAGATTAGAAGAGTTTATGAGTGCTATCAATATCAAGATATGCGATTTTAGTAATAATCCTGCAGAATGAAGGTATAATTGATTACTACTTTTGGCTGGAATCTATTCAGGTAAACAGTATCAGTTGACACAGGTTTTAACTTAGTACGTATGGTATCAAGTATGGTCTTTTTCAGTTTTGTCTGATAAAAACAATGGTCTATATATGGAAACTTTAAATGGCGTGGCACCAATTCAAACGGGCAGCAGACCATCTGGTAAATTCATTGAAAAATTACCAGGAGTGAGGCCACTTGGCCAATATATTACCATAGGAAAACGTATATATATTTAATTTCACTTAATGACTTCAGCAGCCTCTCTTACTGGGAGGATGCTGGTATCCAGCATCTGCCATGTGACTTGGTGTGTAGGCCTACACTGTATCAGTGCATATGCAAGTGTATTCATGCAATATGCAAATGCATGTTGCTTCATCTTATTACAATTTGTCAATACCTATACAGATGTGCAGTGTTATTAAGGATGTTCATATTTGTAAGGCAAATGTCTCAAGAAGTCTTCTCTTTCAGTCCCTTTATATGTAGTTGAGCTTCAGTGCGATGGAGTGGCTTTAGACAACTTGGCCCTTTGACTGGTCACGGGATCAACGGCTGTTCAACTCTCATAGTGACTCACATGGGCGTCCGGAGGAGGGGAAGGGGGATTTGCCCCCTGGATTTGTGAATAGATTTTCCATGCAAAAACGTCATTTTGCCCCCTGGAAAAATTTTACCCCCTTAGAAAAAAAGTGCCCCCTTCCGGAAAAATTCCTGCGAATGCCCATGGTGACTCATGTTTCTGACTAGGGCACGCCGCGCCGCGCCGACGCCGACATTTTGTGGGCGCCGCCGCCGATTTTTGTTCGTCGGCGCGCCGCCGCCGCCGACCAAAAATGACCGGCGCGCCGCCGCCGACACTAAGACGTCGGCGCAGGGCTCTACACCAAAGACGTAGGCTATACTGTACAACAGCAAGAGCAGACTACATGTATGGTGACCAAAGAAATATAGCCTATAGGTTACAAAGATTTCACGTCTAATGTGGCAGACTATTGGAGACAACAGCAAAGAAGTATAGATAATAAAGATTTCATGTCTGCTGTGGCAGACTATTGGTGACCAAAGAAATATGAATTATAAAGATTTCACGGCTGCTGTGGTTTGCATTTACAGTATATCATATGCATAAAGTCACACAAATGACAAAAAATAATTATCTGAGACTAAAAAGGGCAAATTCACTGGTGGGGAAAAGGGCAAGGACTGGTGGGGAATTCGAGAGGGCTGGTGGGGAATTTCCCCACCAGTCAACATGTTAAAAAATGCCCTGGTGGGCCCCTTGAACTACCTTCGATTTGAAAAAAACGCTGTGCAAATCACGCTTGGGCTTTTGAGATATTTCGCACCGAGCGAAATATGCAAATATAAATCGCACCCCAGTTAAATAATAATTAAATAATTACATTTTAAGTAGGGCTGTACCGAATAGTTGATTATCACTATTCGGCCGAATACGAATAATTGGACCAACTATTCGGCCGAATACGAATAGTGTACAAAATAGTTCTACCGACAAAATTCAAAATTTCAAATGTAAGCAAAAGTTTCAGTTAAGTAAATTTAATACATAAACTAAAAGTAAACAGTTAGCTACATGTAAGTTTTGCATATTTCTGCCAGTCTGTGTAAACTAGGCATGAAACTAATGTAACTAAACTTAGAAATTGTCACTTACTTAACGTTCACTCCACTCGCTATAGCAGCTCGCTATAACATTTTCCTTGGCATAAGATGTCACGTGACCACTATTCGTATTCGGTCCGTCCGCTACTATTCGGCCGAATACCGAATAGCTATTTGGCCCACTATTCGGCTCCGAAGCGAATACGAAGCGAATATTCGGTACAGCCCTAATTTTAAGTATTTCCGATTGATTTTTATAAAACATTTTTTTCTTATATATCCAGGCTACCATAAAAAATTGAACTAGAGATAATTAATCTAAAAACATTGTTCCATCTGCTATGACTGCTAAAATATGAATCATCCACACTTAAATTATGTCAAATTGTGAAACAGTAGGGTTGGTTCATAAAAATAACGAAACAATTTAACAATTAGACAAGTGTTTAGTCAAAAACTCTATAAATTTTAAACATGTCGCCGTCGGTCATGACATCAATATATTTACACGTATAGGTCAGTAAAACTACTCCCGTCCACAGACTGCATAAAGAATTTTGTTATGGCACACCGGTTGGACATTCCAGCTTCAGATTCAGCCAATTATACTAATGATTTGATTCATTTGTGTGTAGTACTGTGTACGCTGCTGCTATAACTTGCTGTACATGTAGATTTACTTTAAGGCTAAAAATGACTACTCGTTGCCAGAGGCTCTTCTGACCGCCGGGGCCCTTGTGCATTGCACAACCTGCACAACACATTGCTACGCAACTGCTATAGGCTTAAGCGGCATAGAATGAAATAACAAAAGGGACAGAAATTCGAATGAAAATAGTTACAAATTATTTATATCACACAACCAATTCAAAATATTCACAACAAAATCAATAATTTGAATGCACAACAATCCATCCAAATTAAGAAAGAACCCACAAACCATACAAATCAGTTTTACACGAGTCACAAAAACACTTCAGAACCACTCTATAACATTCCAAAATCAGCTAACTGACGCCAATAGTTATATAGTTATAGTAAAAGGAAAGGTGAGACATTGTTTACTTTTCAGCTGTGGAAATATATTCAGTTGTGGAAATCTCGCTTTATACTTGTTAACCTCCAAACTCGTACGCACAGATCATGTTTGTATCATGACAACTGACACAGTACCTTTAAGTACCTCACAAAGCACTGCACACATGGTAAACTGACCTTAAAAAATGCAACCTTTACGCTAGGCTGAAAATATATGTTGAGCAGTCAGATAAAAAGTACTCAGGCCTACCTTACCTCATATATGTAGGTGTACATATCAAGACACTTGAAATAGCTTACCTTACCTCATATATGTAGGTGCATGTATCAAGATACTTGATATAGCTCCTTTTAAATACTCTGCTTACTAAAAGTGCTCTGCAGCTCATCTAACTGCTCAAACCAAATGAGATTTACCACAGTTTGAAACTGTATGCTGCACAGATTCTTTTTATCACAACTTTATAACAAAGATGACCATATGGGTTTATGGAAACCTCAACTAAGAGAATTATGCATATATTGCATTCATTACACTGGCTGTGTGCTGAGCACAGAATCCATTTCAAACTCTGCCTTAGAGTTCACAAAGTACATGATTAAACAGCCAGAATAATCTTTGTTCCATATAATTGCAATTGTAATTGTAACCGAAAACTTATATAGCGCCACTCAAAACAGCGGCGCTTTCAACCCGCATCAATGCCGGCACCCTGGTTGATTGTATCATTACAACTGACACAGTACCTTGAAGTACCATCACACCTCTCTTACAAATAGATATTTCAGTCGATCAGTGAACACTGACTCTAGGTGTGTGCCCCACACCTGAACAGTATTGATCCCTTGGGCTTTTCAGTTGCCAGTCCAAGGCTTTAAAATTCACTTCCGAGTTCAATTCATTGTCAATTCTTCAATGTCATTCACGCCTAAACTTAAGACTTATCTCTTTCAACTTGAATACCAACCATAGCCTGGTTTCTGGTTTCTCTGCTCTGATGGATTTCAACCCAGCTTCTCGAATGCATTATGACTGTAAATTGTGATTTCACTTGAAGCAATCAAAAGTCTTGGGCATCATAATAATGACACCATAGAAGATAAGTTTAAATTTTGAAATTCTATTGATAAAATGAAGCAGTCAAAATACTTCAGACACAAACTGTCTGACATTAAATTAACAGTAATTGATAAATTCTGATGGGAGACATTTCTTTCAACAGTGTGCTGTTCATTTTTGTGTTGCGTCATGCAGCCGCTTGGCTAAGTGATTCTGATTTGACTCTAAAAGACCATAAACAAATTTCTCAAACGATTTGGCATCCTTTAGGTAAAGCAAGTTCAATAGCTTCTCATTTTTTTCATGTCTGGTTTTCTCTGCAGTAATGCTTTCCATCTCTCGGTCAGACAAAACCTTTTTGCTGAAGAGATATGTTAGTAATCCAAACTCTACGTCCATGGAGTCAACAAGAGTAATATAATTTGCCCGAATCAGCTCCGTATGATACACAGCTGAAAATTAAAACCACAAGAACTTCACATAGTCACTAAAGTATATCGTTAATTTAGTGATCTAGCAAAATTAGAACTTGCTCAAATACAAATAGAAATACTTGACGGGAAATAACATTAATACGAGTATCGCTGATGTACATTTCTTAACAGATTATTTCACTAAGCTATTATTATCAGCAGAAACTAACATCTAAAAAATCTGGGCTTCAAGCGACCTATTTATGTGAATATTTTTGCATGAGAATATTATGCATTAGTGACAGAAAAACTTGGTGAGCTGTACAAATTTGGTGTTGGGAGCTTTGTCAACTAGAATGCAAAATTTATAGTTGATTGAAACTCACTCACTCTGGGCTGTTGACTGTTTAGCATCAGATGACTGTTCGACATTTGAAACCATACAGTTTGTCACTTTGCATTGACGCTGTAGGAACAAAAATTTTAATCTTAATAAAACATCAAAATGTTCACCTGATAGTTATATATGTTTAATGCAAAACGAAAAATTTTAGATGAAAGAATTTAAATGACACATGAATACAGTGCAAGAATTGTAGAAAAAAGATGGGGTGGGGGTTAGACTTTGATCCATGTGGAGTTGAATATTTCATCCCTATTTTGCAAACGAAATTTGAAAGTAGCAGATTTCAATGCTAGCAGTTTTGCAAGACAGACTCGAATCGAAATCAATTCCTTTATTGAGAAAATTAAAAAATGCATACATGATACGCCATGGAAATTTCTTCTCTTTGCCAGCGACTCAGTCATATATTATGCTAACTCACACTAGCACAGCTGAGGGGGTTGGAAACGAACCCTGGGGTGTGCAATGAAGACTTAACTGTGGGGTCCTAAGAAAGACTAGGAGGGCTGAACCTCATAACAATTCTCACCGTGTATGAATAACACAGAAATCAAGAATCAAGAATAACTTCTAATTTGTGAAAACCGATTTACCAAGTGGTAAAAACCATTGAAATCAGACATTAAAATAAAAGCAATTTAAAACCCAAATTTATGTAAAGTAAGATCTAAAATGATTGATTAACATTACACAGAAAACATTCAAATAAAACACTAAATGATAAGCCATATTACATAATAGAATGTGTAACAAAATGTCCATACCTTTGCTCTGGCATCGTTTAGCGCAGTCGAAATACGATTTAGTAATCGTTTGTCGATATGTTCCATCTTAAGATCATCCACAGCTACAAGATCCAATATTCGGCCTCCAAGAAGCAGTGATCGCAGGTTTATTTTAGTGAGCGAGCCAAAAGAGTATCCCAGTTTTAGTTTTAGCTCCGTTACAATGGGTACAACTTTTGCACAATTTTCGTCAGTAATACTACCATGCAAGGCTATTGTTCTGTCCCACTTTCCTTTAAGGTCTTCGCTATTGACTGATTTTGGGCTGAAGAAAACAAAGGCATAGCTGGAACAACCCAAGACGTAATTGAAATGTTCTATTTCATTGCCACCCAATGAATCTCTTAGGTCAAGGAAATCCAAATAGATTCTTGGTTTCTGTTGACCATCGAGGATAATAAACTTTTGCAAAACGTCACCAAATTTCTTCGCTAATTCTTCATCTTCCTGACAGTATATCATTGCAACATCAAAAAATTCTGGTTCTTCTTTCACACCTGTAGATAATTAATTAATTAATTAGGTAAGTCGTAAGAAATAATTTGTAAGCAGAAATTTGTATAATATGCTTCAAGCAAAACTAATCAGAGAGCACTAGCCTACATGACCTACAGGTTAGAGTTCATTTACACATAAAGTTCATGAATAAGAAAACAATGTCGAAATAATTAGAAAATGCATCAGTAGTAAATTAATATAAAATATAACAATTTGTAAAAATTAAACAGTAAGTAACAAAGTAAAGTAATTTCTAAAAAGCATCTTTCTAAAAATAAACTAATTTATCCAGATGAGTCAAAAAGTTGAGTCATGTTTCGTCAAAATGTTAGCTGGTTAAATACCCGGTAAGCCTCATTCAGAAGCTGACTGTTCATTATAATTATTATGAACCTTATGACTGTGCTTTAACATAATTTTATTATATTTATTTATTTATTCCACTTCGAAAAGCATGAACTGTTTAAAAAGTGCAAACCTGCAATCCTCAGACTACAGATCCAGCATGCTACCAGCCTACCAAGAAGAACTTTGTGCCTCATAACAGACCATTATACCACACAAGAGACCATCATGCTGCACGCCATTCCACCATGCCATACAACAGATCCCTATACTGCACATAAAAATGGTTTAGAAGGAATAAGTGGATCACTACAGTCGGCTCCTTATTCTGGAAGACATTTGCATGCAAGCTGAGAAATAAGCCTCTTTTCCTTTCTCCGTCTCTATCAGGTCAGTGGAGAAAGACCATTCTACTGAATCACAAGCTTATGCTTCTGGTCGGTAGCAAAATAAGACTGTTTTATCTCAAAGTTATTGCTACAACTTGGGGAAGTCGACAATTCAAAGCCTGATCGATCAACAAATTTGCAAGTCGTTGACAAGGTACAAACATAAATGAACATTTACGATTGCTTACGTTCTGGCCTCCACTGAATTTGTACTGGCTCTCCTTTGCTTAGGCTTTCGTCAGCTCTTCCGCTTTGCATAGTCGTAGAAGAACCTGTCTCTTGTGGACAGGCTTCTGCTTGTTCGACGGGTACCTGATGATCTTTTCGCCTTGATGAAGGAGACAAAGTTGGTGCCTTTCTGGATATAGATGGCTGCAGTGGTTCTCTGGACCCACTGATATTGATTTCTGACAACTGTATCTCGTTGTTAATGGAAGAAGGCTCATCCTCTCTCTAATAAAATGTAAACAAGCATTAGAATATAGAACTATTTAGGAGTGAATTAGGATGGATTGGGTTAGAACAAAAATTAAGTTTGGATCAAGATGCGATCGTAATACCGATCATAACCCCAAGATTTCTACAACGCACAAACAAGCTAAGGGAACCAGCTTATTCACAGCAACTCAGTCAAAAAAAATCAATAGGTAGGTAAGGTGAGATTTGGTTCCAGATCAAGATCAATGGTCAGTCAGATGGCTGTGGTTGATGGTGTTTAGTATTGGAGTGGTGAGAGAGAGGTAGGAAATAGACACGATTCATGCATAACTACCTGGCAGGCTGTGCTCCACGTTACCATAACACTTTATGAACGAGCGTGTAAAAAAATGCATGGAAAACTAATCCTCTTGTCATTAAAGGATCTTTGCGTTCCAGTATCTTCCTTCCTCAGTCGTATTTCTCCGTTCTGCAGTGCATGGCGACTAGGTTGTTCCACTGGCCTGGACTTCCACGATCCAGCATAGAAGTTTTGCTGTGGTCGCTCCAACCTCCTGGAACAAGCGTCCTAACAACCTGCCACATGAGCTTCTCACCCTCTCTATCCTTTGCCTCTTTTCCATAAACGCTTGAAGACCATTTTGTTCAATCATGGTTTCGTTATGTCAGAAATAAATCATGGTTTCATTATGTCGGAAATAAATGAGTCTCTCCTAAAGTGGCGCTATATAAATTTACAATTACTATTACCATATATTTTCACCCCTTCCAACAGGTCATTCTCCCTGCTGCAATTGCACCCAAGGGGTTAGTATTGGAGTGGCCCCCTCTGGGTATATATCTAGAATAGGTGCTGTATAAATGCTCTGAATAAATGAATGAATTTGATTATGAAATTAATAAGATTAGACTGACTGGATTAGATTTGGATGGCACTATACTAGGGACTGGATTATTATGTAAATAGATTGTTTATTTGGTATTAGAATTGGATTAGGATGGGAGCAGGTTAGGACAGGATTTGTTCACAACTTGAAAGAATAACAGAATGATTGGATTAAACTGAGATGGGATTTTATTATTACGATGTCTTCGATATTACTTTATTTTACAAAATGTTCAAAATCATATGATGTCCACATTTTTACCACGTCAAGCCAGCAAGGTATGGCATCGGATTCAGTTGGAGCAGCTGGAATGATTGATCCACAACTTTCATATCCAGAAGTGTCAGATTCGGTGACAGCTTTTACATCTGAAGAAAATGAACACTGAGAGGATCCGACACCACTGTCTGTTGTTTTGACACTATGAATGCTACCACAGTCCAACTGCTCACGTTGCTCATCAGTTTCATTACTCAAAGACATTCCCTTGGTCAGACATAAATCAAACACCTGAAATTAGTTATTCTTTAACTTGAGGTAGAAATGATATTTCAGAACCTGCAAATCCAGTGTAAAAAAAATTTATTATTTATTAGGCAGTTTATTGAATACAGACATCATCACATCACAGTAATTTTCAAATTAGTGCAATTTGCCATCAAAGAGTTAAAGAAGGAACTAACTGCTCCATGTTAAGGTTCCACGAGCAATTAATCAGATGGTGCCTTTGTGAAGTTTCTTTAAGGCGCTATATAAACACCCAGGTAGGTACAAATGTTAAGCGTAAGACTTCCCCTAAAGTGGTATATCAAGCAGGTTAATTATTAATTTCAAATTCGTAACAGTATATTACAGCAAAAACATCTGGGCACATCACAATAACCCTGTACACAGCAACTAACCCTGAGCACACAAATGTGAATTATTTCGTATGGGTAAAATTGTCACGTGCGATTTCCATCTGTTGCAGTGGACCCATTTGTATAATCCCTCAGGTGGATTCGAAATCAGAAGTTACGCCACTGTGCTCGTGTTATAACCGACCTGGTTTCGACCGATAGGGAATGCACAACACACGTTAAGACTGCTTTGCATATCATTGATGGCCTTTATTTGCGTATTCGTACACTCATTTTAATTATTTAGCGCCCTTACAGGAACATTTTTATCTTCAAAGTATCGAGGACCCAGCTTATTTACACTTTGCATAAAAAATCGTTTATTATAAAAGAAATAAGAATGTGCAATTAACAGCGCATAAAAGAAAAGTTTGTTTTCAAACACTTACTAAATGGTTTGTAATTTTATAAATAATTATACACGTCAAAATACGAAACCGATATTCGATCGTAGCTATAAATAGTTAAGCGGATTTCACGTTGCCTATTTTTAACTTCTTGCGAGGGAAGTAAGTAAGTACATTCTTTATTAAACGCTAGCAAACGCACAGCGCTTTACATACAATTTTACACAGAGGAAAGAAAAATATAACCGTAATAAAAACGTTAGATCATAAACGAAATAATAGCAACAGAGGCTACCTATACAGCATCCTACCCAGGAAACCTCGTCGGGTAAGGGAGTCAAATCTAGGGAGAACCAGATTATGAGAACGAGGGTGCAAATCATACCCGGTCTTTAGAACAGGAGGTAGAAGGTCGTGGAAGAGGTGACTGGGGTTTTTGAGAATGTTCTTAAAATATGTATTAATATTAATAAGACACATCAATGAGGTAACCCATTTCTGTAGTGCAAGGATGGCGAACCTACGGCACATGTGCCCAACCTGGCACGGCAACAGATTTTGCTTGGCATGCCACCTGAACTGTCGTTTTTTCATACTTTTTTATATTTCAGACATAAAACAGCTGGTATCTACTGTACAGCAACAAAACTCACATTGACAATGTAATGTTCCATATAAAGTTATAAACATAAATTATAAATAAATCGCATTATTAAGTATCCCATGTCCAAAAATAATGCAATGACTCTTCAATAGACTCACTGACTCACTAGCTGTCACTTTTGGGTACTTCATTCCGTGTTCATTGGTTTAATAAAATTTTTGGCACGCAAAATTTTCCACCTTCTTTAAAGAACTATTTACTGGCACGCGTGCTAAAAAAGGTTCACCATGCCTGCGTGTAGTGCTTCGTTAAATGTATATCTTACTGACATTAGCAGTAAAACAGACCAATTTTATGCAACTGTTGCAAATGATTACCGTAATATTTTACATATAAATATAAAAGGTATTACTCTAATATTTATATATTTATTTGATCAATGGAGTTTAATTAGTAAATATAATTAACTAAGCAAAACACAATCAAGCAAAGTGCACAGTTTGAATATTCATTTTAAAAGGCATCAAAACTTGTTTAACCAGAGTACAATTGGCCACATCAATAAAAAAAATACTGAACCACAAAGCTGCTAAATGAGTCATTAGACAACAAAATATAATAAAACAATTGACCAGAAGCTAACTGAAAACAGTCCCAAGTCCGACATGAAGTTTCAATTCTTAAATTAACAAATGTCCTAGTAACAAAACAACCAAGATAAACAATCGAGAGCTCTTGCTTGAAATCTCTTGCTAAAATATTTTGCTTGGCACTTTTTAATAAAATTTCTCACTCAAATTCTCATGTTCGAAATCTTTTTTAAAAATTTCTCAATTAAAACCTATTGCTCAAAATAACATGCTCAAAATCTCGTGTGTTGTAGCATCTCCATGTTGGTGGTATACTTTCATTAGCAAACACTGAGAATGATCTTTCCCCCGGTTGGTTTCTTGTGTTCCATAACTTCGTGGTGCGCTATAGCAGCAGATTCCAAAGGGAATTCCTCTTTGATGATGGGTTTTACCCAACCGGCTTCAGCCCCCGCATAGAGAGCTGCAGCTATTTTGGCATACTCCTCCTGCTCAGAAGGGCAAACAGAATGTCATAAATCATCATCATTATCCACGTCATGAATTTCAAAAAAAATTTATATATTGCCAAAAAAAGAACTTTCTCAGAAATAGTGTATTATATGCACAGAAATAAAGCATAGAAGAACTTCCAAGTAGGCCTAACTAGCCTCTCCCACACATCTGCACACTAGTTCGACAAAAATTTCCCTTGTCACAAAAATTCCCTGTTGCTCTCCGATTCTCTCTTAGTAACCAAGTGCAAAAATTACTTTGTTCTCAAATGGTTTGCAGAATGGTGTGGCATTGTAGCTTTGTCTAAATAAATGGACCCCAGAGGTCCACAGACCACACAAATATCTAAGGCTTCTACTGTTAAGTCAAGGAACCAGGATGAAATTGCTGAGATTGGAAGTGACGCACTTCTGCACATCTAATCACTCCTATTGATGATACATCATCCTAACACTTCCATTCCTACCCAATGGTCTCCCTCCCGCATTGGCAACCACAAATCCTCAAACAAATCATCATCAAAAAACAACTACCCTGATCCCCAATCCTAACAGTATTCATTTTAGTTAACTTATTGGTTATAATAACTCTAGCTAACATTAAAAATGTACTTACGATGTAACACTTAGCATTTGCATTGATGTTTAACAATGTAAAGGACCATAGAAGTAACTTGCTACTGATGAAGCTACATAAATTGTCAAAATTACAATAACAATTATAATAACTGCAAGTCTGGTTATTATTACTGTACCTTAATCCATTAGTTAAACTGAACAAATATATTGTAATTGTAACTGAACATTTATATAGCGCCACTCAGATCAGCGGTGCTCTCAGCCCACATCACTGCTAGCAAAAAGAAAGGTTTTCAAGCATCTACAGCACTGAAGAGGAGAGAGGCCAAGCTCTTGGCGGAGGGACTGGGGAAGACTGTTCCACGCTGAAGGACCCACATAGGCAAAGCTCCCAGATTGTCTTAACGTTGTCTTAACTTAAGTCGAGCAGAAGGTATAAACAGACACACATCAATCTGCATTTCACAAAATTTGGCAGCATAACAAAATAAAACAAATGCAATCATGGAATACAGATAAGGGTTTTCATCCACGGCACCAGACTGCCTGTTGTATAAATACTTGGCTAAATAACCAGAGGAAATTATAGTAGTATGTCCAACATGACAACATCAATTATACAAAAATAATAAGCTGGAATGTATTATTTATCCCTTAAAATATTGATACTTATGAGCACCCCTACCTCTGTGGAAGAATAGACTGAAACACCTTCCACTCTTTTTTCCAGACCAATAAGTTCACCTGGATAGAAGGAGGCCTTCACAGGTGTGGAACCAATCACCTGTATTGAGTAATCAAATTCACTTGTGTTAAATATATTTCACCCAAGTTAAATCAAGTTCACCTGTATTGAATCAAATTCACCTGTGGTAAATCAAAAATATGTGTTATATTAAATTCAAAAGTGTTAAATTTAGACTACATATAATATACACAAAGTGAAGTTAAAATGAACTTAATAAAGCATATTTCTATAGAAATGCAGGTTTTATGATGTCAGTGCAGACTGCAATCAAAGTCAAAACATTAACTGATGCTGAGAGTTCTGAAAAAGCACAATAAAAATATCTATTCACATAAATACATAAAATCTGAAGCATTTAGGTCACTATAAGTGCAAGTGACACTTTAGAGACACAGTGTCATATCTTTGCCCACAATACATAGCAAAAATAATCCATGTAATTGTGATGATGGTAAAATATGATCAGGGTAAATGTGATGAGGGTAAATTTGCCGATGCTAAATGCACTGAGAATTACTGTGAATAGAAAATATGATTAGGGTAAATGTGATTACGATAACTGAAAGTCTTAATAAAGTCAAAGAAAGCACAATGTTAGCAGATCACGTTGTAAGAAAACATTGTTTGATATTTTTGCCTCCATGGTTGGTACAGAGGCAGAGTTCACCTTTTGCCTGTGCATCCAGGGTGCTATTAACGTACAATCGACAGTTCATTGTCATGCCATCTAACCTTTTGAGAATGTAGCCTAAACATTGGATTGCATTTGTCATATGTGCACTTCAGCCAAAAGACCAGGATCAGACCTCTGCAGACTACTGTCAATAAAGGCGAGAAATAAATAAGCAATTCTTTTCCTTACCTTACCGTTGCTAACCTTGAATGATAACAGCAATCCAACAATTAGACACCCATTCCATCTCAGCTGCACAACTGAGACTGCCAATCTGACACGTATGCATGTACGTATCTTGACACTTTCTATAGCACCTTCAACCATCCAGAAAAGCCCTGCCTATGCTAGCCTGTCACGTTCTCCACCTCCAATAGATGCCACCATCAGAGCACTGATCTGCTGGTGTTCAATGAAGGCAGCTGGACACTTGTGTGCAACATAGTCCAAAGGCGTTAAGTTCATCATGATCAAACAGTTCATCATCAAGCAAGCAATGCTCAGATAACTAGAGAAGTCACCACTGGCGAGTGTCTGCACACATGTAGAACTTAACCAACAGCTAACATGTTACGAATGCCGAGTACATATTTGACATGACTCACTGTGATTTGAACCCCACGTGAAAGAAGGAATTAAACCCCCAGGCCGGTCATCACATGATCATAAAACATCATAACAGAATTCAAATCTACCTGTTGTAACCCTACATACTTTGCCATGCCTCATCTGCCATGCTTCTCCAACGGATTAATGCTTTCGACAACAGTTTCACTTGGAGAACCATCGACCGATGCCTTGCACATTACGACAACAATACTTTAAATCAATACATTAGAGTTGCCCCTTCATGGAACTTACAATCAGTCTGCCTTTCCTGGAAAGAAGTGAAAGATCGTTACTCCAGTTCTTGGATGCAGACATTTCGCAGATGATGTCGAAGCCGCTCTCACCAACAGATTCCTAAAATAAATTTAAACAACTGACTGAAAATCTTGTTTAACCAGAGTTTTTATGGTTAATGTGAGTTATAAATAATTGTGCATTAAGATAACAGTCACTGCAGGTAAACGATATAAATATTTGAATATCACACATTGTTTGAACATGGCAGTTAATGCTGTGTAACATTGTGAACCCGTTGACGAGTACCTGAAAAGTAAAAACATATAATTTAACATATAACATATAATTATATTAAAGAAACCACAAAAGTAAAATCAATTACTGCTAATTTAAATATTTGAAATATCAGAGAGTTAAGCACAAAAATAGATAAAACTCCCAATAGAATGATAAAGAATCACTTGCCCTAATCTTGTCAATGTATGTATCGTGTTCTCGATGGTTGAAAACAGCGTGGGCTCCAATTTCCTGCAATTTTTTCATTCCATAATCTGTGCCCGCTGTCCCTATAACACGAAGGTCATGCCCTCGTGCTATCTGGCAGCAGGCAATACCAACCTACCAGAATAAAATGACAATACACTAAACCAAAATAAGTCACAGTAACACATATTACCATTATTAGACCTCAGACCCATTCCAGTCATTATTTATTATGACTGATTTAACTTAAACTGATTTTGTGCGCTTTTTCTCAGCAAAATCTGATACAATATCATCATAGGACAAAGAAGCAGGGTCAAACATTCTTCGGTCATTTTAGACTGAAGAACGTTTTTTTAATAAGTTTTAATTTAGAAGGACTTCTTTCTTCCAAAAGCAACTGTACAAGGAATTGTAATTAGAATACGGAGAGCTATAAGCATTAGGATAAATGTCAATACGTTTCCTTATGTGAATGAAATATGTGATATCAATTATCAACTTAACATTATTAGGTATAATTAACAATCATGCATGTATTAAATTCTTTGTATAGTTCAAGTCCATCCAAATCCTTACTTTCACTCTGTGTTAACTAGTAACTTTTCTAAGTTCCTACATTTTCTCATAAGTTTATCTTGTTCCATTTCTTTACATTTGCTTATGTCATACAAAAATCCAAACTGTTCATTGTGTTCTCGTAAACTTTTAAAATCGTTCACCTATTGCAGACAGTGCTTTGTCTAAAACAACATTAAAAAATTCAACTTCAAATTTCTTTTCTACAGCTACTATAGCATTATTGCGAGTGAAGGACTAACTCAAGGTCTCTACACAGCAACTGCCTCAGGTAAGGCTCGAACCCGTACTCTCCATGTTACAGGCCAAGCGCTATAATAATAATAATAATAATAATAATAATAATAATAATAATAATAATAATAATAATAACACGGACAATTTCTAAAGTGCCGTAAAAACGCGGCAATACTGCTAAAAAGGCGCTGTACAGACACCACCTACAGCCTAACATAACAACTGGTCCTATTAACCAATGGGCCACTGTGCCAGATCGATGTGCATATCGAAAAAAGGTCTCAGTGTAGTAATAATAAATAAGTACTTGATAATGTATTATAACGAGACCGTGAAACTAGAACTGACCCCACCAGAAGCACCATGCACTAAAACAGTCTCTCCCGGTTTACACTGTGCTCTGAAAACACACAAAAAACAACAGCAAATTAATTCAGTTTCTACCATTCTGTTTCTGTTTCAGTAGTAACATGTACACTGAGCCAGCATACATCAGAACATACATAAATTTAATCTAAAGTCTTAGAGACCTCTGCAGTAAAATTGGTAACTTGACAATATTGCAGCATCTTTGGAATCAAGCTTGCTGAAATCTGCACAAATACAGAAATTCATAAGGTAATGGTAACTCATTTCTTTACACATCTCTACAGAAGCCCCTTGAAAGGCACACACAAGGGTAACACAGTGGTTTGTTTACAAGCCACTACAGAGGCATGGTCCTAAAGTCTACAGATCATTTCGCTGAGGTGCAAATACAACTATGGCAGAGGTGGGCAAACTTTTTGTACATTCAGCCACATTAAATGCCAAACATTATTTTGATAATTATTCTAATAACAACTAACATGAAAAAGTTTACTTACTGAAAATTAAATATACTTTGGCTGTTAC
The DNA here is from genome assembly GCA_963556255.1 of Allolobophora icterica. Lineage (NCBI taxonomy): Eukaryota > Metazoa > Annelida > Clitellata > Crassiclitellata > Lumbricidae > Allolobophora > Allolobophora icterica. Next base: position 25,640,329 of record OY744609.1, on the reverse strand, counting down.
TAGTGAGATGTATGAAACTGTGAACATGCATTAACAAGTTTCCCCTTATCTGGAGAGATTGCACTGGTTGCAATTCGCAGTGTTGAATTCAAGTTTAAATCAGTTACCTGAGATCTGTACTTGGATTTGTTTAAAATTGCAAATGCGTGGAAGTGGGGCATATCGGCAGAGTTAATACATAGAGTTATTATAAAAGACGAGACCGGAATAGTAATAAAGCAGTGCCAAGTGTGTAAAACGAGGAAAACTTCTTGCAGTCTGAATTTTTTGATTCTTTTGAATTTTCTGAAGACTTGCGTGGGCCAGATAAAAAGTGTTGGCAGGTCGTATCTGGCCTGCGAGTTGTAGTTTGCCCACTCTTGAACTACGGCAATCCAACGAGAGGCTGCCATAACGTAAAGTATGGTAAACATAACTACAGGTAGTAATTTTATACCATCTTTTGCAGCGAGCTCCTTCTAAAAAATCTTAATGGCCAACTTTAAGTTTATGAGACAGCCACATAATGCCTTAGTAAAACTTCTCCCTGACATTGCAATTCAACAGTAGGCCAAGTAGCTTCAGGTTGAATCCATCATAGCATAATAGTGTTATTGGAACCACGCAGAATCTTCTAAATCAGTGATTTGCAGGTTTGCACCTATGTAGCACACCTCATGTAAAGACCCCACAAGTTGCTTGAGCATGATCACCTAGTGCCACAGATTCAGACTGATTGACTTTGCATGCATAAAAAGTTCACTTAATAAATGCAACAAAAACTGACTTCATGAAGAGAGCCTTGTAGGCTGTGAAGTATGGCACTCCAAGTGCTGCTCCCTGGCTGAAGTTGAGATTTTCATGGAGTGGAAAAGTGTATTTTTCTTTCGCCACAGTGTATTCCGCGTACGACCCAGAAACAGTCTTCGTTGTGAAAACACGTTCCCCAACCTTTCAAAATTAGAGAAAATTGAATTCAAACTAATTTTAAATTTTAAATAAAATAAATTAAAGTAACATAGTTCTCCATTTATTAGTAACCAGGTCAAGAGCTTCAAATTCACATTTACTGACTTTACACATGTAACCGGGCAAACACTTGGGCAGAAGATGACCAATTATGCAGTTATGCAAAGTCAAGCTATGGTATCACATAGTAAGGACAGAATTATATGAAAAGTAAAGTGCATACATGCTACAGTGTGCAGGTATGTAAGCTAAGTACAGTATGGTATGAGAAGGCTAGGTATGGTAAGTAGAGGTAGAATTCAAAAGGTATGGTAAAACAAATAAATGTCCACCACAGTTCTGAACTTCTGAGACAATGTAAATCATGAACATCAATAAACAATTAAACATTTATATAATAAATAGTAAATTATATAGCACTATCAATAAAACATCAATAAAAATTACTATATTAATTACCAATAAAATATATTAAACAGAAACCTATTAAAAACAAAACATTGCACTGACCTTAACCCTTGTGACCTCTGACCCAACCTGTGCCACGATCCCAGCACAGTCTGAACCTAGAATGCCTGGGAACTCTCCATCATAACTCGAAGATCTCTGATATGTTTCATACGGATTCACACCAATAGTCAGTACTCGGATCAAAACCTTGAAACAATAAATACAAAGGCTGAGTAGAAAATTGGCTAATCTAAAGAGCAACTTAATTTTATTTCCTAAATTTACATACTAGTTTATAATTTGTTACCTTAATCTTAAGAAATATAGCTTACTCAAGTCTCTTCTTTTTCTTCTCTCTTCCATTCTGTGCCGACGGTGAGGTTTGAACAAGATTTCTCCATTTCGTTAGACTGTCTCTGATTGTGTCAACAGAAGTTCTCATCTCATACTCGTTCTCTACACCTTTAGGTCTTCTCTCACACTGTCCATCCATGTCTCTGTTTGTCTTCCCTGGCTCCATGTTCCCACCATGTTGACACAAAGTGGTAGTCTCTTGTTGTCCATCCTTGTTACATGTCCAAACCAGGTCAGTCTTCTTTTTCTGATCTTATCAACCAGTGTCTCCATCTGACTAAACTCCTTCCAGATCACCTCACTGCAAATTTTGTCTTGCCTGGTTCAACCCAGTATTCTTCTTAGCCAACTCATTTCCACCACTAATAGTTCCTTTGATCCCACTTCCATATGCACAAATATTCGAATCCATATTTGAATTTTTATTATATTTTTTGCAATATTCGAATCCATACAACAGCACAGTGACAATGTTTTAGTTTTGTTCTTGAGCTGAAATTTCACTCATTCTTCATATCTTACTTACTCAATCTGCCAAACATCACTTATGCCAGACCAAACCTATATTACTTCTGTTATTAAGCCTCCCAGGTACACAAACTCTGTGACTTGCTCCAGTTCTTCATCATCTAGTCTAACTCTCATCTCTTCCAATTATTTTCTAATAAATACTTGAGTATTTACTACTAATTTTATAATGCTGGTTTTGCTTTCACTCCAGCCACTTAATCTCGTTATCACAAACTAAATTCATTCATTCATTCGAGTATTTATACAGCACCTCTTCAAGGGGGCTACTCAGAGTTGCTCCCGACTCCAGCATGCCAAATAGAACAGAAAAGATATACAATTTGACTTATGGCCAAAGTATATAAGAGTTATAAAGATGTTCTGTTTTAATTTCCAGTTTGTGTTACATTACCAGGCAGCTAATTGCCAATTAAAAATTCCACCCTGATCGTTAAAATTTACCATCAGTACTGGAATAAGATGAGTTATCTGCATGGCCAAGTTACAAATTAAATATGGCGTTGATGAGCCAACCTGTGATTTTCCACATTTCGGAAGGGGAACTCCGGACTCCAACTGCAGAACTTCTGGTTTTCCACATTTGTACATATGAACTGCTCTCATGGTCGCTGGTATTTCGACCTTCTCCAAAACCATTCTGTCATGACTCACAGGGCTTTAACAAATTAATACAATTGCATTTCTGTTAATCAGAAGTAAACCGTTATAACGTTTTAATTTATTCTGGTCAGTCACGCTACAAATGACCTTAAAACCTGGGTCACTGTTGAATGGACATCGTCAGAAGCAACCAGTTACCTCACCTTACGCCTTGCTTTAAACAAAGTTTTCTCTAGAGCTATACAAAATATGGTCCGTTCTTATTCTTGACCCCAACCGTAGGCTACCATCAATTGAGTCGCCTTGGACGCATTAAATACTTTGAAAAAATGACAACTCATAATTTTCCTACCATGCCATTGTATGGTGATAGATGTTGACTTTCCCCAAAAGCAGCTTAAAATGCACTAATAATTTGTGAGTAAAATGAATATTTAGTAGAAAACTGTTTAGCCATAGATACACACGCGGTCTACATGCAAAATTCTGCTGGCTAACATACGAAGCTTAGAAACTGTTACACCGAAAACAGAAGCGAGTAACCGCATTCGCTAGCTCACAACTTAAGCATCTAAATTTTATAATAGGCGCATAGCACCCATGGGCGTCCCGCAGGAAATTTTTTAGGGGGGCGCAAAATTTTTTAGGAGTGCACATTTTTTAGAGGATTTTTTAGTGGATTTGCATAAAAAAATGATGATCAAGGACTTCACTTAAATAATTAAGTGTTTCTTCGCATTGAAAATCGTTGTGGGACTGTTGTAATAATCAAAATAATCAAAAGATTTAATTTTTATAAAATATTTGCAAAATCCAGGGGGGCGCAAATGCGCCCCCTTGCGCCCCCCTCCGGACGCCCATGATAGCACCGGCATGTTCACAAGCCCTGCGTCAAGTAAGAGGGGTTGTCCAAAGATAGGACGAATAAAAAATCCTGTTGCCAGAAGATCTGAGAGATAAGGAGACTGCGGAGCTGCAACGATCGATGTCGTCGGTGTGCGGTGAACCATATCCACTTCGAAAGGTCTTGTTCTTGGGCCTTTTTGCTCACACTCTACCTTATAGGCCTATTCCCCTCATCTCTCACATCAGTGCATCGATCCTCAGTCGAACATTACTTATATGCTGACGACACCCAGTAATTCATCTATCTAAAAAAAATAACAGCTTCTCCCACTCCATAGATTATCTTCACCATGTGCACTTATCCAAATCTCCTCCTGGACAACATCAAATCTCCAGTTCATGAATCCGACTAAAACTGAATTCTTATAGTCCTGCTTGACAAACTCAAGAAAATGCCAACATCCCGAATGGACATGGCAAAGACTTAAGAACATAGGCGTAGACTCTGGGGGTGGCAGCCGGGGCACGTGCCCCCAATAATTGAGACGGACTGTATATTTAATGCAGCAAGTATAGAAAGAATAACCAAATGCCCCCCCCCCAATATTTTGGGCAAGTTTACGCCAGAACATATGAATATGCCCTACATTTAGGTTTAGCGAAGAGACGTCCATGTGAAATGCAGATCGGTTAACCATCTCTGATCTGTGTTGACTAAAAACGGTCAAGACCTTCTTGATCAAATTATATGACTGCAATGCGGGTAGGCCTACCATATGGAATAGAGATGGTAAACCGATCTGTATATATAGGCCTACCACATGCATGGACTGCAAATCACTGAAATCAGTAAATCACTTAATTGGGATCTACATGGCGAAAATATGGAATCAGCTTATTCACAGGCTCTTGTTCAAATCACAATCGATTGCCGGGGGGTTGGGGGGGGGAATGGGGTGTGAAATCGGTTCACGAAAGATCCAAAGAGGTCAGGCAGGGAGACAGTCAGACAGCTAAGATGGGTGATGTTTAGAGTTGAAACGGAGAGGGCGGCAAGAGGAAGAGGAGGAATCGAGATAATATTTGTGAAAGAACAGTGCAAGAGGAAAATATCAATTGATGTCTCGTACATTATGATAACGGCGCCATAGAAATTTCAATATTAGATTAGAATAGATTGGAAAACGGGATCTTGAACAACAGTGTGCTGCATGTCACATTGTGGACACGGCTATAGTAGGCTACGTTCAGCCGAGTTTGGTATCAGAGAAACAGATGAGGAGGGAGAAAATTTACTTTAGCCTAGATGTCATGAGTCACGTCGCAAAAGTAAAGACTTTGATTCTCGAAGAGAGAGAGAGAGAGAGAGAGAGAGAGAGAGAGAGAGAGAGAGAGAGAGAGAGAGAGAGAGAGAGAGAGAGAGAGAGAGAGAGAGAGAGAGAGATAAAAAAAAGAAATCTTATGACATAAAGAGTCTTATGAGTTTGATGTTCGCCCGTTTAACCTAACACCAGAACTTCTATAGCGCCACTATTTGAGTCGATGTTATCTAACATCAGTCTGAAAATCGGTCAAAGTGCACCGTTTCTTAACAGGCATGAAACTCAAAAACGGAACTCATTTCAAAACAAGGTGTAATAAACCGAAATAAACCAAAGTTTACGATTCGTGTTTCAGTGTGACGCTAAGCTGTGCTCATAATTTAAATACTGTGTACTCCGTATTACAATTTAATTTAACTCTCGCCTTGACTATATTGCAACAGCCTTCTCTACGGGACATCATCGAAAAATCTAACCTCTCTCCAACGCATCCGAAACAACCTCGCTCGTGTCGTATGCAACTACCCATATCGTGCCAGCAGTAAGCCACTCCTCAAATCCCTCCACTGGCTACCAGTCAAGGAAAGGATCATCTACAAAATTTCCGTCATCACCTATAGGCCTAACTGCATCACAACAAATACTCCGTCATATCTCTCCGACCTTCTTCACAACCACATGCCATCGAGAAACATGCGGTCATCTGGAACCCGAACCCTTGTCCTTCATCGGTGTCGCACTACAACTGCATCAAAATCTTTCACCTCGTCCGCCCCTCGAATCTGGAACATCCTACCATCCAACATCAGGATCTCTACGACTCTTGCCAATTTCAAGAAAAACTTAAAGACCGAACTTTTCACACAGGTCTATCTGGACTGATCTCCCTGCTGCCAGTGCTTCTGAAACGTTGCATCGATTTCCTTTCGACTGTTTACGAACTATAGGCCTATATGGCACTTAAATCTCTGCTATTATTATTATTTGATGTAAAAGCTATATTGCAACATGGAACACTCAGTTAAGATATAAGTAGAATAGCGAAACTGAGTTGTTACATGAGATTACAACGCCCGATGCGATTGTCTTTCTTTAAATTAGTCGCTTGATGTCACAATTGCCGAATATGACGTCATCGCAGCTATGTTTCGGGAACATTCGATGTATTTCTGTTGAAGGATGTAGACGGAGAGGAAGACGACGAAGAAGATGGCGAAATATGCCGATCATGTCGAAGAAGACGAGGACGAAAACGAAAGACGAGGAAGATGGTGAAGATATAGAACAACAGTACTGTTCACGAAATGAGCGATAGTCGATCATCGAAAAGAACCAGTGGCGGCGCTACCATAGGTCGCGGTAGGTCGTTTGACCTGTCTATTTTATTCTTCTTGACCTGCCTTAATTATGACCTGCCTATTTTACTCTTGACCTTTGGAATTTTTAAATATCTTTTTTACATTTAAAACATCAGCATCTGTCCCATAACAACACTAGTGCAATAATTATTAGATCTATACGACGTTTTTTAGGTTTTAGCTAATGTGTCAAATTTGAAAATGCTACAACAGTTGGGCTATAAGCGTTCAGTAACAGGCAAATTTTCTTCGTTTTTATATAGGCTTATCGAAGTTATGTTGCTTATGTTGAGGGTATGCTCAGTGGCGGCGATCTTGTCTGAGAGGTGGGGGGGGGACAAAGTCGGCCACGATCTCGTCGACGACCGTTTTTTTAAATCTTGTCCCCCCAAAAAATTTTTCCCACTCCATCTCCAAAAAAATTTCCCTTTCATCTTCGAAAAAAGTTGATGACTTTTTTTTAGTCATTGACCTCAGTTCTACTTTCACAAATTTTTCCGTTAGCTTTCAAAAATTTTCTACTACGACCTCATCTTCCAGAAATCGAAAAAAATCACATCTCATCTTCCAAAAAAGTTGATGACCTTTTTATGCAACCTTACTTTCGTGACGTTTTCCTGAACCACCCTTCCTGATGTCAACGACCTTATTTTTTTTGCGAATTCATCTCCCAAAAAATTTTTTTTCTCTTCCTTTTTTCCCTTCTTTTCAATTTTTTGTCTTTTATTCTTTAAATTTTTTTGGGGGGGGACACAAGTAGAAACTAAAAGACTACTTTTCTGCTCAAAATGGCACTGAAAACTCGTTTTCGCCCTCAAAAACAGTTGCATTTGTTGACCTTTTTGGTGTATCTTCTAAATTTGGGGGGGTCCGATGCATGGCGTGTCCCCCCACTCCTAAAGGTGGGGGGTCTTGTCCCCCTCGACCCAGCCCCCGGGATCGCCGCCCATGGGTATGCTGCAGCATTTGCTGCTTGATGCGTCACTCTCGAACATTAATTTCTTCGACCTGCTAAATAACTCCCATAACCCTGACGCGACCCCCTGAAATTGTATAGCTGGCGCCGCCACTGAAGAGAACAAGATGTCATTCGATCGTAACGTACTAACGTATGACAGAAATTTTATCATCGTCTTTTCAACGACCGAAACTACACCGTGTCTCAAAATAAACTGCAAAATTGTTTCTGTCAGAACTTCGTCAAATTTCCACCAATTTTAATAATTTTTGGTAGGTAGATGGCAAAATGGCTGAAATTTTATGCTATACATAAATTTTCCACCTCATCTGACTCATGTCACCGCACTACCTTGTTAAACACAGATGTACGGACGTAAAAACGATCGAAAACACCATTTTTAATCAACGATAGCGCAGCTTAAAATAAACAGTTACGTCATTAATACGTAAATAATGATTGCCAGCTATTCTGAGGGTAGACTAGTTAAAATTAGAAATTTATTAAATAACATCTGACGCCCTGTAACAAATTGATGAACAAAATCTGAGCACTCTAGTTGTTAAAATTTAAGCGTTATATAGGAAATTGGTACATCTGTGTTTAACAAGGTAGTGCGGTAACATGAGTCAGGTGAGGTGGAAAATTTATGTATATCATAAAATTTCAGCCATTTTGCCATCTAACTACCAAAAATTATTAAAATTGGTGGAAATTTGACGAAGTTCTGACAGAAACAATTTTGCACAGTTTATTTTGAGACACGTTATATTATGTATGTTCGTTTATTCAATCAATCATGCAGATACGTAAAATGGATCCGATGCATGTTTTATGAGACCTTTGATTGTCTTATTTCTTTGCTTTAGTAGGCCTATATATTTTTATATTCTAGCATGCGAGGTATGTAGTTCTTGTAGTCTTTATCGGGTAGAAAGAAGCTATGCTGCCTAGGTCGTATGTTCATTGTATGCAGGGACGTAACTAGCGTTGGGCTTGGGGGGGCTTAAGCCCCCCAAACGAAGTTGAAGCCCCCCAAACAAGTCAAGCCGTTGTATGCTTACGGCTAAAATTCGTATGAACACTGTATAAATGTTGCCATGTTCAAGGTTTAAGCCCCCCAAACGAAAAATCCTAGTTACGTGCCTGATTGTATGTACATGTAGACTTGTAGAGTCCCATTTGGGAAGGACAGAGCACCCGAAGAACTTGCTTCTCACTGCGCTGTATGGCGTTCATAGTCACATCGTCTGCCGAAGGCCAGAGGGGCATCTGGGTCACTGGGTGTAAGTATCCTTCGCGCCTCATCCTCCCATAAGCCGTTCTAGACATGCTCTGTCGCCTGCGCTGGTAAAGTCCCACCATACCGGAGACTCGTACAGTATTCGGGCTAGTGTCGTAGCTCGTGTGCCTTCGTAGAGTGCATTTTGTGGAACCCAATGTGCCTTGAGCGTTCTGATGGCATACAGGGAAACATATCTTGAGAGAAGTATTTTATTGATATGTTCTGTCATCGAGGGGTTTTCTCCGATGAGGATCCCCAGGGCCGTATTAATGCTCAGATTCTTCTCCGTGGCCCATTTGGAGATGTTCTTCAACTCATCCTCCTCGGTTGAAATGTGATTGGACTCAATTAGGAGACAAGAATCATCTGCGTATTTGCTTAGGCTGTTCTGGGCCTGCTTTGTTTGAAGGTCGGACGCCCCCACAATGAATCCAGGAGGGCCTAACACAGATCCTTGAATGACGCTGGCGTTGATGGTAATGATATCAGTAGGCTGTTTTCCTTGGAAGTCAGTGTAGTGTTTCCTCCCATGAAGGTAGCCGATAAACCAATTATAAATGTTGTCAGGTAGGTCTAGGGTGGCCAATGAGTGAGCGATTGAGGAGTGGTTGATAGAATCAAAAGCTTGTGAGAAGTCCATCGATATCAGCACTACATGTTCGTTACTTTTGATGAAGTCGGTGATATTATGAAAAATGGAGACTAGTGCTGCAGTAGTCTAGCCGGTAGGACGGAAGGCAAACTAATTTTGAAGGGACATCTGAAGGGGCATTTTAGTTAAACATGGGTATAAATATATGTGCGGACAACTATACGCTCAAGTAGTCGGGATAGTACTGGGAGTACGGAGATAGGTCGGTAGTCTGCGGGCGATGAAGGAGAGACGGTCTTGGCTTTAGGGCGGATGATTGCCACTTTCCATTGGTCTGGAACATGGGAGTTGGCCAAAGAGAGGTTAATGAGGTATGTCAGTATGCCGGTGTAGCCTGGGGCGGACAGCCTTAGAAACCAGGCAGGAAGTACGTCTCCGCCCTCAGAGGTATGGCGCAGGTGGTCGATGGTGTGAAAGATCCAGTATTCGGTAAGATCAACGCACAACAGAAGTTTTTGCCAAAGTCGATGCAGATAGTCCCCGGCGCCGCCGCCATCCGCCGCCGCCGCCGCCGATAAGCCCTCAAGTCGAAACCAGTCGCTAAGCTATCGACTGCTAGCGACTTCGTTCACTTAATATTTTGCTTGTTGGTTTAATCTCGGTTTCCGAATTTCGAAGTGACGAAGACATCAGCAGCAGGACATGAGCAACATTTACAATACAATACAATACAATACAATATAATAATCTTTTGTTGAGGAAAACAAGCTGATATGCCGCAACTGGGCACATTATTAGAGAAAGTGTTTGCTCTATTAGTAAGAGTTCTTATAGAGAATATGGAGGATATAGTTGTTGTTTCTTTTTTTGGTAAATTGTATTTATGTATTCTATTACGAAGATGGTGTGATGCTTACGAAGAGGGGGGAATAAGCAGGGTGAGAATTTTTGGGGCTGAGGGTTCAACCCCTAGTCTTTCTTAGGACCCCCACAGTTAAGTCTTCATTGCACACCCCAGGGGGTCGTTTCCAACCCCTTAGTTGTGCTAGTGTGATTTAACGTTAATTGATTGTGAATCTTTGACAAAGTGGAGAAATTTCAATGCATGGTGTACATGTATGCATTTTTGAATTTTCTCAATAAAGGAATTGATTTTGATTCGAGTTTGACTTGCAAAACTGCTAGCGTTGAAAGCAGCTGCTTTAAAATTTCGCTGACATCGGTTTGCAAAATACGAATAAAATGTTCAACTCCACATGGATCAAAGTCTAACCCCAGTCTTTTTTCTACAATTCTCACACTGGGAATAAGTGCCGGAGTACATGATTCTCGTTCTCTGCCACTTCCTGAAAGAGCCACGCATCAGCAGTTTCGGCCAACTGGGTGGCCGTTAGATCGGGTAGGCCTACTGCTAAAAAGTCCTCCATGTTTCATTCGATTTATCAAGCGTTCAATTTCACGAATTCACATTAACATTAATTTCACGGTCATCTTTCTGTCCCCTGTCAGCATGCCCACATGGAGCGGAACCCATATTCCCTTATTGGACCCATAATAGAGCTCATATTGATTCCATCTAATGCCCACGGGAATGATGACACGGTCAGTACAGTATGCGATAAAATGCATTATACTGTTAGGTAATCAGTTATGTCCAAAAGATTACATGATTACATGAGAAGTCGATAGCAAGTCGCTAAGTCAGTCGATAAGTCTAAGCGACTTAGTCAGTCGATAAGCATGCGACTTAGTCGACTGAGTCGCTAAGTCAGTCGCTAACTCATCAAGTCAGTCGCTAACTCCTTAGCGACTGACTCCGGGGACTAGATGCAGATGGACGAGATCAGAGTTGCGAGATCGTTGTGGAATTCACCGATTGGGCCAGGAGGACGATAGATGTTGGCGCAGGTGATGGCTGATGACGAACTTCCGAGTCGAAGCAGCTGAACTATAAACGAGGAAAAACAAAGCGATACTGCTTGAGGATGTACCTTGATGTCCAATGAGGATTTATTGATGATAGCGATGCCACCGCCACCTATGGAGCGACCGGAGGTACCGCGGCAGTGGACATGGAGAATGAAGAAACCTTCCGGAGCAATGTCTCTTTGATGCAGTCAAGTATGTCGGCACAAATCAATGCTCACACAGTTAGTGCTACGATATCTGGATGTTCGTCTTCCTGTATCGTGGCATATCGACGGATGGCAGACCGAATGTTAAAACTGCCGAAGTTAATGGACCTTGTTCTCGACCATAAAAAATTAGTGATTTCTGTTAATAGATACATGTATGAAAATCGTATTCGATAATTTTATTTACTCTTTGTAGGTTCGTCGGTGATAGCGAATTTGTAAAAGTAAGTGGTTGAATTTTGGGTAATCCTGGGTTTTAGCGTTGGAAATTATTTACATTGCATGAGCGATGAAAACATTTCACAGTTAAACTCAAACAAGAAGTTGGAAAATTGATGAAAATATCAATGAAACTAGAAGCCGGATGAGCGATGAAAATATTACATAATAAAAGTCAAACTAGAAGTTGGAATTACGACGAAAATATATCGTTTTAGTGCCGATATTATTCCCGTGTATGAGCGATGAAAACATTTCATAGTAAAATTCGAACTAGAAGTTGGAAGATTGACGAAAATGTTCACGAAACTAGAAGCTGGATAATCGATTAAAATATAACTGAAACTAGAAGTTGGATGAACGATGATTATTTATTGTATTATTGTATTAGAACTTTTCAATGAAATAATTTCCGACGCTAAAACCCAGGATTACCGAATTTTGTAGATTAGTCCATAAAAATTTAGCATTTTCCGTTAATAGATTGGTGTACAAAAATCTTATTCATTGATTCTATTTATTTTTTGTAGGTTCGTCGGTGATAGCGAATTTCCAAAGGTAAGAGGTTCAATTTTGTAGATAACACAATAAAAATTTAGTTTTTTCGTTAATGGAGTAATGTACGAAATTCTTATTCAATAATTGTATTTACTCGTTGTAGTATTGTCGGTGATTGCGAAATTGCAAATGTAGGCTAACTGGTTGAATTTTGTAGATTAGACCATAAAATTTAGTGTTTTTTGTTAATGGATTAATGTATGAAAATCTTATTTTCAATTCAATGATTTTATTTTCTCGTTCTATGATCGTCGGTGATAGCGAATTTCCAACGGTAAGTGCTTCAATTTTGTAGATTAACCCATAAGATTTAATGTTTTCTGCTAAAAGATTAATTTACGAAAATCTTATTAAATATTTTACTCGTTGTAGGTTCGTCGGTTGTAGCGAAATTACAAATGTAAGTGATTCGATTTTGTAGATTAGACGAAAAAAGTTAAGTTTTTTCTCGTAATAGATTAATGTACTAAAATATTATTCAATGATTCTGTTTATTTGTTGTAGGTCCGTCGTGATAGCGAATATACAGATGTAAGCAGGGCCGGATTAACCACTCGGGGGACCCTATGCTAATTATGCACGGTGGGCCCCTTTTCGTACTGAGCATTGAATGATGGGGAAGTCGTAAAGACAATATTATTATTACAAAGGTATATATTTAGCGCCCCTCATGGTTATATCTACTCAGGAGCATGATTATCAACTTGTAATAAAGCAGGGTCATTGTGCCGTGCTGCTCAAATTAGTAGTCAATGCATACAACACTGCATTTTGGGAATAGGTCCTCAGTATTTAAGGTTGTTTCACATGTTTGTCACAGTATACTGCCAATATATGCAGTTAGCGTAAAATTACAATCAAATTCGAAACTGTTCTCTTCATTGTTAACAGCTCAGAAACACTTGCGACTTTTAGCAGCTGTAAACTGTGCAATAATGTTCATCAAATGAAATGAATTTAAGTATAGGGGCCTTTCGTTCACAACACAGGCAGTGAAAATCGATCTCTTTGGTTACTCATAACTTAAGCAGACATCGGAAGCAGGTGTTACCGGACCTTGAAATGGGCTGAAAAGCAATCATTTTCTTAGTTGACACCATTCGCTGGTCAAGAATAAAGCAGCTTATTATTTAACCAGCGATTTTGTCCCTTGCACAAAGTGGGTATAAGAACTTAATCATTGGACTCGGACGTGTTTCTGCAGGTTTCTGATCCCTTTTCGAGCCAATACTCCATAGTGGCCGCTGTAACTGGCAACCATTGCTAGGTATCAGTCGAGTGACAAGGAGGTTTTGTGCACTTTGACGATTCGTTTTCAGACGGATGTGTAACAATTGTTTAAGTAAGTTCAATATTAATTGTGAGTCTCACCTGTATGAGCATGACCAACACCTGTGGGTATATGTGCAGTGTCACGCATGGCGTGTAGTCACAGCTCAGTTAGCAATGGAGTTGATAATGGGAGAGGGTCATCCCCAGTGTGGGAATTGTAGAAAACAGACTACGGGGAGGGAGTGAACATTTTATCCGTATTTAAAAACGGATGTCAACGAAATTTGAAAGCAGCTGATTTCAATGCTAGCAGTTTTGCAAGTCAGACTCGAATCAAAATCAATTCCTTTGCTGAGAAAATAAAAAAATGCATACATGCTACGCCATGGAAATGTCTTCCCTTTGTTAGAAACTCCGAGTCAAATAATGCTAAATCACACTAGCACAACTGAGGGGGTTGGAAACGACCCTCTGGGGTGTACAATGAAGACTTAACTGGGGGTCCTAGGAAAGACTGGGGGTTGAACCCCCAACTTCCGCAACAATTCTTCCTGAACAACCCTATATGTCGACGTAGTAATAATAATATTTGCTCAGTGCAAATTCTCGCTTAAACTGAAACTAAGGCTAATAATTATGAGCAAATAATCATCTGGTGTCATAATTTCTGTGTCTGTCCTGCAGCATTCCGACTCCGGCCGGGGGCCCCCTGTAAGCGGGGGCCCCATGCTAAAGCATATTGAGCATACTGGTTAATCCGGCCCTGGATGTAAGTGGTTCGATTTGTAGATTACACCACACAAATTTAGTGTTTTCTGTTAACAGATTAATGTACGAAAATCTTATTAAATAATTTTTTCACTGGTTGTATGTTGTTGGCTGAGAGCGAATTTGCAAAACAAGTGGTTGAATTGTGTAGATTAAACCACAAAAATTTAGTATATTCCGTTAATAGATTGATATACGAAACTCCTATTCAATAAATTATTTTGCTCGTTGTACGTTTGTCGGTGATAGCGAATTTTCAATTGCAAGTGTTTCAGTCTATTAGATTCGACCATAAAAATTAGCGTTTTCTGTTAATAGATTAATGAACGAAAATCTAATACAATAATTGTACTTACTCGTTGTAGGATCGTCGGTGATAGTTTTATTGTAAATGTAACTGGTTGTTTGTAGATTAAACCATGAAAATGTAGTGTTTTCTGTTAATAGATTAATGTACGAAAATCTGTTTAATGATTTTATTAACTCGTAGGTTTGTTGCTGATAGCGAATTTGCCAAGGTAAGTGCTGCAATTTAGTATTTTCCGCTAATAGATTAAGATACGAAAACCTAAGTCAATCATTCTTTTTCGTTGTAGGATCGTGTGTGTTAGCGAATTTGCAAACGTAAGTGGTTAAATTTTGTAGATTAGACCATAAGAATTTAGTGTTTTCTTTTAATAGATTGATGTACGAATTTGCAAGGGTAAGTGGTTCACTTTGGTAGATTAAGCCTTAAAAATTTAATATTTTAAGTTAATGGATTAATTTAGGAAAATCTTATTCAATAATTTATTTATTCTTTGGAGGATCCTTAAGATATACTTGAATTTGCAAAGGTAAGTGGTTTAATATTGTAGAGTACCGGTAAGCCTTAAAAATTTACTATATTCTGCTAATAGATTAAGATACGAAAATCTAATTCAAAAATTCTTTTTCGTTGTAGCATCGTCGGTGGTAGCGAATTTGCAAACGTAATTGGTTACATTTTGTAGATTAGACCATAAGAACTAGTCTTTTCTGTTAGTAGATTAATGTATGAAAATCTTTTTTTAATGATTTTAGTTACTCGTTGTAGGTTTGTCGGTGATAGCGAATTTGCAAAGATAAGTGGTTACATTTTGTGTATTAGACCATAAGAATTTAGTGTTTTCTGTTAATAGATTGATGTACGAATTTGCAAGGATAAGTGGTTCAGTTTGGTAGATTAAGCCTTAAAAATTTAATATTTTCTGCTAATAGATTAATGTAGGAAAATCTTATTCAATAATTTATTTATTCGTTGGAGGTTCCTCGGTGATATTGAATTTGCAAAGGAAAGTGGTTCAATTTTGGAGATTGGGCCTTAAAGATTTAGTGTCAGCTGTTAATAGATTGATACACGAAAATGTAATTCAATATTTTTTTGATCGTTGTAGGATCGTCAGTGGTAGCGAATTTACAAATGAAAGTGGTTCAATGTTGTAGATTAGACCATAACACCATCGCTATATTGTTTTTCTGACCTCTGGTTTCAATAAATGATTTTGTCATTTCTTGTCATAAGAATTTGGTGTTTTCTGTTAGCAGATTGATGTACGAGAATCTCATTCAATAATCTTATTTTCTCGTTGTAGGTTCGTCGGTGATAGCGAAATTGCAAAGGTAAGTGGTTCAATTTTGTAGATTAAGCCTTAAAAATTTAATGTTTTCTGTCAATAGATTACTGTACGAAAATATTACTCAATAATCTTATTTATTCGTTGGAGGTTCCTCGGTGATATTGAATTTGGAAAGGTAGGTGGTTCAATTTTGCAGATTAAGCCTTAAAAACGTAGTATTGTTTGGTAATGGATTAATCTACGAAAATCTTAATCAATAATTTACTCGTTGTAGGCTCGTCGGTGATAGCGAATTTGCAAATGCAAGTGGTTAGATTTTGTAGATTAGGCAATAAACATTTATTTAGTGTTTCTATTAATAGATTAATGTACGAAAATCTTATTCAATAATTTTATTTACTCGAGTTTCGTCGGTGATAGCGAAATTGCAAATATAGGTGGTTTGGTTTTGTAGATTAGACAAATATTTTTACTTTTTTTCGTTTCTAGATTAATGTACGAAATCGTCGGTGATAGCGAATTTGCAATTGTAAGTGGTTCAGCTTAGTTGATTCGACCATAAAGATTTAGTGTTTTCTGTTAATAGATTAATGTACGAAAATGTTTTTTAGTGATTTTATTTTACTCGTTGTAGGTTTTTTCTGTGATAGCGAGTTTGCAAAGGTAAATGCTTCAATTTTATGGAACAAGCCTTAAAAATTTAGTATTTTTAGTTTTAGATTTATGTACGAAAATCTTATTTAAAAAATGTCTACTCGTTGTAGGTTCGTTGGTGATATCGAAATTGCAGATGTAAGTGGTTCAGTTTTGTGTAGGCCTATTAGACCAAAAAAATTTAGTTCTCTGTTAACATAATAATGTGCGAAAATCTTATTCAATGATTGTATTTATTCGTTGTAGTTTCGTCGGTGATAGCGAATTTCCAAAGGTAAGAAGTTCAGTTTTGTAGATTACACAATAAAAAAGTCAATGTTTTCTGTTAATAGATTAATGTACGAAAATCTTATTCAATAATTGTTTAACTGGTTGTATGTTCGTCGTTGATAGCGAATTTGTGAAAGTTAGTGGTTGAATTTTGTAGATTAGACCATAAAAAGTTACTGTTTTCTGTTAATAAATTAATTACGAAAATCTTATTCAATAATTGTACTTACTCGTTGTAGGATCGTCGGTGATAGCGTTGTTGTAAATGTAACAGGTTGAATTTTGTAGATTAAACCATAAAAATTTAGTGTTTTTTGTTAATAGATTAATGTACGAAAATCTTTTTTAACAGTTTTATTTACTCGTTGTAAGTTTGTCGGTGATAGCGAGTTTGCAAATGTAAGTGCTTCAATTTTGTAGATTACACCATAAGAACTAGTCTTTTCTGTTAGTAGATTAATGTACAAGAATCTTATTCAATAATCTTATTTACTCGTTGTAGATTTGTCGGTGATAGCGAAATTGCAAAGGTAAGTGGTTCAATTTAGTAGATTAAGACTTAAAAATTTAGTGTTTTCTGTCAATAGATTAATGTACGAAAATCTTAATCAATAATTTATTCGTTGTAGACTCGTCGATGGTTGAAAATTTGCAAATGTAAGTGGTTAGATTTTGTAGATTAGACAATAACAATTTGGTGTTTCTGTCAGTAGATTAATGTACGAAAATCTTATTCAATAATTTTATTTACTCGTTGTAGTTTCGTCAGTGATAGCGAAATTGCAAATGTAAGTGGTTCGATTTTGTAGATTAGCCCAGAAAATTTAGTTTTTTGTGTTTCTAGATTTATGTACGAAAATCTTATTAAAAATAATTTTATTTACTCGTTGTGGGTACGTCGGTGATAGCGAAATTGCAAATTTAAATGGTTAAATTTAGTTGATTAGACCATAAGAATTTAGTGTTTTCTGTTTATTGATTAATGTATGAAAATCTTTTTTAATGATTTTATTTACTCGTTTTAGGTTTGTCGGTGATAGCGAATTTGCAAAGGTAAGTGGTTAAATTTTGTAGATTAGACCCTAAGAATTTAGTGCTTTCTGTTGATGGATTGATGTACAAATTTGCAAGGATAAGTGGTTCAGTTCGGTAGATTAAGCCTTAAAAATTTAATATTTTCTGTTAATGGATTAATGTAGGAAAATCTTATTCAATAATTTTATTTTTTCGTAAGAGGTTCCTCGGAGATATTAAATTTGCAAAGGTAAGTGGTTCAATTCTGTAAAGTAAGCCTTAAAAAGTTAGTATTTTCTGCTAATAGATTAAGATACGAAAATCTAATTCAATAATGTTTTTCGTTGTAGAATCGTCGGTGATAGCGAATTTCCAAACGCAAGTGGTTAAATGTTGTAGATTAGAAAATAAGAATTTAGTGTTTTCTGTTAATAGATTAAAGCATGAAAATCTTTCTAATGATTTTATTTGCTCGTTGTAAATTTGTCGGTGATATTGAATTTGCAAAGGTAAGTAGTTCAGTTTTGTAGATTAAGCCTTAAAAACTTAGTATTTTTTGTTAATCGATTAATCTAGGAATATCTTAATCAGTTATTTACTCGTTGTAGGCTCGTCGGTGATAGCGAATTTGCAAATGTATGTGGTTAGATTTTGTAGATTAGACAATAAGAATTTATTTAGTCTTTCTATTAATAGATTAATGTGCGAAAATGTTATTCAATAATTTTATTTACACGTAGTTTCGTCGGTGATAGCGAAATTACAAATGTAAGTGGTTCGGTTTTGTAGATAAGACAAAAGTTTTACTATTTTTGGTTTCTAGATTAATGTGCGAATATCGTCGGTGATAGCGAATTTGCAATTGTAAGTGGTTCAATTTTTGTAGATTAGACCATAAGAATTTGATGTTTTCTGTTAATAGATTAATGTACGAAAATGTTTTTTAATGATTTTATTTATTCATTGTAGGTTTGTCGGTGATAGCGAGTTTGCAAAGGTAAGTGCTTCAATTTTGTAGATGAACCCTTAGAAATTTAGTATTTTTCGTTTCTAGAGTTTTATTCTAAAATCTTATTTAAAAAATTTATTTACTTGTTGTACACTGTGTCCCGATGAAAAGTAGACCCCAAGAAAAAGTGTCATAACTCGGTCAAAACGTTTAACATTTGCCTGAAATTTTAAAACAACAACACTAGCCATATTACCACCAAATCGTATCGCCGTTTGGAAATGTTGGTGAGTTTGTCAAGTTTATCAACGTTTGAGGTGCAGTACTGAAAAGGGGACATTTCCAACATACACATTTTTGACAAACGTTTAGGGGGTCTACTTTTCATCGGGCGGCTAATTCTCATTCAACAAGACAGTGCGCCTGCGCACCGAGCATGTGAGACCATTGTTCTGCTGTCCCGGGAGACACCCTACTTCATATCCCCGCAGCTGTGGCCGCCCAACAGTCCTGACCTCAATCCAGTTGACAATCAAATCTGGAGTGTACTGGAGGAGCGCTTTTATCGTTCCCGCATTCGTGACGTTGATCACCTGAGGGTGATCAACTGATTGAACTGATTGAAGAGTGGCAACTGTTTGCCATAAAACCTTGCCATCAAACAGTGGCGTCCACGTCTACGGTCTGGTGTCCGTGAGGAGGACATTTTTAACACCAGTTGTAGCTGAACTTCACTTCGTTATGGCTCTTGTATGTTGGAAATTTCCCCTTTTCAGTACTGCATCTGAAACGTTCATAAACTTGACAAACTCATTAACATTTCCAAACGGCGTTACACTTTGGTGGTAATATGGCTACTGTTGTTTTTTTTAAATTTCAGGCAAATGATAAAAGGTTTAATCGAGTTATGACACTTTTTCTTGGAGTCTACTTTTCATTGGGACATAGTGTAGGTTCGTTGGTGATAGCGATATTGGAAATGTATGTGTTTCAGTACTTGTATTAGATCATAAAATTTGTATTCTATGTTAACAAAATAATGTACGAAAATCTTATTCAATGATTCTATTATTCGTGGTAGGTTCGTCGGAGATAGCGAATTTCCAAAGGTAAGAGGTTCAATTTGTGGATTACACAATAAAAAGTCAGTGTTTTCTGTTAATAGATTAATGTCAATAATTTTTTATTGGTAGTATGTTCGTTGTCGATAGCGAATTTGTAAAAGTATGTGGTTGAATTTTGTAGATTAGACCATAAAAATGTAGTATTTTCCGTTAATAGATTGATGTACGAAAATTTTATTCAATAAATTACTCGTTGTAGGTTCGTCGCTGATAGCGAATTTGCAAAGGTTACTTGTTCAATTTTGTAGATTAAGCCTTAAAAATTTAGTGTCATCTGTTACTAGATTAATACAGGAAAATCTAATTCAATAATATTTTTACTCGTTGTAGGATTGTCGGTGGTAGCAAATTTGCAAATGTAAATGGTTCAATTTGGTAGATTAGACCAAAAGAATTTAGTTTTTTCTGTTATTAGATGTACGAAAATCTTATTCAATAATCTTATTTACTCGTTGTAGGTTCGTCGGTGATAGCGAAATTGCAAATGTAAGCAGTTTTAATTTTGTAGGTTAGACCATAAAATTTATTATCTTCCGTTAATAGATAAGACCTTTAAAATTGAGGGAAGTCTGGTTTAAAATGATGTACGAAAAATGTACTGAATGGTTAGTTATTCGTTGTAGGTTTGTCGGTGTAGCGAATTTGCATATATGTGTGATTCGATTTTGTATGCTTGATTAACCGGTCGAATATACCTTAATAGAATAGAATTATTTGTTTGTAGACTAATGGAAATTTTTTTTGTTATTTCTTAGTATAGCTTTATTTACTCGTAGGTTCGTCGTTGACAGCGAATTTGAAAATGTAAGTGGTTCATTTTTGTACATTAAGTCTTAAGAATTTGGTTATAGTTGTGGTTTTACCTGTAAATAAATTAATGTAGACTACGACTAATCTTATTCAATAATTTTAATTACCTGTATCTTCGTAGGTGATGGCGTATTGCAAATGTAGCCTAACTGATTTGATTTTGTATGTTTGATTAAGCGGTCGATTAGCCCAGAAAATTTAGTATTATCTCGCAATAGATTTATGTAGGGCCTACCAAAAATGAATTCAGTGGTTTTCTTCATTCGTTGTAGGTTTATCGATGATAGCGAATTTGCAAATGTTAGTGGTTCTAGTTTACGTGCTTAATTAACCAGTCGATTTGGCCTTACAAATTTTGCAGTGTAGGCTATGTTTATAGATTATAGATTATTATAGACTAGCTGGATTACCCGGCGTTGCCCGGGGTTATAAGTTTCAATCCCTGCACACCCACCACCACCCCCCACCATCCACCCCCCCCTCCCACCCCCACCCCCACCCACCACCCCCACCTCCGCCCCCACCCACCACCCCGACCCACTCCCCCACCCACCACACCCCCACCCGCCTCCCCCACCCACGACCATCCACCCCCCCCACCACCACACCCCCTCCCCCACCCATCACCCACCACCACCCCCCCTCCATCCACCCCCCACCACCACCCCCCCACCCACCACCCCCACCCCCTCCCCCCTGACCCGCCTCCCCCACCCACGGCCTCCTCCACCCCCCCACCCCTCTTCGATGTTTGTTACACGTGCATGCATCCAATGCAGTAATCCTTATGTCACTGCAGGGACTGCATCCAATGCAGTAAGCCTAATGTCCCTGCAGGGACGGTAATTTTCCTATCGCTTGGGGCGATGTTTTGGCCGTTTTTCACCATGGTAGCGGTGAAAACGGGGGGCGCGAACCCCTCCACTGGGTGTCCCATGCCGAGACCGACACAGCAGTGAAGGTTTCGAGTGAAAAGGTGCAAAATTGTAGAAGTTAAGCCCGGTCAACAGACACACACACACAGACACACACAGAAATCTCGCTTTATTAATATAGATTATAAATGCTTGTAGATTAAAGTGCGAAGAACTTACTCAATAGTTTTATTTACTCGTTGTAAGTTCGTCGATGATATGCGAATTTGCAAATGTAAGTGATTCGATCTTACGTGTTTGATTAACAGGTCGATTTGGTTTGAAAAATTTGTTATCTGCTAGTAAGTAAAGTAAGTAAGTATGTACTGTAATGATCCGCCTGCAAACGCACTGCGGCTAAATTAGACCATTATGTAGGCCTACTAAAAATGAATCCAATAGTTCTATGTGCTCGTTGTTGGCTCGTCGGTGAAAGCGAATTAACAAAGGTAAATGGTTCGATTTTTATGTTTGATTAGCCGGTCGATTTCGACGTAAGAATTTAGTAGTAGGGCCTACTTGTTGGTAGATCAATGTACGAAAAAGTTATACAATGGTTTATTTACTCTTGTAGGTTCGTCGGTGATTGCAGAATTGCGCACTAAGTGAATCGATTTTTCGTGCATGAATTAACCGGTCGATTATGCTTTAAAACTTCACTATTATCTGTTAATAGATTAGACCTTAAAATCAGTATAATCTGTTATCAGAGAACTGTACGAGAAATGAAATCAATAGTTTTTTTTACTCGTAGGTTCGTCGGCTATAGCGATTTTGCAAATATAAGTATCGGTTTTATATCCTTGATCAACCGGTTGATTAACCATTGAAAAGTTTAGTATTATATGGTTAGATATTAGGCCCTAATGTAACAAAAGTGAATTCAATCGGTTTATTTATTCGTTCTAGGTTCGTCGGCGACAGCGAATTTTCAAAAGTAGGGTAAGTGATTCGGTTTTAGATGCTTACTTAAACGGTCGAATAAGCCTTAATAGCCTATAGGCTAGTATTACCTGTGTGTAGATTAATACGCGGAAAGCTTTTCTATAGCTTTATTTACTCGTAGGTTGGTCTTTGATCGCGAATTTGAAAATGTAGGCCTAAGTGGTTCAGTTTTGTAGATTAAGCCTTAAAAAATTTAGTTTTATCTGTTAATAGATTAATGTAGGAAAATCTTATTCAATTATTTTATTTAGCCTATTCGTTGTAGGTTCGTCGGTGATAGGCTAGCGAATTTGCAAATGTAAGTGATCGGATTTTGCATGCTTGATAGACCGTGACAATTTATTATCATCTGTTGGTATATTGGGCCTTTAATGTGCGGAAATGAATTCAGTAGTTTTATTTGCTCGTAGTTTCGTGAGTGATAGTGAATTTACATATTTGCAGTGCCTATATTTGTTGTACGACTTTTGCCGTACCACTTTTTAATGTTTTACGGAAAAAACATAATTTTGCCGTACACTTTTACCTAGACGGTAGACTCTCTAATTTGCCGTACTACTTTTCAAATCGTGGCGCCGCGCCACGATTTGAAAAGTAGTACGGCAAATTAGAGGGTCTACCGTCTAGGTAAATGTGTACGACAAAATTATGTTTTTTCCGTAAAACCTTAAAAAGTGGTACGGCAAAAGTCGTACAACAAATAGGCCTATAGGCGGCGTCGCCACTGCATATTTAAGTCAATTTTATATGCTTGATACACTGGTCGATTAGGCCTGTAAAAATTTAGTAATATCTGGTTTAAAATGATGTACGAAAAATGTACTGAATATAGTTTTAGTTAGGCCTATTCGTTGTAGGTTCGTCGGTAATGGCGAATTTGCAAATGTAGGCCCTAAGTGGTTCGATTTTATTTGCTTTATTAGCCCGTTGATTAGTTCTTAATATTTAGCATAATCTTTTAGTAGATCAATGTAAGAAAAATGAATTAAGTAGTTTTATTTACTCGTTGTAGGTTCGTAAGTGATATCGAATTTCAAATGTAAGTGATTCTATTTTACGTGCTTGATTAACCGGTCGATTTGGTTTAAAAAAAATTAGTATCATCTGGTGATCGATTAATATGCAAGAAATGATTCAGTAGTTTTATTTAATCGTTGTAGTTTCGTCTGTGATAGAGAATTTGTAAATTTAAGTGGTTCGATTTGACATGCTTGATTAACCGCTCGATTAGGCTTTAAAATTTTGTATGGTCTGTTAATAGATTAATGTAAGAAAAATTAGTTCAATAGTTTGGTTTCGACATTTTCAGTGGCATGACCCAATTTGAATCACCGACCATACAGGAAGGTTGACACAGGTGTGAGTGGATCAAGGGAAGGAGCAAATCAAACAGACGTTCACGGAGTTTAACGCGATTATTTCGAAAATTACTTTATTTAGATTTTTTTACCGTTGTTCTATCCGAACAAGTTTTGCGCGCAATAATGAATGCTGTGACTATTTGTAAAGCACGAACAGAATTAAGGTCACAACTGCCTTGCCGATATTGGTTTGACTGAGCGCCTGCGAACAGCTGGAGCTGGTCCTAGCGACTTAATTATTGGTGTCATCACGCAAGAAATCCGGAGATCAGTTGTAATCGTAAACAGAATTTCTAAAGCTCTAGCTGCTTCAGAGCATGTGGCACCAGCTTATTAACGAGCAATGCGGCAAGTCAGAGGTGTTGTCAAAGAAGCCACGTGAAGAACAGCATTCGGTTGCAATGAAGATCACGCATTTGAGGAGCCAACTGAGCTGTTGGTTTCGGTTGTGTTGGTTTGAGAGAAACGGAAATTGGCTGCTGATTGGATGGATGCTACGATTATATCTTAGAAAATGAATGTACCTGACATGGCCCATTTTGATTACCATGACGGAACCAAGTAATTAGAGAACTGAGCCAATATGCACAAGACAAATTATTACTCCACTTATAACCTTTCCTCTGATTGTCTGTCTTCATCCATACTGCTCCTGGCAGCACGGCGTTTTCTTTTGCTAGGCATGAGTCGAGATCTGGATTGCACTCCCACACTCTGTTAATTCGCTTTGTTGTGTACTTGCTATCTTTCCATCCAGGCCCGCATTGCACCCGGGCTCGCAGTATTGAGGGACCCGCATTTTCGGAAGTACATTAATTTTTTTTATTGTACTTGTAATTGGGTCCCGCTCTGATGACTATACATGTAGGTATCACAGCACCCGGGCCCCCACTTGCCTTTTTGCGGCCCTGTTTCCATCTCAACAAAACATTTCAGCATGCTTATCCTCCTTAGGCTGCCTTGCCTCAGGTGTCTTGGAATTGACCGAATGGCAAATCTTGTACTTCATAATGGCCTAAGGCCCCTATATAAGTTCTAAGATTATTGTATTGTATTGTATTCGGACATTCGCTTCTAGCGGGAGAGCCATTCAGAAGCGCTCACCTCAATGTTGAAAATGTTGAAAAATGTTGATTTAAGTACACTAGGTGAAAATTGCGAGCATCTGCTAGCTTCATATATATCGAGTATACACTGTACATATATAATGTGGTGAATAGGCCTAATGCATCACCGGCAGTTCTAACGTTGCTTTTGCTGAACGTGCAGACGTCATACCGAGAAGGACACAAGGATGTCGACTAATGCCCTACGACAAGGCAGATTTTTAGGCCTATATATGTGCGTGTGTGTATATATGCCCATATTGAGTCACACTAATTTTATATATACGTCAGAAAGAATAAGGCAAACAGGCTTAAGCGAACTACCCTACATTATTTTATACGCCAGATAAGCAGGCTTAACAAACTATATTATATATGTCTAATTATTATACACTTAAACTGAGCATCAAACTCATCAGCTACAGCATAGGCTTAGGTCAACAGCTAGGGGCCAATAGTTGCCTTTCACTTTCAACTTGGCCCTTAATTCGAGGCCTACTTTTTACGTATCGTGACTACGTCTCGGTGGTGAGGCCGCGGAGGGTTACACAGGTGCGTGAATCAAATGTTCAGCGCCGAGATAGCCCTACGGCTGAATGATTTGCCAGTTGACTGCGATAAGATCTCGAACTGGAATACACAGATGTAGAACAGTTAGCACATTCTCGCTAAGTTAGCCGAAGTTTCAGGCCATAAACATGGGAAATACATCAACGATGAAAAAGGAAGGTTCCATTGATGCAGAGAAAGGTAAGATTTGTTAAGCATGTCATGTATATAACTTGGTGACTGCAGTTTCTTCTATAGGTGTCCGTGAAAAGTTTGTGAGGGGTGTGACAACTATACCCTATTGCCCAAGTCCCTACATCACTGGAAAGGAAGCACTACAGTGGGAGATGTTCTTTGAATTGGTACCAAACAAGACAACTCCGGGCACAGGTATAAATTATTTAAGAAGCCGAAAGAAACATTAAGGCATAAATTGTTCAGTGCAAGAGTTGTTGACATGTGAAATGGTTTGGATGATAGTACTGTCTCAGTGGACACTATCACAGCTTTTAAGAAGAAGCTAGGAAAATTGGGCTGTTCGGTGTTCCAGGTCAATCTGCAGTGGTTCTAACACAGACTACACGTCTTCTGAACCACTTGAAACCCTTGTTATGTTATGTTATTTAGGTGCGTTTGTTCACCCTTGATATATCTCAACGTATGTGAGAAGTCCCCAAATGTCCACGTGGGCTAATAAACTTGACTTGGGTCAAGTGTAATTGTAATTGAATTGTAATTAAGTATATAGTCCTATACATACCTCAATTACATACCATACATAGGCCTACTTAAATTAAGACCGTTCACTTCACTGTACGAGTGTACTTCTCAACTGAATGTTGAAATGAATGCCTTAATTAATGTAGATCAAAATCTCCAACCAGTTTGAAACGACAGAGGTCACAGAAATTAGCTACATAGCTTTGTCCATGGATGAATGAACAAAGGAATGTTTGTTTATATCTCAAAACAATTCGCGGTGACATGCATTCATGCATACATACATACATACGCCCACACGCATATAATGCATACATGTATACAAGCATGTATCCATGCATATAGATGCATACATACATACTATAGGCACGCACAAGCGTAAAATTTCTTATAAGCACCCCGGTTTTATATGTACACGTGGGACTACACACCACAGCCAACAGCAGTTGGAACAACTACTGGTAACTGTACCGCTGCAGATCTTCCCAATACACGTATCGTCACGAGCATACTGGCACCATTCACATGCATACTGGCACCATTCACATGCATACTGGCATCATTCACATACATACTGGCACCATTCACATGCATACTGGCACCGAAACGAGACCGACGTTAATCAGAGACCGGCGTTTAATTGGAACTCGGCTCTTAAAAGAAATTTTTACAGTACATACAATACATACGTCGGTTCTACGATGTACATACACGTACACAAGTACGTGCATATTATAGCCTAAAAACTGCATAGCCTAAACATGCATAGACTAAACATACATAGGCCTATACTTGAAGTCTTGCTTCGTCGAGTCAGTGATTTGTAACATCTTTAAATAGCATTCCGTACAATCTTGATTTCTGTTGCTAATAAACATGTGTCCGGTTTTCTTACCAAATCCTTGAAGCTTTAAAAACTCATCTCCAAACTCAGTGCAGATTCGCCCCATTGAACCCACATACCTATTCCAATCGGCGCGGTCTCTCTCATTCATTATCATCGCTATTAAAAGTCGTGTCACGCTTGAGTGAACTCGGTGAACTCGAAGCAGTGTACATCGACAATCGTCTTAAGACCAGTGGGACGAAGGTCGTTTTGTTGTACCTGTAGAGGTTAGTCGTCGACGAAAGATGAAGCCCTTGAAGGTTCCAGGAGTTCGTAAACCGGTTATAACGGTTCCAGAATCTGTTGAAAATACGTCAGGGTCTCAGTGCGTTCAAGGACCTGTAAGTTCTCAGTATGTCCAGAGACATCAAGGTCCCCGGTGCCCGGTAAAGGCTGCCCAGGCTGGTCAACAATCCCAGTTAAACGTTGGGAAGTATACGACTACTGTGGAGCCGAACAGATTGATTCATAAACCTATTGCTCTACGGCCTGACGGGCAGAAACTCGTGGATATGACATAACCGGAGAAATCCCTGGATGTGCAATTTCCACCCATCGGTTCTCCAAAGAAACCGGTGACTGTACGGCAGAGTCAGAGAATTCGGAAGCTAAATGAGTCTGACGCTTTGTCGTTTGCCATTCATGACAGGTCTCGAATCTATGCTTCTTGTGGAGCCCTGGCAAGGATATCCTCGTTCAGACTGGAAGCCATTTTCGACGATGAACGAGAGCAAGAGATCCTAAGGCACCGACAGACAGTGATTGAAAGACTCAAAATCTCAAGTATAACCGCGGAGCCTACATATTTAAACTTAAAAATTGAATTAATTCTAACCTACATATAATAGTCCGTTCTAAATTAGCCTACATGTAAAATTAATTCTACCTTGCATATGAAACAACGCTAACGAACATACACAATACTCGAGTAGTTAATTAAGAAACTATAACATGCACGCATAATATTCACGTATTTTAATTAACTGACTCTAACATGCATAGTTGTATACATGTACATAGGCCTATTAAGTATCTTAAATGACTCTAACATCAATACACAATGCTCTAGATATGTTAATTACCGAACTCTAAGGTATCGTCTTCACGAGTTATTATGCATTTGGCGCAATATAAGTTTTGCTGCAATACGTTACGCGTAAACTTGGCGAGTAGTTTGTAGTGTTGCCCTGATGTAGTACCATCTGTGTAGCTTGGCCCTCTTCTTGTCCGACATCTCTTGATTTCAATAGATGCATCTATTGCCAAGAATTAAAGTGTTGAGATGCTGTAAGAGCGCTTTATAAATTGCCGTGCTTTACAGTCAACCGAATGTGCATTCCTGTTGTAAACGCTCCGCCATGTTGTGGAAAGAGTAGCTGTTGTCACCAAGACTGTTCTGTTTAGTCTAGGATAGGTTAATTGCCATAGATTCGATGCACATACCTATCATAACAGGCGCAATAACATTAATCTAATATACATTATGGAGAAATGAGAGAAAATATCGCTTTAGCTCGTTGTGTCATGACAGAACTGGGCTGGTAGGCATATTATCTGTGTCAGTATTCAGGGGCGTCTATCCCCCCCCCCTAAGTCATTGGAGCAACGTCCCTTTTCCCCTCTTCTTCCCCCCCTCCCCGGTCCTTCCCCCCTAAAATGTTGGCAAACACATGGACAAATTTTTCCCCCCCCCTATTTCTTGGATGGAGCATTTGCTCCAAGGTTTCTATGGTGTAGACGCCCCTGTCAGTATTACCAAGCGAAGACCAAGACATTAGGCCTACTCGTCCGCCAGACACTGAAAGGTAAATTCCCCAAAACTCGCTGAGTCACATGACTTCACATTGTACGAGGGTGCATTAACGTTTAGCGAAGTTCAGGCAGATGATTATTAGCTTTTTTCGACCACACATATATTATATTCCTGTCAAGTGCTTATGATGGACAGATTTAGCGCACTAAGCCAACATGTGGCTTCCTGTGTATTTAACAGAAACCTCGCGCACTGAATAATAATGAAATGATGCACAAGAGATGTGTGCAGGGCCTAATATGTTGGTATTTTTGATGACGGCAAAGCACTATATCCGAGGATTTGTGTGCGTTAGGCCTACTTGCTATTCGCTACAATAGTTAGGCCTTGTAAATACACGGCACTATATACGCGGTTGATTGTGTGTGCAAAGCTGCTATCGAAATGCATATGAGAGTTTGAATAGTTGTTATTGAGATACATTTCTCTTATACGTCCTCTGCTCGCTTTATTAATGTGCACGTCAGGCGTGGAAGTGTACATTGACCAGCCAAGTTTGTTTGCTCTAAGATGGAAACACCTATTGACTGCATTGCGGGCTATACGCAGAATTCACGTAAACCGTATACAATACACCAATACAGAATAACAACCTTATAACTACTGCTGTTCGTGTACGTATAACGGACCATGGGATGAAAATTATACACTCTATCATCCATGATCGACCTACTGGATATAATTTAACAATATTGAAAGACGCCTGACGGAAGAAACGCCTATTGTCGCCACGCTTCGGCAATAAATAGCTCATAGTATAGAATAATTTATTGCAGTTAAATTACCCCAGTTGGTTGTTGAATATTGACTTTCTTTTATTGGCGTTTTCTTCCGCACCTGAAGTGAGAGAATACATGGCATCGGCGAAAGAGTCTTTCATCAAAAAATGGGACGAACCAGCAGAGGTAAGTTATGATTGATGAACTGTTGACGATTATATTATTGTATTCTCGATCATACAAGTAGCCTACAGCGTGTGTTTTATGGATCTGGCTGGCTGGTGGAATAACACTTCGAATAATATGGCTTGTTTTGCAGTTGTATATTTCCATTAAGTTAGGGGATAGGCCTACCTATCATGGGCAAGAGCAAAATATATGGACAGATTATTTATTACATGTAGGGCCTACATTGGGGCGTACGTTGTAATTTAGTGGTTAGCGTATCGGACAGTCAGCACAGAGGTGTGACCTGTCAAATCCACGCCTCGACATTAAGATAGCGCACTAGTCTAGATTACTAGAAGGTCTCGAGAGGGTACATAGAGAAATGTATCTGTGGGAGGGAGAAGAAGTTTCCCATTTTCTCAGTCCCCTGTTGTAAATGATGTTTCGACATTTTTTCAGAGCACTGCAAAACTGGATGATTTTGAGTGCAGTCGAACGCTGGGAACTGGGACGTTCGGTCGGGTGCTGCAGGTCCAGCACAAGGTTTCGAAAGAGTACATGGCCTTGAAGATCCTCGATAAACTCAAGGTAAGATTTAAATATGTGCCATTGTTTTTCTACCGATAGATGTTGCTGACCAGTTGGTTCTGCAGTTAGGCCTAACCAGTAGGAAAAGGAGAAAGTAGTCCATTAAGCTTTAACATTTAAAAAACGAAAAACCAGTCCCTTATAAGCAGAGCGTCTCATTTGATGCGAGCGATCAAATGGGTCGCTCGCCCAGCAAAGGTGCCGGCGAGCGGTTAATCGCTCGCCTAGCCGAAGGCGTCACACCGTCGGTCGTTGCTCGATGAGTTTGAGTTAGAAATTAGTTTAAACAACAATGGCGGCGATGGTGAGCAAGTCGAATACTAATGTACAGCTGAGCACGCATATGTCGTGGAAATTAGGCGACTCGTTCGATGTCGATGATATTCGAAGTAGAAAACCGTCGGACTGTGCACAAAATTTACTGCAAGTCCTGCAGAAAGCACGCTAACAAATTCGGCTGGACTGCCGGCTGAAAGGTCAAGCCAAAAATGAGTGTTCAACGTATGCCGAAGGCGCAACCTACGTTGTGAAATCAGCTGGCACACGTCATCTTACGCCAATGGTAGGTTTCTAGTGAATTTATTTCATTCTCAGAATGTATAAGCTTATAGCGCCTCTTCAGCACACCTACTCAGATAACGGAACTTAATTGAGATAGGCCTACCATATGAGTACTATATGCAGCTATATGAATACGATACACAAAATACGTTGTACAGTGTACACAAAGGCTCCCGAGGTCGACCGCGCATCGCTCGCCTACTCACCCAGAGCGATCGATTTTCAACCCGCCTGCTATTTTCAGACGAGACGCTCGGCGTATAAGCTAAACCCGTGAGGAAGCTTCCACTTTGTTGCTCTCGGCATAAGAGTGTGAGTGGCCAGTTCTCTTAGTATATGGCTCGTGGTTGATTAACGATCTATGGTCACTGTAGGCCTAATCATTTCATTACTGAGTACACGTTGACGTTTCGCGACTCTGTACCAACCGTTCAGGTTTTTGGCTTTTTCATATTGTTTGTAACCCAGCGTTAAACGGGTTGAGATCCACCTCCACCGTTCAGATCCGTGTATTGTACTGTATTGTATTTCAGCACCTGTACTATCTGTACCGTACAAATACTGTGCGATTATAATTATAAAGCACCTCTACCCATAGTGCCCACCATTCAGAGGCGCTCCATATGAGGCGTGTATGCCCTGGTCGTCCGACTTGTCGTTTCCAGATATACTCGGGGCATGAAATTTGAGCCTCGGAGCACCCTATAGCTTGGGCCTGTCGGCAATCGCACCATACGAAGTTCCCAAACATTATCCTCAAAATTGGAGTCCACAATTCGTGCCCCTATATATTTCTACAGCGAAACGCCAAGTAATTTCGGCAAGCAGGCTCGGCAACAGTTAGTCCAAACTTGCCAGAATTATTGAGAAAATTCTACGCTTGGACGAAACAATCCGTCAAAATGACAGAAGGCTGTTTTCCCAAGATTATTCTAAGGTAGTTTCAGTGACTTTTGTATCTATTGGACAAGCTTTTGCAAAAGCCCGTATACGTACATCATTGCTATCTGGGCCATGCAAATATTATTGTGCGCAACGTTTTAATGGTCTGTTTAGCAAGTAGCCTACTCGATAAATTGATGAATTCATTATCCCCTAAGCCACTTTTGGGTTTAGTTGGAGTTGGGCAGAAGCTGAGAAGCATAGATGTTAATATACACAAATTTTCTAAGACTTCAGAAAATTTGTACGACATAATATCGCCCACCCGATGAGCATGTAGGCCCACTTTTCTGGTTCAACGAAAGACCTTCAATCAGTTGTAAGTTGTAACACCATGCAGTGTCTGGGAGTATTTGGATTTTTCCAGTCGGGCCCAAAAATTCCTGGTTTATAATTCAGGTCATTGCTGTCATAACTTGCACGTGACGCCTTTAATTTAATTGGTCGCTATAAATAAATCGAACACAACACGTCTGGCGTATGACGATCGAGGTACGTACGTCGGGATTCGGGTCAATGATTACGCTTAGCTACCAAAACGATACATCTTACTTAGGCTTGTGGCTGAAGCTAGTGGTGACTGTGTGCTCTGTTGAACTTTGGGTGATCATGACTTACGGATCTCAATGGGTCTATGTAACACCTTTTAAATTCTTTTGACGGAGAGCCATATAACTTTCCGTGCAGCTTTATGACAGTTTTATTCGAAAACAAAAACAGAGGTGACTTAAAAGATCCATAACAAGAAAACTTGTTTGTTTTGGTTGTCCGAGTTACTGGGTATTGACCGGATTATGGACTGGTTTTGGTGCGTCATCGGTGGATGCCTCGTGCATTAGGTACGACGCTATAGAAGTTAATAATTATTATTAGTTATTGTTAATTATTTATTATCGCTTCTGAGAAACACAAACACTTCATCGGAAATTTCAGTAACACAGATGAGTAATTCACTGGTGACAGTGACTGTGGCGTGGCTGTGGTCTACTGCCCCGAGGACAAAGAGAAAACACAGAGCCCTCACGTCGAAATTCAAAACTAAATTTAAAAAAGAGAAAAGCATCTATTTTACTCCCTCAATTTGCGCCCTCTGGATGATGTGCCCGGGACCAATGTCCTCTCCGCAACTTTAAGCTGCACCTCTAATTGGTAATGAATCTAAACAGCGCATAATTAGGGTTTCAGATATGTTTCTGTTGTTCTGGTCTTACAGGTGGTTCGGTTGAGACAGGTAGAACATACGATAAACGAAAAAAGGATTCTTCGCTCCGTTGATTTTCCGTTTATTGTGAAGTTCTGCCACAGCTTCAAGGTAAATCCGAGTTTTAAAACTCACGTGCGCAGTGAAGCGTGACGGGGTCATATAGAACAAACGGGCTTCGGGTAGGTTAAGATGTAGATTCACCTCTGTAGCTTTCCATTGGCATCATAGCAGTCTTGTTGTCCTCGAGACCATAGTATTGAAATCACAGCGCTTTGTGAGCTATTTAAAAGGTCGTGTGGCGGTATGTTCTGTGTCTTGTAACCAGAGGGTCGCAGATTCGAATCTACCTCAAGCCATCGCGCAGCGACCCTGGACAAGTTGCTCATCCACAATTGCTTGTGAGGAAGGCAACGGGAAACCACTTCACTCATGGCATTAAATGGACCAGCCTTCAGCAGAGACCTCGCCATAATCATGCAAAGGCGAACATAAGGGAGGGCTGTAGTGTGTGTGCGTGTGTGTGTGTGTGCGTGTGCGTGTGCGTGTGCGTGTGCGCGCGCGCGTGCGTGCGTGCGTGCGTGCGTGCGTGTGTGTGTGTGTGTGTGTGTGTGTGTGTGTGTGTGTGTATGCGTGCTTGTGTGCATATTGTGTTGCAAAAATGTAACGACAGCAATGAACGGAACTGTAATTTCACGAATTTCTGCCCTCTGCATCAATCTGCAGTTAGGGCTTGAATTTCGCCAAGATGGCATCAAAATTATCAGAGAACTTGAGCAGTTCGTCATGTGGCTCTTTTGATGAAATACTGACATAATCTTTTAAATAGCTCACAAAGCCCTTGGATGCATAAATTCATGCATGCATACATGGATGCGCCTTTTAGATACATCCATGTATTATACATGCATTCCTGCATTCATGCAAGCATTCGGGTGTATGCAAGCGGCTGTGCTTTCAGGGCCGTTCTATACGCGGTCGTTTAAGTTTAAACTTAAGGGTATACATTGTAGGTGTGTAGGCTAGACTATCCAGCCACTTAATGTAGCGCCTTTAGAATCTCTGCACGCGTGGCTATCTAAACCTAATCTAAACAGGTGCAACCTAGATAGGTTGAAGTATGGTGAAAAGAGTCAAATGAAACGATCGCTTCGTTTGACTCGTTCAATTAGTAAACTTGTGTAATTATTTATATCATATAGATATCTTTGTATCTGAAAATTTACGTCTAACGCCTTCTATAGAGCTTTAAAATAAGTACTAGCAGGGCCCCACGGGCTGACGAGCGCAATGTTTCTTTCACCCGGCTGAGTCAAGATGCAGCGTTGAGTTCATTGATATAATTATAGTCTAATGTTGATGAATCTCCATACCGAATGTAGGGAAGTATATCGGTCTAACTGACATCCAGAGAGCGAAACTACTTTCACACGTAGTAGAATCCACGTGCCTGATATAATGATGAGACCGACGATTATTGTAATAGCCGATAAATATTGACGTATGTTCGCAAGTTCGCTGTAGTTCCGTTTTCTGCAGAAACTGTCGGGATCTCCGAATGCAGTTGAGCGTTGGCTTAGATTTGGTATTTGTCTTAATTTCAGGACAATGCCAATCTCTATCTGGTGATGGAATACATTGGAGGAGGAGAAATGTTCTCGCATCTGCGAAAGGCAGGACGATTCAGGTGTGAAACTAATTCATCATCTCATCCAATGTATTCTAATCAAATGTAATTCAATAAAACTTGTAATTTAATCTAACGGCCGGTAGTCTAATTAGCAATTTAGCACCCTGTATAATAATGCGTAAGGCGCAGATCGTTTCACGTGAAAAATTAGTCACAAATTATATTTCATATTTTACAAAGCATCATATGAAATTAATAGGTGTTGCGATTATTAACCTGCAATAACGTAACACGTCAATCAATGGTTGGTTATTTATCAAGCTGTTGCTAAATAATCAACCATTATGAACTTACAAACAGCTTCTGCCTTTGCTAAATAACCAACCATTGATCACTCCCAACGAGCAGCTGCTAAAACCACAGATGGGAATTTCTTGGTTGTTCCCTGCGCGTCTGCTCAAGACTGGCAGTGAAGACCTTGTCGAACTACACGATCATCACTCGCATACAGTTCTAAGAATATGTCTTCCTTTAGCAAACATAATATCGGTTAGGCTGGCAAGCAGAGCTTTTGATAGATTGCCGAAAGGCGCTAAAGAAATGCCCAGATTACATATTTACTAGGGCTGTACCGAATATTCGCTTCGTATTCGCTTCGGGGCCGAATAGTGGGCCAAATAGCTATTCGGTATTCGGCCGAATAGTAGCGGTCGGACCGAATACGAATAGTGGTCACGTGACGTCTGTTTCTGCATATGCGGCTGCTATAGCGAGTGGAGTGAAAGTTAAGTAAGTGACAATTTCTAAGTTTCGTTAAATTAGTTCCATTCCTAGAATCCTAGTTTACCCACTGCAGACTGGCAGAAGGATGCAAAAATTACATGTAGTTAACTGTTTACCTTTTGTTTATGTACTAAATTTGCTGAACTGAAACTTTTGCTTACATTTGAAATTTTGGATGTTGTCGGTAGACCTATTTTGTAGGCCCTACACTATTCGTATTCGTATTCGTATTCGGCCGAATAGTTGGTCCCATTATTCGTATTCGATCGAATAGTGATAATCACCTATTCGGTACAGCCCTAATATTTACCATGTTTCTTTTCTTAACAGCGAATCACAAACGAGATTCTACGCAGCTCAGGTGGTTCTTCTGTTCGAATACCTGCACCTTCTTGATATCGTCTATCGGGATCTGAAACCGGAAAACTTGCTGCTCGACTGGCGAGGGTATATCAAGGTTCAGAGTCCTCAATACTGTTACAAGTTTAGTTTAGTCTGATCTGACAACTTGCAGGGGCGTCTATCCCCCCTAAGTCATTGGAGCAACGTCCCTTTTCCCCCTCTTCTTTCCCCCTCCCCGTTCCTTCCCCCTTAAAATGGTGGCATACACACTGACAGATCTCCCCCTTATTTCTTGATGGAGCATTTGCTCCAAGGTTTCTATGGTGTAGACGCCTCTGACAACTTGAACAAAGCAGTTACAATATCGTATGAAAGTATCAACAATAGTGCATCATAAAAGCAGTACAGGGAGTTGACTGAAGTTCTGCAAGCTATAGGAGCTCTATCTGGTAAATAAATTTGCAATTATAATTATCTGTATTAGTTCATGGAGGGTTTGACTACTTTTCTTGGGTTAAAGGATATTTCGTCTGATGCTGAAAGGAGACAATTGCAAACTAAGACTTAGACAGCTAACTTATGGGAGATAGGCCTACAGTTTGACACAGGGTGTAAATAATAATAATAATAATAATAATAATAATAATAATAATAATAATATTTTTTATTAATTCAAACTGACAAATACGCAGTAAGATTACATTGAAACATGACAGTAGCCTACAATCAAGATCCCAATTAGATACACGTTCTGGCAGCCATGCGAGGCGCCGCTGAAGAGGGGGCTACGAGTATCGAACCGCGATGTAATGCTCTCCTGGCCATGAGTGTTACCATTCGTCTATCCCCCTCCCCAATTTAGTATCAAACTAGGCCTACAGTATTGCGACTAACAATTCACTAATACTCGAGTAATCGCTTTTACTGTGCAGAATTAACGAGGAGATAATAGGACCTACAGTGTGAATTATTAATGAACAAATGTTACAGGTGACAGACTTCGGCTTTGCCAAACGC
Source organism: Allolobophora icterica (assembly GCA_963556255.1). Classification (NCBI taxonomy): domain Eukaryota; kingdom Metazoa; phylum Annelida; class Clitellata; order Crassiclitellata; family Lumbricidae; genus Allolobophora; species Allolobophora icterica. Next base: position 25,603,469 of record OY744609.1, on the reverse strand, counting down.
ATCAGAGGTCGAACGTGGACTCTCTGCGGTACGCCGGAATATCTCGCGCCTGAAATCATACAGAATAAGGTTACCTTGCTTTTGCTATCTAACCTTGAAACTGATGATGGATATATATATATATATAATATATTAGATTGGTCATGAATATTTATAAATATGCACATCGATACATTTTATAGTAATGGCGGTTTGCATTAGGCCTACGTAAACGATCATTAATATGCAAGTTACGTATAGCTGCATCATTAGCCGTGATGCCCATTATGCCGACATTAAAAGCATGTCTCCTCTCTTTAGTTTTCTGCCAACAGGATTTTGTTCCATGGGTCATGCGGTATCGTTGACAACTCTTTGACTTCGGTTGATGCCATTAGCATTACAAATGTGGCGCTCTAAAAATTCTTCGATGATACTAGATTGGTTACTGATGCATTTAAGTGAACATAATTGCTTTCGGATTCAATTTTTTCATGTATTTTCATCCCAAGGCTCTGTGATTACTGTTGCACTGCAGGGTTACGGGAAGGCAGTCGACTGGTGGGCGCTAGGCATTCTCATATTCGAAATGGCCGCCGGGTTTCCGCCATTTTATGCCGAACAGCCAATTCAGATATACGAAAAAGTCCTATCCGGAAAGGCAAGTAATAAAATTACTGATAATAATTGATAATTTTTTCATAATTAGCTAAAAAAATTACTATAAAATGCAAGTTAAAACAACAAGAATTTTGTGAGTTACCGCATAGGAGTCTACTCAAAAGCTATCTCTAGAAGAGACATCAAAGTTGCTATGACGAGATCGAGATCCGCTGAACACACTCTCAAAAGTAGCCCAATACAATGCATGTAGGCCTAAGTGTTCAAAACACACACACACTTTTTGTACTAGACTACAGGAAATAAAGGTGGAGAGGCAATCAACATAATCGATACGGGGATAGAATACGGAATGATTTATCTACCGTTTCTAAACTATTCAGACTTTTATTTTTCTTGCCTGGTAACACGGACAATTTCTAGAGCGCCATAGGCCTAACGCGACCATGCCGCTACAAGGGCCTAGGCTTGAAGTGCTTCTAGTAAAGTAGTGATAATGTGAAAATAACAATATAGACTATAGTAGGCCTGATATTAGTAAAATTCATTAGTTTAGTTTGCTATTTTTATTTGTTCGTAGACGGCGACGCCAATTTTTGCTCTAGTCATACAATTAACAAACGCCAGCATTGGGAATTTTGTAGTCCTCTAGGTGGCGTAAGTGTGCATTCAAGTGACTTTTGATCTGCCTGGTCGGTAGCACTCATTATTTTTGCATTTAATTCGTAATTACTGGTAAACAAACTGCCGGAAGCAGAAGTGTAGGCTCATTATTACACTCCAGCGCCACTTACTCGACTAGCGGACATTCTCCTTTAACGTAAAATAACGGCAGTCTAACACAGTTTTTGTTGTTTTTTCGACAGCTGAGGTTTCCAAGTACCTTCACGAGTGATCTGAAGGATTTACTTAAACATTTAATCCAATGGGACTTAACTAAACGCTATGGTAATCTCAAAGGTGGAGCTACTGATATCAAGTCTCACGTGTGGTTTCTCATGACTGACTGGATGAGTGTCTACCACCAACAGGTAAACACTTGCATTACAAAAGTTGACCTTACAAAGATATCTGGTAGGAGCAGACATTGAATGTTTGCATAATGGTGGCACAACTACTGTGGCGGCTTTTTGGCCGATTTAAGTGACGCTTGATTTTGAGAGCGTATGGAACTGTATACAAACCAATATAATATATACTGGTTCATTTACCAGGCAAAGGATCTCGAAAACCCTCGAAAAGATTACTAACGACATTGAGCGGTCAAGTCCGATTGGTCCGACTTCGAACCAGTCAATATACTAAGTTACTAACCTCTGAGTTAAATTCAGTTAATTAACAAGTCGGTCAAATGTGTCCGTGTAAATGTAACTGTAGTGTAAATCGACGAATTTTTCGGCGAAACACAAAGGGACAGCGTCAGGAAGACCAGCTTATGCACTGACGTCTAGTCAAGTTAAATCCCAAGACTTCTTTGGTCCGTTTCGGTAACGGGCCGAATTTCCGAAAGGTCAGGGCAATCAACAGAGCCAGTTCGATGCGATGGCGGAGAATGCTTTAATAGACCTAATCGTAATCGTTATCTCCAGGGCTGTAGTCGAGGGTAGTCCCCGGAGTCAGTCGCTAAGGAGTTAGCGACTGACTTGATGAGTTAGCGACTGACTTAGCGACTCAGTCGACTAAGTCGCATGCTTATCGACTGACTAAGTCGCTTAGACTTATCGACTGACTTAGCGACTTGCTATCGACTTCTCATGTAATCTGGCATGTCCATTGGACATACCTGATTAATACCTAACAATATAATACATTGTACCGCATGCTGTATTGACAGGGCTATCATTTCCGTGGGCATTAGATGGAACCCATATGAACTCCATACGGGTCCTATATGGGATTATGGGTCCTACATGGGCTCCGCTTCATGTGTGCATGCCCGATGACTGTGAAAATTAATGCTAGTGTGAATTTGTGACGCATGTGAGTGTTTATAAAAGGAACAAAGCATACCACTATGTCAAAGCCAGTGATATTTCAGGTTTGAAAATAATTGCAGTTTCAGTTTTAATTCAGTTTTTGGTTTGTAATTTCTATTTCAGTTCAAATTTCGGTTCTGAAATAATTTCAGTTTTTATTACAGTTTGAATTCTGAAATAATTCTCAGTTTTTATTACAGTTTGAATTCTGAAATAATTTCCGTGTTTGTTTCAGTTTCTACATAGATATTATTTGCATTGATAGACAACATTGACGTACAATTGATTATATTTTATCAGCTGTTAACTGGTAGAAGCACTGTCTTGTCGTTGTTTACTTGGAAGCCGCGATTAAAACAAGTAAAATATTAAGTGAACGAAGTCGCTAGCAGTCGATAGCTTAGCGACTGGTTTCGACTTGAGGGCTTAACGGCGGCGGCGGCGGCGGATGGCGGCGGCGTCGGGGACTAGTCGAGGGTATACGCGGGTATACAGCGTATACTCACCTCTAAAGACCGTATACTCACCTCACAAAAATTCATATTTATTTATATTAGAATACTGTAGCGTATACTCCCAAAAATACTGTAGCGTATACTCACCTCTAATTTGTTTCGGAAAACTAGCCGGTAGCGTATACTCACCTCAAATTTTACCACTACAGCCCTGGTTATCTCTGGAATTCCTCAACGGCCAAAAGGTGCTGCCGTGAGTATTTGGAATCCGGATAAGATAGTCAGAAGAATTAAGATTTGTGAGTTGTCTATTTTTTCTGTTAGGTTCCTGCACCGTTCATTCCAAAATGCAAAGGTCCGGGCGACGCCAGCAACTTTGACACCTACCAGGAAGAAACGCTACGGGTCGCCGAAGAGGAAGAATGCACCGCAGAATTCATCAACTTCTAAAACAACCATTCGAATCCTAGGAACTGAAGTAACACTTTCAATAGCAGAAATCGGTGCTAACGCTTTTTATTCCAGGAATTAGTGTTATATAGGCCTAGACCTACTTTCAAGTTCAGGAATTGGCGATATATTTGAGCAAGAAAAATTGGTGTTAACGCTTGGCTCCTGGAATTTGGGTTATGTTTGCGATAACAGGATGACTGGAGTAGCAATTTTAATTCCACGGAGCTTGAGTAAGTTGAGTAACACCTTAATTTCACCTCTGAGTAGTTCCCTTGAAGTGGAGCTATATAAATTTACGAATGAACGAATGAATAATTTCAGAAATGTGTGTTCCATTTTCATTTCAAGAAACAGGTTTTGTTGTTTCTGCGCGACATCTCGCGTTTCTTGACACTCTGACGCCTGTTCATCATTTAGACGAATTGAATGATTTTGCTGCATTAATGGTAACAAGTAATTATCAAACTTTTCAGTTGATCGTTCGCCTGGAATGATTTATCAACGGAAATGATCAGACTTATTGATTGTCATTTAAATAGTGGTTAATGCAGAAGGTGGAACCTTTGTGGTGAAATTGCTACCTAAATGGATCGAGCCATGTGACGCTGAACAAACGCAGTCCGACAGTCGACCTGGTTTACTTTGGTCAAAGGATGGGATCAATGAAGGTGACCTTAAATTGCGTGGCGCCCATTCAAACGGACTGTGGTGGTGAAGGATCTCACTCGATCAATTCATTGAAAATGAACAGGGTCGAGGCCATACGATCGCTATATAAAAACGCGTAGGCCTACATTTACATTCTGCACCTAAACTTTCGATTAACTTGGATCGGGATTAATAAATGGTGAAACAGATCAGTACGATTGTTCTGTGAGAATCTAACCCGAATCTTGTCGTTAACTTTTTGGTAGGTGCCATAGCTGTGAACACTCGAAACCCTTTGCGAAAGGGACGAGACAACTGTAGGCTGATGCTCAAGCGACTCGGGGGCTGATATATTGGGGGGAGGGGGTCGTTGGTAAACCCATGGGCGGCGATCTAGGGGGGGACGGGGCGGACATGCCCCCCACCTTTAAGAGTGGGGGGACACTCCATGCATTTGTCCCCCCCCCCCACATTTTGAAGAAACACCAAAAAAAGTCGGAGAAATGTAATTGCGCGTGAGGGTTTTCGCAGCGTTTTTGACTAGACGAGGTAAAAAGAAATTTTTTTTAGAGAAGTGTCCCCCAAAATTATGAGAAAGAAGAAGGAATTCGTGAAAATAGTTACAATTTTTTTAGACGAAGAAATCAGAAAAAGAAAAGGGTTATTGCTGGGAGACGGGAAAAAGTTGTAAAACGCGGCGAATGACTAAAAAAAGTCATCAACTTTTTTCGGAGATGAAAGCGAAATTTTTCGGAGATGAAGTGGCAGAAAAATTTTTTTGGGGACAAGATTTTCCAAAACCGGTCGTCAACGAGATCGTGGCCGACTTTGTCCCCCCCCCACCTCTCAGACAAGATCGCCGCCACCAGGGTTGGACTGGCTTGCTAAAGCGGCCCGGGAAATTTGGTCATGGGCGGCCCATATTATCGAGCGCCGAAGGCACGACACTTTTCAGGATAAAGAGTCTAGGACAATGCTTTTTGTAGCATTTAACATAAAATGGAGGGAATTTTTAGTTATTAATGGGCCAAATGGCATAATATTGTTAGATGATTATTAAAAGATTAAGAAATTAACACGTATGTGTTTAAATTTGTGATTTTTCGTAAATTCGCAATTATGTTTGGAACCAACTGTCACATTAAGTTTAGTTTAGGCCTAGTTTATTTGTAAAACGTAACATCGTGATAGAATTAGTACATACAACTTCACAAAAGCACTTTGTATAGCCTAAATGTCAACGATTTCATCATTGATTCTGAGCAGAAGGTCCTTTTCACAAGCCATCAGCATGAAAGACTCTAAACTTCACTGATTTAGCAAATTTCTTAATCTGTTCAAAATGTAGTTCAGTTTCGAAAATGAACTCTCACAGGCAACTTGTGATGAGGATACTGTCAAAACGATTTCGTAAGCCAAAAACAAATTTGAATAAGCTAGACTGTGTAAACTGAACTTAAGGAGAACGTGGTAACAGCAAAAACACATTTTCTGCAAGATTTGAATTTATTTCTGTTCCTGTTGCTGTTTTCTTCTATTGGTACTTTTCACTTTTTATAGGCCTAGATTCAAATTGGATGGCGTTTTCTGAGACTGTATCTGTTATTTCAGTGTCAAGTAGCAAATAATGGTCTTTTAGTTTTGACACTTTCCCATTTTCTTGCAAGTCCAATAATTCACTTTGCAGCTGCTCTGTAGCAGATTCTCCTGGAAATTTCTTTTTTTGACGGATTCTTTTCTATTTCAAAGCACTTTCAACATCAATGTCGAGATTTCTTTTATCTAGTTCACTGTTAGCAAGCTCTGAAAAATGTGTAGTTGCTTCAAAAATTACATCAAAAGTTTCGATGTATTTGGCTTAATTCACTGATAGTATATCTTAAACTATCTCATAGACTCATAGGATGTTGTGTGTTCAAACACTTTAAAAATCAATTGCGCTGTCAAAATAAATTCAAAATTTGTCAAAGAATCCAGAAGAGTTCTCGCTCTGTACCCAACATCATTGTTAAAGTATTTTGATTCGGAAATATCATGAAAGCATGTTGGAGCACGTATGTGTAGGCCTAAGCCTAACAGAAATCGACAGCTTCTGTTTCTTTATTGCATGCGCTATAATCAACGGTAGGCTAAGTTAAAGTGAATATTGGCACGTAGCCGCACGTTTCATGAGACAGTGCAAGTTTCTTGGTAACAACCGTGCACTGCCGATATTTCATAATTTATAACATTAGAATTAAGGATTAGAACTAAAATATCGTAATATTTTTTAATCATATTTTTTCTTTTTTGGGCGGCCGGCTCAGTCCAAGCCTGGGCGACCGGCCCACCGGGAATTTCCCGGTGTCCCGGTGGGCCAGTCCAAGCCTGGCCGCCACTGGGTAAACCCCTCTGATGTTTGACCTAAGCAAAGACTCTGGATAGGCTTATAACATTTTTTTCTGGAAGTCGACGTTTAAATGATCGAGAACTTCGTGGCATAAATTTAAGTCTCGAACATTTTGTCTTGATAAAGGGCATGGAATTGAATCAAATACTCGATTGCACACAGTGTAGAGTTTTTCTCTGGTTTCATTTGACAATGGTTTGTTAAAATTTTCTTGTGTTCTGATATAATGTAGGATTCGCGTCGACGTAATATCCTTAATTTATTATCATTTGCTTTTATATTATTTTTTAATATTTGTATTAAATAAAAAACACCAGTTTCGACTTTCTTTGTCTTCTTTTGCACTAGGGTTATTTTTATTAATAGAAATTATCGTAATTATTAAGCTTATTTCCATAACCGTAAACTATAAAATTTAGAAAACGTTTCTTGAATTGGGTCGGAGGATTGTCCGGCGACATCGTATGGAGACCAAAATTCGGTTGCCAGGAGACGACAGGATAAAGGAGACGGAGACACTATTACAGTCGGTTGTCCTTGGCTTGAGAGCAACAGGAAGGCGGGCCTCTGTCGAGAATGATACGACTTCCAAAGTTTGTTCATTGGAACCGCTTAGGCCCTATTTAAGATGGGATGAAGGGACTTTCTGAATTAGCGCTGCATATTGACACAGTAGCAAGCGATGAGACGGCTATTCAGTATAAGCACCGCAATAATTATATCGAGTATATAAACTTATAAACGTTATTTAAACACAAAACAAAGTCGGGAAAGATTAAGCCAAAATATAATTAAGTTCAAGTAAGCTATGAATGCCTACATAATTAAGAAGAAGGAATGCACAGAATGTACTCCCGTCTTTCTTAATTATAGACCCGTTTCATAACTGAGGTGACGTAACAATAGACCTTAATTTTTTTCTCTAAATTTAATTTTAACGATAGACGTGTTTTAGAATTACAGTGACGTAGCAATAGCTGCCTTTGTTCTCTAAATTTTAAATTATTAATAGGCCCTAAGACTTATTTCATAATTGAAGTGACGTAACAATGGGCCTTTATTGTCTAAATTTCTCTAAATTTAAAATTGCTAATAACTTAGTAATAAGGAACGTATTTAATAAATAAGGTGACGTAGCAATGGGCATTTTGTCTCTAAATTAAAATTATCAATAATATGTGTTTCATAATTGAAGTGACGTAACAATTGGTCTTTATTCTATAAATTTTAATTTTAATGATAGACGTGTTTCATAATTAGTGACGTAACAGCGGAGCTTTATTCTTAAATGTTATTAATAAACCTGTGTCATTATTGAAGTGACGTAACAAATGGCCTTTAAAATTGCTAAGAATACACTTGTTTCATGAATAAGGTGACGTAACGTTGGGCATTTAATCTCTAAATTAAAATTAGTAATAGACTTCATTGTTTCATAATTGAAGTGACGTAACAATTGGTCCTTATTCTCTAAATTAAAATTTTCAATACTATGTGAAGTGACGTAGCAATATAAGCTATAGGCCTTTATTCTAAACGTATTAGGTAAAAAGCTCGAGGGTACGTACCATACGTATTCTATTTTTTGAAAGGTACGTACGTTTTTTAACGTACCCTATTTTAGGGTACGTAAACAATACAAAAATACGTTAACCACGTCATTGCTCATTATGAGAATGTTCAATTTAATTTAAGCAAACAATCACAACCCAGTATACAGCGTAGTAAATTGCTGCAATGCTATATTGTAGGTCTATGTTTATCCAGCATACATTGCACTTAATGCACTAATGTCAGTCAGTCGGCTCAGTTCTGTTGCAGCACTTCAAAGTCCAACTCCAAGCAAAAGGTTGAACAGTTGAACAACTGCCACTTGACTTAATGTAGACCTACACTAATCTGAACTGCTACTCATTAAATTAATTATAACCGAAGAATTTATCGAATTAAATTTACTGCTACGCTACCGGAAGTAGGGGCCTACCGGTTTCAATGACGCATACTGTTGACGTCAGATTATACGTAGGCTATGGGTCGCCGAGTAAACCATAAATAAAATTTGTGTGTGTGATACGTACCATACGCGTATTGTATTTTTTGAAAGGTACGTACGTATTTTAACGTATTCTATTTTAGGGTACGCGTTAGGGTGGAGTGAAAATGGCAAAAAAAAAATTTTTTTCTGAATTTCAATTAGCTACATATGTCAAAAGGTGCCAATAGATCAATAGAACACTGTGTAAAAATTACAAGAATTTTGATTAATGTTTTGATCGCCCTTCGCAACTTTTTATTTTTGCAATAGTAAGCGACATCAGAACGATATAGGTAGATTAGTGTCTACACTCTACACTCTACACTCTAGTCTACACTCTACAGTCTACTCTACACTCTAGTCTACACTAGAGTACACACTGCTCCACAGTCTAGGTAAGGTAGTCAACTAGTTAATAGTCATCTTAATGCAATCAGATGCCTTGATTATTACAGTATCTTTGATTTCAAAGTCACAAACAGTTACAAGGTGAAGTGAGAGAAGTCACGTTTTGACTCGAACGTGGGCATTAGCTGTCGAGAAGCGACGCGTGCACGGATGAAGCCATCTCGCGATTTCTGTCCACAAACAGCTATCGCCGCCTCGGTCACCAGCTTCGCGTGTCTTTCCACAGCTTGCGTGTGGCTGGGGAATTTTGGGAAGGTGACTGTTGGAGTCACCTCCGTCGTGATGAGATCCCTTAGCTCAGTGTCTGTCATTGCCTTGATTACGGGAGGCTCCGAGATAGGGCAGACTGCCCAGTAGGGTGGAGTGAGAAAAAAAATTCTTTCCTTTTTATAAGCTAGACTATTAAAAATGTGCCAAATGTCCATAGTAACAATCCTGCCAAATGATATTATTTTCTGACAACTGCTTGATCGCCCTTCGCCCAATTGAAATAATTGGCATTGTAACCATTTAAGTGGGCGTTTAAATGAAGCATTTCGACGATGCCAAAGGTAGGCAAAGACATAGCTGAGTCATTAGTCTCCGGTTTGAAAGAGCGGAATGCGAAGACAGAGAACATTAAAGTTGTAGGGTGTGACGGCACAAATGTGAACACGGGACACATAGCGGGCGTTATTCGGCGACTGGAAGAAACCTTCCAGCATCGTCTGCAGTGGCTGGTATGTCTGCTCCATGCCAATGAGCTGCCCCTGCGCCATCTATTTCAGGCACTCGACGGCGAGACTACAGGCCCGCGCGGATTCTCTGGACCTATCGGAAAGAGGCTAGTGACGTGTAGGCCTACTCTTCATTTGCACCAGTACAACTGACCGAGCAACTGTCCAGTGTCGACCCGAAGGAGTTGAGCACAGATCAGCGCTATCTATTGGAAATGTGCAATAGTATCAGCAAAGGTGAATGTAGCATCGATCTGGCAATGCGAAACCCTGGTTGCCTGAATCACTCACGATGGCTAACGACAGCCAATAGAATCCTCCGATTATATGTCAGCGACATGGAACTGTCACAGAATCTGAAAACGGTGGTGACGTTCATCATTCGCGTATATGCTCCAACGTGGTTCGCCATAAAAGCCCAGTCGTCATGCAAAGATGGAGCTAGGCACCTTCACCAGATCCTCGTCAAGTCACGATACCTCAGCCCTAAGCACAAGAAGATCGTCGACCCCGTCATTCATGGCAACGCATACTTCGCTCACCCGGAGAATCTCCTCTTAGCCATGATGACGGACCATCGACCACACATACGTGAGCTGGGCCTGCGACGAGTGATGAAGGCCAGAGCTGAAGCAGATCCCAATGGACAAATACGGAGGTTCAAGGTTCCCGCAAAACTCAACTTCAACGCTGTGGTATACTTCGACATGATCGACTGGGCACTGTACGCGTACCCTCGAGCTTTGATTAGGTCTAATAATGCACTTTTTACCCGAGGTAGGCCCTAGTTAATCCCTGAAATAATACGATAATGCACTTGTTTCATAATTTAAGTGACGAATTGGCCTTTATTTAAATTTAAATTATCAAAACAAATTATTGCTGCATAGGCCTAATCAAAGTGACGTAACAATGGGCCTTTATCTCTTTAAATGAAAAAAAAACTTTAATAAAGTCAACAAACTCATATGCAGACTAATTAAATTGACTGTTTTCAGTAAATTAAAATTGACTGTTTTCAGTCAACTGTAGGCCTACTGTAAACCATCATTCAATACCGGGCTGCTCGGTCTCCTGATTGTTCCATTCAAAGGTGGCTAAAAGGACAGTTTCCAATTTGAAGGGCGACTGATAAACGCTGGAGCTGGTCGTGGTGGTTTGAATTGTAATCGGTGGTCGTTTCGAAGTGTAAACCATACTATTCTGATGTGCTATTTAGGCTCATGCAAGGTATAGCCTACGCTCTAGATTCTATAGCTATAAAAGAATAATAAATAAGCTGAACAAATCGTGGTGCCCGGTGGGAGTCTTGTCCCCTCGACTTCCCACCGGGATCGCTGCCCTTGTATCTGACCGATTCACATCGCACTTTCGTACAGATCTTCGACGTTATGACTGGACAATTTCGCTGACTGGACTAAATTGTGAATAAGCTGGTGCCATGCACTTAGCTTTTTATGAGGCTGCAGAAATTTACTTTACAATTATGTGATGCTCAGCTAAGTTGTTGAATGTGATCGATGATGTCATTGTGTAATTGTTACCGGGTCAAGTACCCACGCGACATCACGAGAGAAATGCATAGCCTGCTATATATCATCTTCTTAAGCGTGACCCATCGAAACGTCTGAGAAATCTTAAGGGAAGGGCTGCTTCAGACGTCAAACGTTAAAGACAAGTAGTGGGCTCACTTTAAGTAGTTGAAAGTAGATTTTTAAAAATTATTTGTAACTAGCTAGAGATACCAGGCTTGTTGAACCAAAGATCTTTAGTCATAGACTGAGTCACTAAGATAGGCCTATGACACTTCCTATCTCCGCTGTGTATTCGGCTTGTGTGGTGGTCTAAGGACACAAATCGTGGCGCCACGTAGCGACTGGCTTGATAGCTTCTTTGCAACGATATACGCGGCATTTCACTGTGATACGACAAATTTAATACCGGATAATTGCAGCTGCCGTTAACTAACTTCTGTTTAAACAGTATATTAAATATTATACTAATAACAAAGACTTAAGATCTGTGGTTGAACTTTCAATTTCTAGTTGACTACTTTTTCTTGCTGTACTTTCAGCAACAGCTACTTAAGCTTATCAGTTGTCTGCAAATTTGTTATTAGGCTGTAGTTCCGGTTATCAATAGGCATCAGATAATGAATCAAGAAGTGATCAAAGATCAGCATGAATGAATAAAAATTTATAAGTTATAGGGCCTATATACATAGGCCTAGTTACCATTCCATCATTGCTACACTGATGCAGCTAAAAATGTGAGAATGCAGTCGCTATTCCAAGAAATGTCTGGCAATCTCAAACTTCACCAAAATGCTGCTTCAAGTCGCAAGTCCTTGTCACCTGTCTGGGGCCTAACAGAAAGTGAAAGCGGCATGTGTATTTATCTCATTGTATTGAAATAATTTCTCATTGTTTTGCCAGTGTCAAAGAAGGCAGCATGCTGTTAATAAAATATCTGAAGATTAATAAAATACTTGAACAAGAAAAGTTCTATCACTTGTCTACATCATCAGTGTTATTTTCATCAGTCATTTCCAATTAATAACTGCACTCAACCTGCTCTTTTTCCGTCTTAGTACTTCGATCTTCGCCCTTCCTTCTATAAACTGCTCCTAGAGTCGTGGGCGTCCGGAGGGGGCAAGAGCATTTGCCCCTGGATTTTGTAAATATTTTACAAAATAAAATCTTTTGATTGTTATGATTATTACAATAGTCCCAACACGATTTTCAATGCGAAAAAACATTTAATTATTTAGGTAAAGTCCTTGACCATTATTTATTTTTAGTTTTTTCTATGCAAAAAACGTCATTTTGCCCCCCTAAAAATGTTTGCCCCTCTGAAAAATTTGGTCCCCCTAAAAAATTCCTATGGTAAGACGCCACTCGCTATACCTGCATGGCTACTTAGGGCCTACCTCCCTGAACAACAGGTCTTTACTTAGAAATGAACTTGTTAACCTTGCATCACAACCGATTCTGTTTTTACCAAGCACCTGTGATGTTTTTTATGCAATAGGTTGTTGCATTGTATATTCCGGAAACAGATACATCAAAGAAAAAGTAGTTCTGCAAAAACTATGGCGTCTACAAGTCAGATCCAATATGCAATGCCAGTACGGAGGAGTACCATATGCAGAATTGCAGATGAATTTCAAGATTTCTAGAAGCAACCAATCGAATTCAAAACTGAGTGTCTTGTAGTACCACACTAAATCAAGATAAGTACACCAACTGTACACGGTCAGTGTAAAGATCAGACAGGGAGAGTAAAGACTGGCCCAGCCCTTGTATGCCAAGCAGAGGCGTCTATACCCCCAAGTCATTGGAGCAACTTCCCATTTCCCCCCTCTTCTTCCCCCTCCCTTCCCCCCCTAAAATGGTGGCACACACACTGACAGATCTTCCCCCCCCCATTCCTTAGATGGAGCATTTGCTCCAAGGTTTCTATGGTGTAGACGCCCCTGATGCCAAGGCTAAGGAAATGAAGTTGCCATCACCTCATACCCATGGCTGCCTCTCAGGTTAGCTTAAATAAGGGACTTCTCTTCTTCTAACACCAGTTATGTTACAGTTTTACACTGCACGTAGCCACAAGTCATCATTATGTAACCCTTGAAGTACATGTACCTGATTTTCCAGCTCATTTGAAATTGTTCCATAGTTTCACTGCGGGTGAAAAATATGGGTATGAACTGTCAACAAATGAGAATTAACAAAACTCGGGATTTATTTTGAAATGAAACATATGCCATGGGTGACATTACAAGCAACAAGTCGATATTTCAACTCGTGAAACTAAATGAACTCAAAACTTGCTTTGGTAAGATTACAACATGTCTACAACCAGCATGTCACTGTCTTCATCGCACTCGTCTTGAAAAGATTTCTGAAACCAACATAACACGTGTATATTTCAGTCTTGATCAGTGAGTAAATGGGATCATCACGTCCTGCGGACCCGCTTTGTGCTCCCTGGTGTGCTTGTAGAGGAGGAATCACCAGCTACTTGTTGAATACTGTGCCGTGTTCTTTTACGATCGGTTTTCACGTTTTCTTCTGTTTTGCTCAGTTCTGTCGGTTTCTCGTTGCTTCCAGAGGTTTCTTCATTTGTTGGTTGTGCTGATCCTTTGCTGGATTTTGATATGGTTACTAAGATTCAGAAACAACAGATAGAGGGAACAATATTAAAAGCCTTTGCCGTTAGGGGATATTCAACATTCTATATACGGATCTATAAAATTTTGCAAGTAAATGAGATGATCAGAATGCAAACTCTGTGCTAAATTTTAGCAAACATTAAATTTCAGCAATTTTTCTAACAACTTCAGGTTTGGGTTTGTATTCTTAAGGAATGTTAGAAAGTTTGTCTTGCAGTTTTAGATTAAATACATGTATAATGTAAAAAAAAACAACAAAAAAAACAACAGCGGCGGGAGAGTACAGAATGGGTACTGGAGACGGCGGGGGTGGAAAGGAACCTATTGGAATCAATCAAAAGAAGAAAGATGTCATACTTTGGGCACATAATGAGGAAACAGGGAGATTGCCTAGAGAAAGAAATTATGCAGGGAACGGTACCGGGAACAAGAACAAGAGGAAGACCAAGGAAGAGGTGGATGGACAACATTGGCGAATGGTTGGGATTATCAACAGAGAGGTTGCTGCGAGTAGCCGAGGACAGGAAAGGATGGAGAAGAATCGTCTACAATGCAACCAACCCTCGTATCGAGGACGGTTAAAGAGAGAGAGAGACATAATGTAGTTGTGTATTTGTACATGTATTTAATATGTTAATTATATCTTTTATCTTTTAACACACAAGATAATTATCACCAAAGAAACATTTTTCCACTACATGTATTAGAAGTTGGAAGATGACTTCAGTTCACAAGGAGTCTGACAGAGCTTGACGTTATAATCCCACTTATTTCAAACCTCTGAGATATATCGAACTGCTGACAATGGTCCTTGAAGTTTTGCTGGATTTAAATTACAAATACTTCTGAAGAACAAACCTATCAAAAGCCATACAGGCAAATAGACAAAGACAATAATCTAAACAAAAGGTTTATATAGCTCCATTATAATAATGCATAAGGCGTCAATTACGGTTGCTTTATGTGAATCTGTAGTAAAGAATTGTATTGCACTGGATAGGTGTAGCCCACATACAGAATTACAGATCTGTCTGGAAAAACTGTTGTCAAATAGGAACACATAAAATCACAGATCTCAGTAAATCAAATGTCTTATAACATCAGTTACCTGCTGGCTTCACATCCATTGTTTCCTTACTGGCTACAGGCGTTGTGCATTCTTTAGGCGAGGGTTCGGCTTTCGAAGTCGTCTGCACTGCCCTTGGAAAATCACGACTCATGAGGTCATCGAATGACCCTGGTGGAAGACCAAAGTCCACTTCTTTGTTTGGAAAAGGTATTCGTTCGGAATCGTGCTTTCCCAAAAAACACACAAATAATACCATCACATAAACACTACTTTGTGCCTTTTGGTTGTGGGGCTATTATCAGTGGTGGGCCTTTTATGGTGATGGGACCATTTTAAAAGTCTGACCAACAACCATCAAGGAAGTCTCCACATGTCGGGAAGGAGAAGTTACCCAAATACAAATGTGGAGAAGGGTGCAATGTAGGCCCTTAACATGGTACATATAGTTATTTCAGTACAGCTGAAACACCAACTTCAGTCACACAGCAGACAGTCTACAACATTGGGTCTAATTACAACCCCTGTGCTGGACCCGGCAGTGTCAAAGTAGCCTACCCCATCCGGGCACACAGTTAGCCCTGCAGAAAATCAGGGTCGCCTAATCTAGGTTTTAGTACTCTGGGTACTCTGTTGAAATGTGGACATCTGCAAAGGAGGCCGGTAAAGGGTAATGCCAATGTAGATAAATGTGGACAAGTGGGAGGGAGAGATCATGTCATGTCATTTTCTGTGGATGATCTTTATGCTATTCCAAGTAATTCACTAATATGCAATTTATATATTATAAAGCCTTTAACATATTAAATACATGCATATATTATGTGAATATGTATACTTTATAAAAACACAGCAAAGATAAGACAGTCCATGCTTTCAAGCCCCAAAGCAAGCTGGAATGGAGCTCCAAATAATCCTTTCAACATGTGCTCGACACCGCTTCAAAACCCAGCCAATAATTCATAATGACATTTCCACCCTAAATTTTCTCATTTCCACAGGATCATTCCTACCTATGGTTAAAAAAGTAATAACACAAATTTCTTTTCTAAGTAACTACTCACTAAAGCCTGCAGGTCATAAAGCTCAGTGAGATGTTTCCAGATTTCACTGGACGGTATCGGAATTTTTTTGCTCACAGAGCTGTTCAGTTTGTCATGAATGAAAACCATCTGAAAGTGACGGTTGACACCTAAAAGAAAAACATAAATTTCACTTAACACCAAAATTGACCAACAACCTGAAGCTCATATATCACCGGTGAATAAGCTAGTCTCCCTGATGTGGCTCTTGTGAACCATAGAGAAGAAATAGAAATTCTTTAACCATGTTAATGATTTAAATCTCATTTCAAACAGCTACCCTCACTGTTCAGTAAATTAATAGATTAGCATAATATAAATACCTGACTAATATTAAAACTAATAATAACACTAATAATTATTATGCGATATTCCAGTCATACTACATAATAGAATTTTTATCATATATTAACTACTGATAAAAGATGTAGGGTTACGATAGATAAGTGGTAGAAATGTGGTTTGGCTGGCCTGAAGCCGATCGTATATATAAACAATAAACCAGATGGTAAGAGAATAGAGTGCTGCAATAAATAAGTAATCAATGAGCAATGAACAGGGTGACATATCTGTGAAAAAACTTTCATTGCATGAAAGATATTATATAAAAAAAACATTGGATCTTCCTTTGGCTGTGATGAAACATGATCTGGAGAATTACTTTGTCACTGAAATGAGTGATTGTTCTGAAACACTGAAAGTATTACAATGCATCCTTCCAGAAACTCATAATATTCCACAAAAATGACAAGCCTATTCCAATCTGAAAAACAGCATTTTTATGCACTCTGTTGTTCTGCATAGATCTGGACGATGATGAGGTCAGTCACAAAACGGAAATTCTGTTTGTTTCTTGTTGATTACATGTTTCTTCATTCAAGAATAACTCTGTGGAGCTTGCAACGCTCTATTCTCTAGCAATCGGGGATGCCATATTGTTTATGTTACTAGCCGCAGGTCACAGGTGGGCCGCTCCACATTTCTATCCAACTAATTAAACAACCAAATACAAAAATAACAAGAATAAATAATTGATTTCTGAAATGGTTTTACATTAAGGTTGAGGAGAAATGAAGTAACTGTTATTGTCAAATCGTGGGATATTCTGTTCTCACCAATACTTCCCCTTTATTACATTCACTTCTGCTGGTTCATTTAATCAATCTTCCCAAAAAGTCAACTAAACTATTAGAACTGCATTCTGTTTTCTGGCCGTCTTTCTCCTATATGTGCCTATTTAGCAGGATCGGTGATCCATTCAGGGGCCTACCTTTGTGGCCTTCATACGTTTAAAATAACAATGCCATGTTGTAATTTCTTGGTTGCAAAAATAAATTAACTGATTTGATTTTTCAGTAATCCTAGGTAAGAAACAGCCGCTTTGGTAGTAAACAATATGGCCATCCCAGATTGCACGAAAAAATTACAGCGCTGCACAAAACTGGAAGGGCTGTCAAATGAATCAACTAGTGGTTTCGGAGACACAGTGGAAATGCAGTTTCTGTGATTGGGGTTTTAGCTACGCACTAAAAAAATTAAACAAGAATAAATAATTGATCTCCGAAATGTTCTTCAATTAAGGTGACATCTACTGTGTTTGAATTACTTTCAAAGTGTTGAAAACGTTGAATCTGAAAATTCGAATGGCCTTTCGAAATAAAGTTTTGGAAAAAATACGTTATTTTCTATTATTTTATTGTTGGAATCTGGCACACAATTCTTTGTAATTTTGTGGAATCCGAATTTCACTTAGAAAATAGATTTCGAGGATCCGGTGGAAATTTATTTTTGAACATTAAGATTCCGAGGATTCGTTACGAACTCATAACAAGTTTCAAATCACGAGCCTGAGTATACAATTTCCGGTTAAACGTTTCATCCAAAACCTATCGTATGCCATTCATCGCCAGAAGCCAAAGTTAACGATTTTATTACTCACCAACTGGTTTGTGATCGTGCATGGCGTGAAATAAACTGACTTCTAGGTCAACATTCCAGTTAACATTGTTATTAATCGTAACCGTCTCCTCGACCGCCATCTTTCGCCTAGCACGACTACTAATCCTTGATGTGCTTCACAGGAGAATGACGTTTGATAAAGCTAAACAGCGCCACCAAATGGTTGACTGAATCTACTGAGCGCTACGCTATAATTTATGGCAATATGACAGGGGCCAATTTCTTTTCGTAATGGTAATATCACACTTGAAAATTGTAACGTGCCACTTAAAAGCAAAGCGCAGGGCACCTGCTTACTCATGAGTGCTGCGGTGAGTCAAGGAAGAGGAATTATCCAAGGATATTGCGTGAAGAACAAGGTCCAGTTGATTGCATTATAAAGAGAGGTAGGCCCTTGGCCCTAGGACCTAGCAACAGGACAAGTGCAGTTGAAAGCCAACAATGGAATTCAAAGAGGATTTATACTTCTATGAATTTAAAAGTATATTGAATTAAATATTTTACGGCCTCGCCTGCTCGAGTAGGCTAAGTCTTTGGAGTCAGCAGAATGAAGAGTGAGTCTTCACAGAGGATATTGCTTGCTACCGCTAGGAATAATATTGCATTGTGATTTCACAGAGGATAATAGGCCTATGCGTGATACCGGAATAATTGCATCGTGATTTCATAGAGGACGTGTTTCATTGTGATTTCCCACAGTATTTTGTTTCCGTAGCAATCCTCTGGTAGGCCTAATAATTTCATTGTGATTTCAGAGAGAACATGTTGCCGTAACAACGATTGTCTAACCTATGGAAATAATTGCATTGTGATTTCATAGAGGATATGTTGCCTTAGCAAACTCTTGTAACAATTGCATTGTGATTTCATACTTGTAAGCTATATTTCCGTAGCAACGTCTTGTAATAATTGCATTGTGATTTCATACAGGATAGGCCTATCACAACAATTTCTTGTAATAATCGCATTGTTATTTCATACAGGGTATGGACAGTCTTGTTGTCCTCGAGACCAAGGTCTTGGTCTCGAGTGCACTCGAGTTCGTTTTTAAAAGTCTTGGTCTTGGTCTTGGTCTTGGTCTTGAGACCAAAAGTCTTGGTCTTGGTCTTGATCTAGAGGTTCAAGGTCTGGGTCTTGGTCTTGAGGTTCAAAGTCTTGGTCTTGGTTTTGCAAGACCAAGACCAAGACTTTTGACAATATGAACAGTCATTTAACAAAACGCAAGAATTAAAAAATATCCAATAATTACTAATACAATTGCTTTAGTAGGCCTATTTACACGATGTGAAAGAGGCTTTACTGTTGCTTTGGACAATTATTTTGATTTCAGGTTATTTACCATGGAATTATTTCAAAACAGACTCACAATTTGTACATTTACATCAAGTGCTTGATAAGCTGCTTTGTGTGCCATTGATTTCAGCACACGTAGAACGTATTTTTCACATCGTAGAATTTTTATGAGGCCCCACAGGTCACGTCTTGGTCAGAAAATTCTGAGCGAATTGGTTTTTTAAATGCAACAGGCATTTGGAATAACATTTCGCATGAAGGACTTTTGTAAATACGAATTCGGAATTCTCTGCAGTCTGCATTTGGAGTTGTTTTGTTTCAATAAAATAAAAGACTCAAGTTTTAATTAAAATAGCAACAATTTTTTAGTAAGGAACAGAAGTCTGGATATGGTTGTGATTTTTTGGGTCTTGTCCCCGGTTTTGGTCATGAGTTTCAAAGTCTTTCTCTTGGTCTTGGTCTTGAGGTAACAATGAGGTTCAAGGTCTTGGTCTTGGTCTCGAGGTTCAAAGTCTTGGTCTTGGTCTTGGTCTTGAGGTTCAAAGTCTTGGTCTTGGTCTTGGTCTTGAGGTTCAAAGTCTTGGTCTTGGTCTTGAGGTTCAAAGTCTTGGTCTTGGTCTTGGTCTTGAGGTTCAAAGTCTTGGTCTTGGTCTTGGTCTTGAGGTTCAAAGTCTTGGTCTTGGTCTTGGTCTTGAAGTTTAAGGTCTTGACAACAAGACTGGGTATGAACACCTTGTAACATCTTGTAATAATTGCATTGTGATTCACAGATAATATATTTTGCCACCTCTTTTAGTAAAAAAAATATTAAGAAAAATAATGATAATAATAACGAGGTCGCCTTCCGGGGCACCATGTCGATGCTGCCCGGTGCCAAGGAGCGACCACCTCAATCACACTAGACCTTATAAGCTTATTGCGAAGCATAACATCAGAGATGATTATAATAATAATAATAATAATAATAATAATAATAATAATAATAATAATAATAATAATAATAATAATAATAATAATAATAATAATAATAATAATAATAATAATAATAATAATAATAATAATAATAATAATAACAATAATAATAATAATAATAATAATAATAATAATAACAATAATAATAATAATAACACGGACAATTTCTATAGCGCCGTAAAACGACCATGCCGCTACAAGGGCGCTGTGCAATGAGAGTGATGATGATGGTGATTGCTTTGTAATTGTTTTGATCTTGAAGGCTTCCTCAGATAAGTCGCCTATTTACTTTTACTTAAGTATATTCGCCCGATTAACAACACTGTATAGGCCTACATGTATGTGAAACTTGAGAGGTCAGGCAGAATGGTTGACCGGCTAATACTTATAAGTATTCATGGCCTTAGATAACTTAAGACAGTAACAAGTTAGAAGGAAGGGTGAGCAGTAAGAAGAAACTAGGAGGTGCGCCAGTGATTATAGTTTCTCATTTGAGAGGCGCTATAAAACTTTTGCTTACAATTACAATAGGAAGGAAAATTATGGCCTTGCTTGAAGTAGGAACTATAGGTAGGGTGAGGGAAAGCAAGATACCGAATTCGGAAGGTAGGGCTAGAGCAGTGGCGTCTACCAATGGGGAGGGGGTTGGGGGAAGAACGATTTCCCACGGTTGCCAGAAGTGGGAGGGGTGTTAACGTTCTGGATATGAACGGGGTTGTTAATTTCTAATAATATATTTTCAGAGATCTTTTCATTTAAGGCGAGCGATCAATCGCTCCCCTTGGTCGCTCGCCTAGCAAAGGTAGCCTATATGGGTGAGCGGTAATTCGCTCGGATAGTCGAAGGCGTCGCACCGTCGGTAGCAGCCTCGCTTGAACGTCGCACGGTCGTAGCAGTCTCGCGCCGAACAATCGGGAAAAGAATTCCACCATCAAATTGATAATGATGATAATAAAAGCTCAACACTGATGGACAAATATATGGTCCTAATGATAGCTATTAACTGTCATGACGAGATTGACGACGACCCTACAGATCTAGCCTGTACAATCAAGATACTCTATAGGCCCTATACGATACACAAAATACGCTGAGTCTGACTTGCAAAACTGCTAGCGATGAAATCAGCTGCTTTCAAACTTCGTTGACATCAGTTTGCAAAGTATAGATTAACAGTTCAATCCTCCCCAGTCTTTTTTTAAACATTTTCCACACTGGGCTGCTACCGACAGTGCGACGCCTTCGGCTAGGCGAGCGATTTAGCGCTTACCCGTAGGCTACCTTTGCTAGGCGAGCGACCAAGGAGAGCGATCGATCGCTCGCCTCTAATGAGAAGCTCTGGTTGTATTATAATGTAATAATATTTATTTCCCAGAAAAAGGCTTAACACAAATTTCTAACAGATTGCAAACACTTTACATAAACACAAAGTCCGCTTATGAAACCGGGAAAAGAAAATATCATTCTAGAGAATGTGGGTAAAATGATTTGAGAAAATAATTTGCTATAGTGCGAAACAATTATAAATAGAATAACAATGGGGGTGGGGGGCGCAGAGTAATGGATAACACACTGGCGTGAAGTGCAGAAGGTACCAAGATCGAATCCCGTAGCCCTCCACGAGGTTTACTCAGCCTTCTACTCGCTAGATGGCGGCGGTAGTTAAGTATTAGGCCGTGGGTGGCGCCCTGCGTGGCTGCCGTTACAAATAGTTGCATTCGACTCCTGTAAAACTGTTATCATGTGCTTCTAGTACTGTATACATGTATTGTAAGGCGCCCTGCGTGGCTGCCGTTTCTAGTATATGTCTGTTCAATGTACAGCACAGTGCGGTTAGCAGGCGCTTAATTAAAGAAAAGATATTATTTATTATTATTATTAATTAACAATTATATTCTTTATATTTAATTAATTATATTCTTTATTATTTCAAACCGACAGACGCAGTAAGATTACATTGAAACATGAAAGTACAATCAAGATCTTAATTAAACACACGGTTTGGCAGCGATGCAAGGCGCCGCCCTAGAGGGGGGTTACGGGAATCGATCCGCGTACCTTATGCTCTCCTGGCCACGAGTGTTACCACTACTCTTTCCCCCTCCCGTGTTGACGTGTCAGCTGTCTGGTCTCCGTGGTCAAGTTTCCACATGACAATTATTTAACAAAAATATATCAATCAAAAAGTTTCTTCACAATTGGGGGTGGGCAACTGTATACTGTGCCCCACTGCTAAAGGTGGGGGAATAGGCCTACAGCTAATAGCGACTAACTCATCTCAGCCGATAAACGTCATTTAAAGTCTACGTCACAGATTTTCTTTATTCAAATGAACGTTTTTCATTGGTTGCATTCGGTCGAGCGTTATGCAGCTTTCATACAGCGCCCTCAGTTTTTTTTATATCCCAACGTTACGCTAATTCCGATATTATGACAGTTTAAATGTTTAAGAACCTAAATTAGTCTTTTACAATTATGTGTTTTGGTTCACAGTTAAGATTTTACAATTATTTCCTCTGATATCTATAGAGTTCTAGGTTTTAATACAAATAATATGTCTGCGTTACAGCATTTATGTCCGAATGTAGCTAAATCCAGCGACTGTGGTTCCTCTTGCGATCGCAGATGTAGATACAGTAGCGACATAAAGAGAAGAGTAATTTCAAATCAGCGTGAATTTCTGAGAATCAAGTGTGTAGACGGCATGAAGCGATCAATCGGAATGGACGATATAACGTCGATCTGTTCTAATCAATCATTCAACTGACGATAGATTCTTGCGATGAAGAGAAAACAGTCCTGCGCGTGCAACAAAACAGAAACGTTAATTTAATCATTCATGACGCCGTTAATGACGTCAGCAGGACAATGCTTATCTCTTGGGCTTTCCCGATGGCTGCTTCTAAAGTTTGGAATTTGCTAATCAGTTCTGTCAGTTCGTTGATGTCAGGGTGAGAATTGTCGGGGGGATGATTGGGGTTCAGCCTCCCTGGTATTTCTTAGGACCTCCATAGTTAACATCTTAATTGCACACCCCAGGGATCGTTTCCAACTCTGGTGTGATTATGTTGTGCATAGATTTTACCATTTTCTTTCACAAATAGCTTTGTGGGTTACTAATAAAGTAAGGGAGATGCCAGGCAATGCACAAATTACAGAACAGTGGCCTTGGTCGCACACGCAAGTAAAATTATCTTGATGATTATTTTAGAAAGAATGAGGAATCGGACGGAGTCGATCAGAAGTAGCGGACGAACAGGCGGGTTTTAGGAGAGCTAGAGGAACAAGAGACCAGATAACAAACTTGAGAATTATTATGCAAAAAGCCAACGAACATCAACAGCCCCTTTTCCTCTGCTTTGTCGACTTTAAAAAAGCGTTTGACTCAATAGCTCATGAAACACTATGGACGGCAATGATAGAAATGGGGTTCCCAGGACACATAATAAATTTGATAACAAAACTGTACAAAAAACAAAAAGCAAAGGTCAGGGTGGCAGGAACATTATCTACAGAGTTTAAAGTCAGAAGAGGGGTGAGACAAGGATGTGTCCTGTCTCCAAGTTTGTTTAACATTCTGGCGGAGAAGGTGATGAGAGAAACCTTAGAGGGATACGACGGAGGAGTGAAGATAGGGGGAAGGCGGTTGACGAATTTGAGGTACGCGGATGACATAGTACTAATAGCAAGCTCGGAGAAGGAACTACAAATACTGGTGGAGAGATTGGACAGGACGGGGAGAAAATATGGAATGCAGATTAATATGGATAAGACAAAGGTCATGACAACGACAGAGACCATAATGTCAAATTAAGATCAACCAAGAAAATCTGGAGCAAGTGGACAGTTACATGTACTTGGGTTCGAAAATCGATAGGAGCAGCGACTGTGGGATAGAGATCAGGGTACGATTGGCAAAGGGATATGCTGTAGCTACAGACCTCAAAAAGATATGGAAAAGTCATGACATAACAAATGCAACAAAGATAAAGCTCTTGAGAACACTGGTATGGCCGGTGGCCTTATACGGCTGTGAGAGCTGGACACTGAGGAAGGAGGAGGAGGAGAGGAGAATAGAAGCGTTTGAGATGAAATGTCTAAGAATGATCATGCAAATATCGTGGATGGAAAAACGGACAAATGAATGGGTGCTGGAGGCTGCGGCCGTGGAGAGGAATCTGCTGAGAACAGTAAAAGAAAGGAAAATGATCTATTTTGGACATATCATGAGAAGGGAGGGAACATGTATAGAGAAGGAGATCATTCAGGGCACGATTCCAGGGGATCGAAAAAGGGGAAGACCGAGAACGAAGTGGCTGGATAACATAGAGGAATGGACTGGGTTGACACTGGAAGAAATGCTAAGGTTGACGGAAGACAGGAAGCGTTGGAGGAACATCGTGCATGATGCGGCCGACTCTCGAAGCGAGGATGGCTAGGAACAGAACAGAACAATAAAGTAATGCTCTGGTTTATTCTGAGATCTGTGACCATGTGAATTGTATACTAATAAATTTGGTGATATCATCACTTTAAGGAGTTTAAGCTTTCCATAGCATTTTTGATTTTTTTTCAGTTTCCAAAATATGGATAAAATATTCAACTCCACGTGCGTGGATCAAACTCATCTAAGTCTAACCCCCCCCCCGTCTTTTTTTTTTACAATTCTCACACTGGTTGATGTCAGTCAATATAAACTTAATTTAAAACTCTTCTGTTTCAGGAATCTCTTCAACTTGCTTACCCGCTGTATACCCTCACTTTGCTTTCTCTGTCCTGTCAAATTTCGACCGGGCTTCTCCAACCGATCATTACATTTCACTTCGGTTAGCCTACATTTCAGGCGACCATCGACAGATACCTTGTGCATTAGGATAACGATGCTGTAGAAGTCAGTAGGCAGGGGCGTAACTTTGGTCTAAAAAGTGGAGGGTACTGGGTACCAATTTCTTACATACGCGAAGCAAGGCTGAGACTGTTATCTCTGGGAAGGCACATTAATGAAATATTGATTGGCATTGTTCAAAAAGTGGGGGAACGGTATCCCCAGTCAAAAAGTTGGAGGTACGGGTACCTCTCGTGTCTCCCACAAATTACGTCTATGTCATTAGGTTGATTAGATTAGATTAGAGTCATTAGACAGGCCTTCTTCCTCGCCTGGTCTTACCACTGACAGCGTACGGTCAGTGTACCAATTACAGCTGAGTTGGCTAGGTGCGCAAGTGGATCATAAACCTCGAAGTAATTATGCCCGGGACTTTAGGCTACTTTAACCTCCATTGGAAATACGAGTACTTTAAAAGTACTCGATTTGTATCCGAATACAAGTAGGCCTACAAGCATCCAGTAGGACCTACATATTCAATGTAGGCCCTACTACAACTACTTTAGTGTTAATTTAAAAATAATAAAATGCCAGGCGTCAAACTCGAGTATTATAATAGTGGCCTACCAGTGTTTAGGCAGCCGAGGCCTAAATGCGCCTAAGTCAGTGACAGATGGAGCGACACCTGACGAAGGAGACAGCTCTGTCGAGGCAGTTGTTGATGCAGGCGGTCGGCGCCCTTTTACCCACACTGGGGGTATCCAGGTAGGGCGGTTGAGGAGGGCGCTCGTCTTCCAAGTAGGCAGACGACGTGTCTCTCAGGTAGGCGATTATCGACGCCAAATCGCCTGGATTGGAACGACTTCGCGTGGCACCTGAGTCCAAGAACATCGACGAAATTAGACGTGAAACAGAGGCGTTATATAAATATTTGCGATCAGAGTCACTAGGTGGCGTAAATACTATTGATAAAGTTTGACCTAACGCAGTCGTCGTAATCATCATCATCATTAATCAATCAATCAATGCATTTTGCTATCGTCGTCGTCATCATCACATTGACACTCGTCATCGTTGTCATCATCATATCACAGTTGTCATCGACATCGTCGTCATCGTAGTCCTCTTCGTCGCCATCAATCAATCAGTCAATCAAACAATATATCAATCATGGAATTACTTAGACAAACACAGGCAGACAGAAATAAAGAAAGGCCAAGACTAGGATTGAAGAGACAGACTGAGACAAAGAAAGACAGAGAGATAGAAAAAGATAGAGTACATAGAACAAGATCTGGACAGGCAGAGAGCAAAAGATCCAGACAGAGAAAAGAGAACGATATATACATAGGCTACACTGTCATGCAGGGAGACAGGCAAGGAGAGACTGAAACAAAGAGCGAGAGAGGTGGACACAAAGACATTATAAATACAAAGAAATAGAGTTATAGAGACATAGCTAAATGTATCGTATAGCCCAGTGGTTCTTAAACTTGTTAAGGCTAGGGACCGGCACCATCTTTATGCTGTTTTTCGCGGACCACTAATGCCAAGCGCGGGATTGCAACATGGGGACACGTACATAAAGTATGGGGGATTCATGGGTTTGCTGCTAAAGCTGCTGAACCAAACTAAATCGTTTTTTATAATTTACATTATCATGATGTGATTCGCGGTTTCACATTATTTCTGAAGTATTTTCATATGTTATTGAAATATTTCACCCCTTTCGCTCTGTTCTTATATATATTTATATGCACAGATACACGTTAAAAGCTCAGAGCCAGCAGGGACGTATCTAGCGTTGGGCTTGGGGGGGCTAAGCCCCCCCAAACGAAGTTGAAGCCCCCAAACAAGTCAAGCCGTTGTATGCTTACGGCTAAAATTCGTATGAACACTGTATAAATGTTGCTATGTTCAAGGCTTAAGCCCCCCCCAAACGAAAAAGGCTAGTTACGTGCCTGAGAGCCAGAATGATCACGTTTCTTTGCTGTTTGTTACTAGGCCTACTTACAAAACGGTCCAGACTGAACTGCTTTTCTTTATTCATGTTCATAAGGATTAATTCTTTAAGGAATTTTGTATTAACAATTAAGCGTCTGTTCTACTTTGTCTACTGAATTACCGCCCCTTTTGACGATATCAACAAAGAACAAAAAGCAACAAATGAACAAGAAATGCTCCTCACTCTTTTGCCAGATGGCCAACTTCGTAGTGTTTCGTGGTGCCAACTGACGAGTAAGTTCAATGTTTACTGACTATTTTTAAATATTTAGAACTTACAGATTTATTAATATGTAATATTTATTTTTTAATTAAATATTGCCAATGATTACTCATTTCATTAGAATACGTTTGAAATATTATATATTTTCGCGAATAAGTTGGAAAATTATGAATTTCAAGGACTGTTTGGCGGACCGGTGACCAGAGCTTCGCGGACCGGCGCCGGTCCGCGGACCACCACTTTAAGAACCGCTGGTATAGCCTACAAGTTGCAACAGATGCAAACTTGTACCACAACTTGTTTCATCTGTCAAGTATACTACCTTAATTTCTGGATATTTGCGTCACCTAAGACCACGGGGGATGACCTCACGTATAATAGGCTACTACATCGTAATAAGTTAAACATAGTATAAAATTACATTATATATATATATATATATATATAATATCCATATAGTGTCCGTCTGTCGGGGGACGCTGCGTCACAAACGGGTTCTGTTCTATTTATTTATTCCGGATATTTCTATAGCGCCTCTCGAAGTCAACTACTACTCAGAGGCGCTCCCGACTACAGCATTTGATACTGTGCCGGAATTTTCACGCCGAAGCGTGAAACATAAACCGTTTGTCTTGACGACGGCGGTCTTGACGACGGCGATAACCAACGATACATATATGCCTATAATATGACGTCATAATATGACGGGCAAATACACTAGGCCCTAGTATATATATATATTTATATATATACACACACGAAGTTATAGCCTACATTTATTCACGACAATGGTAGGCCTACAACATATAGAAACAAAAATAAGTACAGACAGATGCAATGATGGCAAACATGGCGTGATCACTTCTGTGGTGTAACATAGATATGTCAATATCATAAACACGATAAAGTGGTTAAAGTTCAGTATTGTAGCTATATTCTTTGCCACAAACACTAAGGACGATTCCCATAAGATTATCGACTAAAATAGTTTAATTTAAGTAGCTGTAGTAAGCCCCTATGAATGAGGACTATACATGGCCAGAATAACGGACTTGATTTGATATAGGCCTAGAGCCGGTAAAATGAGCTGGTCTCCTTATAACCTGGTTTTTTGTGTGGCGCTGAGAAATATCGGAGGTTTAAGCTTACATTACATTACAGTAGTATTATAATGTGTTTAACGGATCTCCCATTTATGTATAATTGTATATATTATTCAGACACAGATTCAGTTACCAAAATTACGCCTAATTACAGCAGACACGTCTATTTTAAAATGTGTAGGAGGCATGATATTTCAATTTCTTAACCCATTTAATGGATTCTGGCCCAAGTGACGGATTACATCATTCATTGGTTATCACAGGAAGAATTGGCAGAGAAAAACAATAGGATTTGTTGGCATTAATCATTACTTCATGCTTTCCACCTTTCTTAACAAACGTATCAATCATTTCTTGAAGTCTTTGAGGCGAGATAGCAATACGATGTCGTCCGCAAATACAATGCACCCTACATAGGTTTATAAAGGTATCAATCAATGTCTGAGACATCCACACTTCCACAGCACTGATAACAACACAGCACACACACACACACACACACACACACACACACACACACACACACACACACACACACACACACACACACACACACACACACACACACACGTACTTAGAACTTAGTCCTTCCAGTATAGGTCTGCAGACTCTGCACACCGGGCCACACAGCTTCTCCATTCGTCACCGTCCATCGCCAGTCCTCTGGCATCGCCCGCCCCGCCCCCAGACATCCCCAAGCACATAAAGTTATCTCTGATGATCTCCGGTCAATTCTTCCGTGATCTTCCCCTTCTTATCTTCCTATCAGGAATCCAGGCTGGCTGGCTCTTCTGCCTTGATCCATACGAAATCTTCTCCTCTGACTGTATTCTCTCTCTCCCCTCTTCCGCTCTTTTATAGTTTTAATCGATATTTTATCAGTTCATTAAGACATGCAGAATTCTCCCCAGCCATCTGTGATGTGCGCCTCGAATCTCTTTTGTTTGCCACTGTTATCGGCCATTGCATGGTCTCAGATCAGGGTACTCAACACTATGGCATCACATAGACGAATCGTAGTCTTTTTACTGCAGCCTTTAACCCATAACCTTCATTTATTTATATTTATTATTTTTATTACGTATTCTTTTGTTCTTGGTTGCGGTGTGCCAATCAGTTTTGCCTAATAAACGAATATGTATACACAAACCTTTGTTCTCCCATATCTTTCAACTTTTTCAAGCCTCTCAAGCCCAGCATTTATCTTACCTATGCGTAAATTTACCTGCTTATCGCAACTGATGCCGGCTGTTATCAAGCTATTGAGGTAGCAGAAGTCATCCACGGAACCAACCTCTCTGTCCTCGATCTTGTCAGTTTTGTTCTATCTCCCCCCTCCCCATCATGATCTTCGTTTTTCTGGGTTGATGAGTCACACCGTCATCGCGTCTTCATTGTTTCTGTGTGTAAAATCTGTCATACTGCAAGCACTATCCACTGTATCCAGCATGTCTAGGCAATAATTTATCATCCGCAAAATCCAAGTCAATCAACCTGTCGCCAATCACCCACTTCAGTCCAGTATCACCACCTAGGCCATCACACAATTCAAAAATTGGGTTGCCAACAAATTACTGAATTTCGTTGTAAATAAAATTGCAGGTGTATCAGGTTAACCTTAGCTGGTGCCTCAGCACTGGATAAATTCCTCTATCCTAATTCTATGCCTTATGTTTAAATTATTTCAGCCATAGATACTTAAAGAGGTTCACGCATTCATGTTTTCTTCTTCACACAAACTCTCCACATTCCAGTGTTGCTACATGATCTCTTCCGAAACATTGCTTAAATGTCATGTCTGACCATGTTTATAACAACAATTATAATTTCTCGTTGGATGAAGAAGCTCTCCGTCCGCAGGCACTCATGTTATGGGTCATCCTATACTAAAGCAAACTTCTCTTGACCCTGTGAGCACTATAACTGTAAGCTCCACTATCGAAAATTCTTGAACTGGTATAGTTTTGATTGATACGTGATCTTACCTTGCTTCCCATTCGTTAATATCCTCCTTTCAGACGACGATGACGATGATGATGATGATTGTGCACATGTTTTTAGATAGCGCTGGCATTTATCTGAGATAGGTTTCTGTGATGAATAAATTAATTAATTAATATGCGTGCTTAAATGTTTGACTGAGGACCGTATTGAGAGATAGGATTGGCGCCGTTGTTGTGACTGCCACATGAGGCTATATTCATACTGATTCCGTATATGTTTTTGACGTTTTGTGTGGCTCTTCAGCAACCGGTTTAATAAAGAATATACTTACTCACTTATATTGTATGTATACAGTGCTTTTTTTCTAGAAAAAAAAGGTTCCGGAACTGAGCAATAGGTTCCGGAACTGAACAATTATGGAAGGGCTAAAATTCCGAGAAAACGGGATTGGGGGTTGGGAGGGGTCTCAATAAACATTGAAACAGTTCACAACACTGATATTAAATTAAAAAACTAAGTTATTGTTTTTATTATTAAAATGAATAAATTATTTTTTAGTAGCTGAAAAAAGGTCCCGAAACGCCGTTCCGGCTGAAAAAAGCACGGTATATATATATATATATATATATATATATATATATATATATATATATATATATATATATATATATATATATATATATATATATATATATATATATATATATATATAATGTACCTATAATGCGCGCGTGTGTAGTACGCCAGATAGGTAGCGTATTGATTTGTGGCTGTGCATATGTATATACCTTGTCTATAGACAGGTGTTTAGAGAATATGGTATGATATCTGGAAATTTATAAAGCGCCTCTCACAGTGCGAACTATTCAGAGGCGCTCTCAGTGTTTGAGCCTCGCCGAAACAGAAAAGACTTTAATAATACTTGACGCGCAAGAGATTTGCTGAAGAAACAGATTTTTATTTGATGTTGATTGAGCAAGTTGTATGAGTTGAGCATAAAGGGCAGTTGATGTGTAATTTACAGGAGCGTAGCCAGACTTCAATTCAAGAGGAGGCAACTAGTGCTTGTCAAAACTTTGATGCAGTGGCGGCGATCTTGTTTGAGAGGTGAGGGGGACATTTTTCAACGTCCGAAGGGCGGTAGCAAAAACCTCTGAGAATTTCTTAATTTCGCTCAAAGAATTTCAGAATTTCGGCATGTTTTCAAAAAATTTTGCTACGAAATAAGTTGACCTTTTTTAGTCATTAATACATTCGAAGACTTTTTTCGAATTTCTTCACTAAAACATTTGATGACCTTTTGGGGGGAATTTGTTCTTCCGTTCAAGAGGAGGCAACATCCACCTCTGATGGGGTGTACTTGAGGATGCAGCAGGGCTATAACGCAAGGAAAATTTTAAAATCTGCAAAACTAAGAGGAGGCAAATGCCTCCTCTTGCCTCCATGTAGCTACGCCTATGTGTGTAAATTGAATTCAATTGATGTGTTGAACTTAAAGGAAGACATTATCGAAAACTTATCGGTATGTGTGAAGTAATAATTTACTGCCGCATACTACCGTTTGCAGTGAAGTTACTTATACGTAGGCCTATAATTTAGAACGTATACAATGGAGTTATAGTATAGCCTAAGTGGTAGATTATGAAAAAAGGTTTAGAATCTACATGTGCAGGAGACGATTAAGACGACAGAAGAAACTGAAGTCGACATTTAGAGTTGACAATGATTATGGTATGTACGTTTTTTTTTGTAGAGACAGAGACAGCAAGACAAGCAGCGAGAGAGAGAGACAAAGAGCGAGACAGACAGACAGGCAAATAGGGTAAGGAGGAGAGAGAGAGAAAGAGAGAGAGAGAGAGAGGGAGAGACAGAGAGACAGACAGAGACAGAGACAGATACACAGACACAGACACAGACACAGACAGAGAGACAGAGAGACAGAGAGAGACAGAGACAGAGACAGAGAGAGGGAGGGAGAGGGAGAGGGAGAGAGAGAAGTAGAGAGAGAGAAATAAAGAGACCGAGAGAGACAGACAGACAGACAGAGAGGAGAGAGAGGCAGACAAAGACATGTTTAAATGTGCCGTGCATATAGATGACCGGGTCAGGGAGAGAGTGAGGGTCAACAAAAGCGGCATTAAATACCTGGCACGAAGCATCGCTGCAGCCTCGAATAGACCGGCGTCTCTCTCGCTTCGTCAGACCCAGAAAATTAAGACGTATTACCTCTTTTCGTTCATCGTCGCCTGATGCAAGTACGAGAGAAGCTCATCACCGACAGACATGCGCAGTCGTCTCTGTGTTTGTGTTTGTGTCTCTGTGTGTATGCAAGTGTATGCCTGTTTGCGCGTTTTTATGTGTGCGTGTGTGGGCGTGTCTGTATGTTCTACTTGGGCGACGTGTTGATTTGGCTTTAAATTCTGGTAGTTAAATGAGCCCTTAAATAAAATACATATATATCTAGTCTGTAGATTAGGAAGCGCGTTATCAAAGGAAGCATCGTGCTTTTCAGCCCGATCTCTTCATACTTGCTATTTATCAAAAACT
Source organism: Allolobophora icterica (assembly GCA_963556255.1). NCBI lineage: Eukaryota > Metazoa > Annelida > Clitellata > Crassiclitellata > Lumbricidae > Allolobophora > Allolobophora icterica. The sequence goes on along the minus strand of OY744609.1, from coordinate 25,570,600 downwards.
TCTTCTTAACTTCCTTTTGACATTGCTCTCTTTCGTTCAAAGCACATGCATGGCATTGTCTATTCTACAGTTCCGTCACGTAAGAAAGCTCCTCCTTTTCTTTAGGCTAAAACCTAAAATAGGTTAACAACTGGCATAGATCATGACCCTGTTTGTTACCCTGCGCCTAAAAGTCGGTCCGTATTAGCTTAAGATGCCTGCGTTAGACCATGGAAGCTCCGTCTGCAATGATACGACCGGGTT
>OY744609.1:25557857-25565357 GCA_963556255.1 Allolobophora icterica | reverse complement strand
CAGATCAACGAATGCAGATCAAACAATGCCGATCAACGATTGAAGATCAACGAATGCAGATCAACGAATGCAGATCAACGAATGCAGATCAACGAATGCTGATCAACGAATGCAGATCAACGAATGCAGATCAGCGAATGCAGATCAACGAATGCAGATGAACGAATGCAGATGAACGAATGCATATCAACGAATGCAGATCAATGAATGCAGATCAACGAGTGATATTGACGTAAACCAGGATGATACTGATATTTCCCGCCCACATTCTGCGTCCCTATTACGGGACCCAGTCGGGATATTATCCCTGCTGGAAGTTAAAGACACAGACTGACAGCACAAGAGCAAACATACGGCTGTCAGCACGTTTTTTGACTACATTGCATCTTGTTGTTGTACAGAATGTTTTGGCGGAGACTATTCTTGCGCCGCGGTAAGAACTTTGATTGTGCATGGAAATGTATATATTACTTTATTAGATATAGTTTATAGCTCTGTCAAGTTCAGGAAAGTTTGAAGATGTCCTGCATATATTTTATTGTGTTGTATTTAAACATTTATATGATAATAAGTCATGCACATATGTTCAGCCAATATCTGGAAATAGTAGAATGCGTGGAGACGTATGAGTTAAATGTGTCTGTCGAGATGATTCGTTTGTTAGGTTTTGAATTCGTGAAACGGTGAAACTGCTGCATAGTGGGCCTAATTCGTAAGACGAAGAACTTAACATTTGTGGATAAATGATAGCATTGAGATTTAGATAATTAATACGAAATAAAAGAAAAGCCAAAAGAGTACGTTTAAATAGACATAGGGTAAGACGCCATGCAGTAAAAGTCATAGGCCTAATATAAATAGAGTCAGGATCAAATACATTATACAGTGATTAAAACATGGGGAGAAATGACAATCAGGATAGGTTGGTAAAATGAGGTTCGAATACTGCTCAACTATACAAATGAATTCTACAGCACAACGTTCAATTCAAGGAATTATGTTACAAGAATAGATTTAAGGCTAACCTAAAATGGGTCTTAATATGCTTCCTTCGGAGCATAGGGCAGGCCGTTGACTTGACAACCGAGTCACGCGCCTCTTAAACGACACTCGAGGATTCTCTAGTTCCCTAGAGTTCAAATAATATGGACTCACAATTCATTGGATCCACACTGGACCCCTTCTCTTCAAAGCAGCCAACACTTGTACTTAATATTATTTCTTGTACTTAATACTAGAGGATTTTCATCTAGCCACTGTATCCCATAAGGCACTTAACCTGTGTTTATGTCATCCTTAGTCTCCCTTGCCGTCTCTCGCAGACGACTGTCATGACCTTACTGTATACCGTAGGTCTGACTTCAGCATAACTACCACCGGCTAACCTCTGCACCGAGCCACTTTGCTGTGGATCTCTCTTGTCACATAATTACCTTCCTCGTCTTTGGTCCTATATTCCGGCCAATCACCTCCTATTCTCTTTTAAACTGCCGGTCAGCTAACCGGACACACGTACGGCTCACTCTGAGCTGCTACACACAGTCCTTGGAATGAAGGTTTAATTACATTATCAACAGCCATAGGCATAGACTCGGGGGGGGGGGCAGCCAGGGCACGTGCCCCCCAACCTTGCAAAGTTTTGCGTTTGTCGTGCATTTCTGAATTCAGAGTGCATCTTTTAAAATTCATCAGCGTTCTTCATTATCGTTCATCATCATCATCATCATCATCATCATCATCATCATCATCATCATCATCATCATCATCATCATCATCATCATCATCATCATCATCATCATCATCATCATCATCATCATCATCATCATCATCATCATCATCATCGTTCGTATCGATGGTTCGGACGTTGTTTCCAGTCTCATATTAATAATCCATTATCCTGGACAACTGAATCCGCGGCATTTTTCCAGTCAACTCCGATTCTAGGAGGATGATCTCAAAGGAAGAATCGCACAAAAGATGTCACTGCGACGAATCGCATATCAACTCTCGCCGTCGTTAGTAAGATGTATACATCATAGATGTATGTACGGGAAATATATATAGACGAAGAGAGAACCGGATGATATCTTGTTCCTATCGTTTTGCAAGATCAATATGCGCTTTGTTTTGTGTGTATCTGTCTGTCTACACCTGCTTGTCTGTATGCATGTCTGTTTGTCTATGCCTCTCTCTGTGTCTCTATCATTGTATGTCTGCCCGATTCTGACCTACGAAGTTACACTGGTCTGGTTGCCTACGCATAGTTTATACGTTAGATCGTACGTCCCATGCAACTCTGTGCGTGAAATTGTCGTTCGCACGCCGATGGTGGCTTATTTAAGAGATTTGAATCACGGGTTATACAGGCAGGGACGTCTATCCCCCCGAAGTCATTGGAGCAACTTCCCCTCCCCTCCCTCCTCTTCTCCCTTCCCCTCCCACCCCCCAATAATGATGGCACATACATTGACAGATCTTCCCCCTATTTTTTAGATGGAGCATTTGCTCCAAGGTTTCTATGGAGTAGACGCCTCTGTATACAGGTAGCACGGTCCGTACACGTGTACCTTAAGTGGCGTGGCACCCATTCAAACGGGTAGCGGTGGTGAAGGATCTCACCCGGCCAAGTCGTTGAAAAATGAGCAGGGGCAATGCCATATGGTCGCTATAGAAAAACGGGTTCAATTGCGTGAAATTGGAACATTTTTAAAACTCCTTAGCATGGCGGAAATTTGTCCAGATATGAAAGTATGTTATCTTGGCGTTAGTTAAGTGTTTGTTAAGAACAATGAAAACATTGTATAATGATAATTATACTTACAGGCTTTAATTAAGTACTGAGTTAAGAATGATGGATGATTGACTGGTTTCCACTTACTGTACTACTACCCAGGTGGCCCTGGTAGCTGGGTCATTTGACCCCTTATGGGCCTCATGTGTAGCCAGACTTTGGAATATAATAATGCGTGTTTCTGCTGTATCTGTATAAGTTTGGTTACCAAATAAACAAGTGTCAAGTGTCAAGATTATTTTGGCCTAAAGTCACTCAAACTACTTACGTTGGGGAACATTTATATATTCCCCACCCCAGTAGGGCAGGTAATCTCTCAAAGATTCAGAAACACCGCTGTGAAAACAAATCGTTCATCTGTGTCAATTATGTGTGAGTTATGACTATTGCTACAGTTTGTCTTTAAACCCATCTTCCAGCTCAGAGATACAGTGTCAGTGTGTCACCTCTGAGTAGTTGTTTTTCTGTAGGAGGCGCTATATAAATAAATAATTGCTGACTCGATACAATTGCATATTTCTACAGTGTCTCTTCGAGAAAACATCTTACAGGTGCTACGTATACGCCTGTCTATATATGTACTATGTAGGTATACCTCTGGATGGCTAAATATGCTATAATGCCATGCAATTCGCAGTCTATGATTTGCATTCCCAATTCAAAGTTTTTACATATTCATTCATTCATTCATTCATTCATTCCTTAGGACAATTATATTGCATCTCTTCAAGAGGGCTACGCAGAGGCGCTCCCGACTCCAGCACGAGTAAACAGTATAGTTTTTAATCTAGTATATATGTGTAAAATAGCCGATCGGCGTGTCAGAGTTCTGAAGAAAATTCAACAGTTAAACTGACAGAAAAATATAAGAAATACTAGTCAGTGCTAAGCAGGTGTTGACACGCCGAAGCGTCACCTATCCATATATAATATTTTATACAGACATTCATATACACATAGTACATAATTAGGTTACCACAGATTCTCATACTGTTATTGGCTTACACCTTCTGCACGAGCATTCATCCCTTTTTTTAGCCAAGCTTATATAGGACAATGTTGCAACGTATTATACATTTCCTATGCTTACTTATATATATATATATATATATATATATATATATATATATATATATATATATATATATATATATGAATGTCTGTATAAAAAGGTATAGTGTTAATCAGAGGAAACTATATTTCCTGACAAAGCAGAAGTGCAGGTAATTGAAGTCGACAACTGCAGTGTGCAAATGCCCAAACATTCGCAGGCTTAGACAAACATACAAGCGCGCATACACGAGGACGCACTGTCACACGTACCCGGGTGTGTCAGTGGTATCGCATATTTGGTGGTTGGAGAAGCGGCGAAAATAGAAAGTAGCGAAACCATTAGACTTCGTCTGCATGCTGTGCAACGGTGATGCATGGCGCGAATTGCAAGGTGCGCGCTGCAGCATATACTGCAGGAGTGCAGGTGTTCACATGTGTAAGCAAGTATATATATATAGTATATATCGCAGGCTTACAATTATATGTGTATTCACATATGCATGTGTATATATATATATATATATATATATATGTTTTACATGACAGAATGTTTTAATTGACATAGGCCTACTAGTTTCCTTCATCATCATCATCATCATCATCATCATCATCATCATCATCATCATCATCATCATCATCATCATCATCATCATCATCATCATCATCATCATCATCATCATCATCATCATCATCATCATCATCACATCATCATCATCATCATCATCATCATCATCATCATCATCTTCATCATCATCATCATCATCATCATCATCATCATCATCATCATCATCATCTTCATCATCAGTTTCTGACGCCAGCCATTTAGCAGCGAGAGGTACGAAAAAATTATCTCCGTTGTTTCCTTACCTTTCCCAAACGATAGCATTCCATTATCCAGTAGACATATAGTCGATATAGGCCTACATAATGCTATAGGCCTAACGATTATATGTCTACTGGATAATGGAATTAAACAATTCATTTGTTGAAAGACTTCGAGAGGTTATTGTTCTACTGATGGTAGATGAAAGAAAGATCTATTCCTTATATATATATATATATATATATATATATATATATATATATATATATATATATATATATATATATGTCAGTCTAGGCTGCTATATATATATCGACGCTCAGAGACTTCATTTACACATTCTCGGCATGCATGTGAGGGCGGTGGCCAGTCCTCTTCCTCACCGTCTTATCTTCACATAGACAATATAATGTAATTAATTATTTTATAGCGCCTTTTGGGTACCTCTTGAATGCATTAAGCATCCAATGTATGTACGCAAACTAAAACGAAGTGCACTAACGTAATAGAAATCTTAAAACATCTCTGTTCTAAAAATATAGACAACTTTAGTATATGAGTAGTATAGTACTATAGTATTATTATTGTTATCATTATTATTATTATTATTATTATTATTATTATTATTATTATTATTATTATTATTATTATTATTATTATTAGTAGTAGTAGTAGTAGTAGTATTAGTAGTAGTAGTAGTAGTAGTAGTAGTAGTAGTAGTAGTAGTAGTAGTAGTAGTAGTAGTAGTAGTAGTAGTAGTAGAAGTAGTTGAAGCAGTAGCAGTAGCAGTAGTGATAATTGTTGTTGTTGTTGTTGTTGTTGTTGTTGTTGTTGTTGTTGTTGTTGTTGTTGTTGTTGTTGTTGTTGTTGTTGTTGTTGTTGTTGTTGTTGTTGTAGTTTTAATGTAGACATCAATATAATTTTTTTATTTAAATAAGTTTAATTGCAAATGTTGAACTTGAAATAGGTGTGCACTTGCATAGAGAATGTGCCCTCATTTGGAATATGTGCCCTCAAATGAAGAATGTACGTGTATTCGATTAAGGATCCTTCCTACGTATGTCCATTTGTCCCTACCAGATTAGACGACCCCTCATGAGAAATGTGTCCCATATGCAGAATGTTTTGGCAGAGACTATTCTCGCGGTAAGAACATTGATTGTGGAGATGTCTATAGGTCGGGCAAGTTTAGAAAAGACGATATCTGGAAATAGTAGAATGCATGGACATGTCTGATTCAGATGTGTTTGTAATCTGTATGTCGAGAAGATTCGATTGTTGGGCGTTGAATTCGTGAAACGGTGGAAATGATGTTCTTTAATCAAGGCCTAGTTCATAAGTCGAAGAACTTAACATTATACGGATAAACGATGGCACTGAGATTTAGATAATAAATAAGAAAGTACAGAAACATAGCTAGGTACGCTAACATGCAGTGAAAGTTATAGGCTTAATATAGAGTAGGATCAACTGCAGTGATCAAAACATGGGGAGAAGTAGCAATTAGGACAGTTTGGTAAAATGCGGTTCGACTACTGCTCAACTATACAAATGAATTCTATAGCACAACGTTCAATTCAAGGAAATATGTTACAAGAATAGATTTAAGACTAGCCTAAAAAGGGTCTAAATGTGCCTCCTTCGGAGCATAGGAGGCCGTTGACTGGACAACCGGGTCACGTGCCTCTTAAACAACATTCGAGTTTCCTACAGCTCAAATAATATGGACTCATTGGACAATGATCCCTCCTCTTCACGGCAGCCAACACTTGTACTTAATATTATTTCTTGTACTTAATACTAGAGGCTTTTCAACTAGCCACGGTATCCCATAAGTCACCTCACCTTTGTTTATGTCATCCTTAGTCTCGTCTACCGTCTCTCGCAGACGACTGTCACGACCATGGGCGTCCGCACATGGGAACAAGGATTTGCTCCCTCTGGATTTTGCGCATATATTTTAAAAAATAAATATTTTTGATTATTAGGATTATTACAACAGTTCGAACACAATTCTTAATGTGAAAAAAGCAATTATTTAGGTAAAGTTCTTCACCGTTATTTATTTTTGAAGTTGTCACGTGTGCTGTGTTCATGAATAAAATAGGCTGAATAGCTATGCAAAGACGACATTTTGCTCCCCCTACAAAAATTCCTGCGGACGCCCATGGTCACGACCTCACCGACCGTATAGGCCTGACTTGAGCATAACCACCACCAGCTAACCTCTGCACCAGGTCGAACCAGCACAAAAATGACCGAGCCTTTGCTTTGCTGTGGATTTTATCTCTCTTGTCACATATCTTCCTCATCTTCGGTCTTGTATTCCGGTCAATTATTATCTCCTTCTCTCTTCCAAACCGCCGGCCAGCTAACCGAACAGACGGTTCACTCTTAGCTGCTACACGCAGTCCATGCGCACAATACTAATTGGGAATGAAGGCCTTAATTAGGCTACGTTATCAATAGCCAGTCTATTGAGTTCCGTTGTCCGCAAAGCATCAACAAAGAGATTGGAATTAACTAACACCAATGTCAAATACAACTCGAAAGAACAGTTTCTTGAACGCAGAGAGCATTTATAAAACTTATCTATAGTCAGAGGAAAATTAAAAATAATTTTAGCCTACATCAGCTCATTAGAGGCGAAATGTGAAGAATTTTTTCTCACAGTATGCACATATCCATGTATGTACATTGTACACATATAAAGCGTGATGTTCTTATTATAGATAAAAATAGGCTAATAATGCTTTTCACGTCCCGGTGCTTCTAGTGTCTCTTTGGTATAACGTGATAAGCATTATTTGCCCATTTATGCCTAATGGAACGC
>OY744609.1:25437857-25552857 GCA_963556255.1 Allolobophora icterica | reverse complement strand
GCACATGGCTTTTATATAATGTAATAAAATGCCATCGGACGACTATAGGACAATACAGAGTTATAAATAGGCGAATGTGGACGTCATAATTAGAAATTTATTTTGCGTACGTACACATCCCCCCCGTTCGCACCCGTACGCAAAATCGCCTAAATCCGACCGCCAACCCCAATTGCGTACGTAATATGTGGATGGCCCCTAGGTGGATGGTGATACTTGAGATGATTGAGTAGATTGGTCGTGTTTTTACCGGCTATGAGCTGGCCCAATATAACTTCCCCTCATTAAAACCAACGCCGCTGTATATAGGCTACACGAACTTATTTGTGACTGATTAGTACTTAAAACGACTCGAAATATATCATTCCCTCGTTGACGGCCGCTCAAGATCTTTAGAAACATTTTGGTCGCAATCGCTAAAGGGAAACGTTTACAAAATAACTCAATTTTAGAAAATGTGCCACTACTACTTGGCTACTTCACAAATCCAAAATCTCGGGTTAACATAGGCTATTAGGCCTATAGTTGTCGTGCATTTTCCGTTCTCATGTTTGTCGATATTGCACCTTTTAAATTTTGTAACAAAAATAGCGATGAATTTTCGTTATTGTTTTTTCAATATGGTTATAGTTAATGATATTTTTGCTACAGTTATAGTAATCGTTAATGAAATAATTTTATTTCCGTTAATGAACATTTTCATACCCGTTATTGTTAGCGAGAATCATGCTGGTCTCGTGCCATAGATTCAGATTCACTAACTTTAATCAATTAGGCCTAATCAATATTCGTTTAATTCAACAAATCCAGTTGACAATAACGCAACAGATTACAAATGCACGATAATAATAGGATGGCTTTAAGAGGAGAGAACAAAGGGATGTATTAATTAATACGCATCTTTGAACAAAACACGAGGGATACAATTACATTTATCTTTAGCGGGAACTTGGGAAGGGTAAAATTGTGAATTCTTTTTGGTAAAACCACGAAGGACATGGTAAGGATGGCAACAGATTTTTTAAATAAGGCAGCATCTGCAGCATCAATCATGCTATCCAATCTTGGGATGGAGGGCATAAGGAAGGCTCTGTGCATGATTCGATGTAACATGCGTTCTAACCTATCGAATGAGTGCAATAAAAATTAATAACATAATAAATAAATAATTAAAAAGATAAAAGAATTAATAAAATAAATTATTTTGTAACATAATTGTAGTCGTATACAACTGTACAAGTATACATCCATTTATATAGCGTCGCTTCAAGAATCGACGGGAAAGTGGTACAGAATATTTTGCAGATGAAAAAATGTCAGTGTGCCCGTTTTAAGTGCAACATCAATTCCAATGTAACGTCACCTATATATATATATATATATATATATATATATATATATATATATATATATATATATATATATATATATATATATATATATATATATATATATATATATATATATATATATATATATATATATATATATATATATATATATATATATATATATATATGTATATATATATATATATATATATATATATATATATATATATATATATATATATATATATATATATATATTAGGGTGTCCCTTATTTTCAACTTTGGAATTCTCAAAGTCTCACCCCCTAAACTTGTTCCTATGGACAAATAAATAATTTGTACAAAATTTTAGTCAATTTGGTTAACATTTAGAGGTAACTCAACAAAGTTGAATTTCCTGAGGTATGCGTGTCTTTGGTCTCCAACAGTGAATGCTGTACATAATGCACAAACTACACACAGGAGTGAAATCATAGATTCAGATTTCTTCTTGCTTTCACCTAGTTATTTCTTTATATTGTACTTATCTGTTTTTATTTGTTTCGATAATAATAATAATAATAGTAATAATAATAATAATACATGTATTAATAATAATAATAATGATAATAATAATAATAATTAATAGAGATTCGAGTACCATAGTTCGTAGTGAAATGCAGAAAGCCAATGAAGCTGAGTTCGTCAACAACCTTGAACACCTGTTTGACATTGCTCACTTGAATGCTCTTAGCTTAATTACAATCCACGTGGATAAAGACTTTCAAATTGCCCAAGGTTGCCCAAGTCGCCGTGGCTGTATCATCTTTATCGACAGTGCGATTGCTGCAAAGGAACAGCCAGGAGCAAAACGAACCCAGGCAGCAATGAAGAGAAAGCTGCGGGCTAATCAACATCAGGTACGGGCTAATGAGCATGTGAGAGTCAATTTCTAGTAGTGATGACCAAGGCAAAGTCAATTCCAGCACAAGCAGCAATGCAGAAGAAGATTAAGGAACTGTTGGTGGAATCGGAGCACCTGAGTTAATATTATGACACCCAGCTTAGCTGCTGTTCTCGATTGAACCAAACTGAGCGACAGAAAGGCAACATTTGTATTAGCAACAGTTGCTCAAAGTCTTGGTCATGATGTCCAGGAGTTACATGTAAATATCAATCAGTCGTCAATCCACAGAGCTAGAGAACAATATCGAGCTGAAATTGCTTCACAGCTTAAAGAACAATTTCAAGCATTATGTCTCTCTCGAGGTCCACTAGGATGGTAAACTCCTGAGAGACCTTACTGGAAAGTAACTTGTAAATCGATAGCAAGTAATAGTTTCTGGAGCTGGAGTGAACCAATTGCTTAATTGGTGTTTCCAAATTGACTTCCAGTACTGGTGAAGCTCAGGCCTCAGCTGTACCCTGCTTGATAGAAAGTTGGGCCTTGTCGATTGCACTGATTTCATGTGTTGTGATACCACTTCGAGAATTCATTGAGCTTGTGATAATTTTTCGTGAGGGTGTGTCACCACGTGGAATATCATTTATGGCTCCTGGAGGCATACATCATGCCAGGTGGATGTCAAAGGCATTGTCCTCTTTAAAGATATGGATGTTCCATGGCCAGTTTAAACTTGCCACTGAAGAAAAGAAGGGACTCTGGAACCGGAACAGGTGCATCTTCATTTTTCACATCTGTGTCAAGGCCTGGTTCACGGCTTCAAATCCAGTTGCACCTTCGAATCATGATCTCCACTTCCTTCAGCTCTTGGACCAGTACGAAACAGTGAACAGATCCATTGCCAATGCAGTGCAAACGAAATTTGCTGGTCACCTTTGGTATCTTGGTGAAGAACTCATTGGCTTTGCCGTTTTTGATGCGACAGTATACTTGTTGAATCCAAACGAGCAATGGTAAAGGCAAATAATGAGAAGAAAGGCATAGAAGAGACTGCAAAACGTGTAGATATTGAAATAAGGAAATGCCCAAACATGCGAATTGAGGACTTCATGACAGAAAATACTATGCATTTCTTCTGCCGACTTGGCATTCTGGCTGGATTCCTGAATTGTGACCCTGAATTATGGCCACAGCGAGACGATTATAAGAATACCATCAAGACTGTTGAACATCTAAGAGTAGTCAATGACAACGCTGAAGGAGGTGTTCCCCTCATTCAGGAAGACAACAGTATTATTATGAAGAAAGAAAATCAGAATCAGCATTTACTTCGAGTCGTCCAGGAACACCGTTGGCGGTTTCCAACTTGCAAAAATGACTTGTTTCTGGCACCTCGTTGCCAGGAAATTCACAGACAATTAGATAATAGGCACTCAGACTCAATTCAAGCTTCCTATACTCTCTACAGACAATGACTGTTAATTTTTACCTGCGTGAAGCTTGCAAAAATAATATTTCTAATTTGCGTAGAAAATGCATGATTTTCCAGAAATTAATGAAACTAAGATCCCTTGAGTGACCTCTAAACATTTAAATATTCGCCTAAAATTTTACAGCAGTTGTTTTTACACCAATTGGAATCAATCTGAGGGGTGAGAATATAAGAAATCAAACATTTATTTTTTTCTGTACTGCTAAGGAACACCCTAATATATATATATATGTATATATATATATATATATATATGTTTAATATCAATTCGAACTGACAAACCGCAGACGATTACTCATGGGAAGAAATGTTGTTATAATAATTTGATGTAAAGATGTTAACGAGTCTGAGCATGAGCGATTTAGGGGTCCTTAAGGAGGCTTCTATAAAGCACCCTAGGTATGTAGTTGTCCATTCACCTGTCCATTTACGCAGAATAATAATGCAAAGAAGAGTGCAAAGAAAAACGTGAAGAAGAAGAAGAATACGAAGAACAATGCGAAAAAGTAGAGTGCGAAGAAAATGTGAAGAATGTGCAGAGGAAGAATGTACAGAAAAGAATTCGAAGAAGAATGTAAAGAAGAAGAATGCAAACAAGAAGAATGCGCAGTGGAAGAATGCGCAAAAAAAGAAAGTGAAGAAAAAGGATGTAAAGAAGTAGAATGCGCAGAAGTAGAAGGCGAAGAGAGAAGAATTCGCAGAGGAAGAATGTGAAGAAGAACGCTCTGGAGAAGAATTCGAAGAACAATGTGCAGAGGAAGAATTCGCAGAAGAATGCGAAAAAGAATGAAAAAGAGGGGATGAGGAGGAGCAGAAGTGTAGAAGAAAAGAATGCGAAGAAGAATGCGAAGAAGAAGAATGCGAAGAAGAAGAATGCGAAGAAAACGAATATAAAGTAGAATTCAAAGAAAGCGTAGAAGAAGCAGCAGAAGAAGAATGCGAATAAGTAATCAAAGAAAGGAAGAGTGTGAAGAAGAATACGAGGAAAAGATAAGAAAGTAGAAAACTGAAGAAGGAGAAAAAGAAGCATTCCTAAGATTTACCAGAGAATTCTAAGCGTTAGCGACTTTAGTTTCTTAGTCTCGTCAGTGAAGGCGAATGGCCAGTCCTCTGTCTCTCCCGCTGTCTCAACAGACATTTGTGACTGAGTTCGTTAGTTAGGTCTAATGGACCAGAAATATCAAAAGCATCTAAGTTCTGTCATGGTGCAGATTTGAACCCGTGACCTCACGGGTTGACAGTCCATAAACATAACCACCAGACCCACAGTTGACCATTTATCCGGCAATTACAACCAGAAAATGGCTGATGGTCAACCTGGTTGTCCAGCCGATCATCATCCCCTCTCGAGCAATTCTCCACCTACCTCCGAAGTACAAAGCGTTGAAGTCCTCATCGCCGTCCTTATTGTCACGTATGAGACGATGACTGTCGCTGGTTCGCCGACCACTGACCACAACGACGACGAGAAGGAGTAAAGCGACACCTGGGGCCACCTTTCTGAAGAAGCCGACGACAGTCGCCATTGCTCGACGTGTTTCGGGTTTCGTTCGGAGCGGCGTCAACTGGAAAAGGAAATATGGATCGCTCGCCGAAGGGTCTTTAAGAGAGGCGGAGGATCATGGAGAGGAGGAGAGGGAGGAGGAGCACAGAGGGATTTGTTGCTGCGTGCGTGCGTGGGCGCGCAGCGTATGTGAGCGTGAGGGTGTTTGGGGAAAGGGAGGAAGGGTGGGGCGAGGGGTGTAGGGGGTGTATGTGTGTGGCGGCGCTTGACATGTAGAGGCACTTCGACGGCGAAAGATGAGACCCTGCAGCTGAAGGAGACGACGATGAAGACGACGAATGGCAGGGAACAACGGTCGGAGGGAAGAAATGAAGGAGGGAGGAAGGAGGGAAGGGTGGAGGAAGGAAGGGAAGGAAGGAGGGAAGGACGGAGGAAGGAAGAGACTAAAGGAGGGAAGAACCGAAGGAGGGACGGAGGGAGGGAAGGAAGGACGAAGGAAGGAACGGAAAGAGGGAAGAATTGAGGAAGGAAGAGACGGAAAGAGGGAAGGACGGATGAAGGAAGGGGCAAGAAGAGGGAAGGACGGATGAAGAAAGGGACAAGAAGAGGGAAGGACGGAGAAACTAGGTGACAAGAGGAGGGCAGGGCGAGGTAGTGAAAGGTTGAAGAGAAGAACGGATGAATCAAAGGAAGGTAGAAGGGACGGAAGAAGGGAAGAAATGTACTGTAGGGAGGAAGTAAGGAGAGAGAGGGAGAAAGGAGACGATGGTGGAAAGAACGGATGGCGAGTAGAAAGAATGGAAGGAGAGTAACAGTACGAGAACGAGAGAAACTGGCAGAGGGAGGGACGAAGACAGGGAAGGATGAAAGAAAGGGATGGAAGAAGGAAGGGAGGAATGAGGGAAAGGCTGGAGGCTGACAAGGATGGATCAAGGGATGAAAGAGAGGGAAACCGTATGATACTGAGCTCTATGAATGAAGTTCCTCACAGACGAACGACGCAATGAAGTTGCGAACAGGAGAGACAGAGACAGAGACAAAGACAGGTACAGAGAGAGAGAAATAGAGAGAGAGAGAGAGAGTCTGAGGGACAGAGAGAGGACAACAGATGGCTGGCCTCAGGAATTGATAACGACGACGACTGCGATGGTGACGATGATAACGACGGTGATGAGTGTGTTGTTGTTGATGATGGTTGTGGTGGTGGTAAAGTTAGCTTGTTGATTAAAGATGAAGATGACGTTGATAACGATGTCGGTGATGATGATGATGATGATGATGATGATGATGATGATGATGATGATGATGATGATGATGATGATGATGATGATGATGATGATGATGATGATGTCGGTGATGATGATGATGATGATGATGATGATGATGATGATGATGATGATGATGATGATGATGATGATGATGATGATGTCGGTGATGATGATGATGATGATGATGACGATGACGATGATGATGATGATGATAATGATGATGATGGTGATGGTGATGATGATGATGATGATGATGATGATGATGATGATGATGGTGATGATGATGATGATGATGATGATGATGATGATGATGATGATGATGATGATGGTGATGATGATGATGATGATGCTGATGATGAGAAAGGGAAGAACTTAAGAGCGATGAAGATTACGGGAAAATTCCTAGGGAGGGACGTAGGGAGGGAGGAAGGCGGGGGACGGATGGACGGAGATTATGAGACAAGTATTTGGCTAAGGAGATTCTGGAAAAGCAATGTACGCGGGTTTATGAGTAACTGTATTTGTCTAGCACATATATGTGTCTGTATGCCTACCTGTCTCTCTGTATGCCTGCCTGTCTGCCTGTGTTTGTCTATCTGTTGCATTTTCTTCGATATCTAGGGCAGCCGAAGAACGAGAGAATTAAGTTTGTGCAAAGGAGATTATAAAGTGAGTGAATAGGAAGAGGTGGAAGAGGTTGAGTAGGGGATTGCTGGATGAAAAACGATGATGGATTGGCGGAAAGAAGGATGAATAAAGAGATTTATGCAGACAACAGTTGCAGAGTTTCAAAGAGAGACAGAGAAAAAGAAACAGATAGACGGACACATACACAGAGACAAAGGAATAATGGTACACTCTACGCAGACAACTGTTGCAAAGTTTTAAGAGATCGAGGTCAGGAGAGTGAGAGAGAGAGAGAGAGAGAGAGAGAGAGAGAGCGAGAGAGAGAGAGAGAGAGAGAGAGAGAGAGAGAGAGAGAGAGAGAGAGAGAGAGAGAGAGACAGACAGACAGACAGACAGACAGACAGACAGACAGACATACAGACAGACAGACAGACAGACAGACAGACAGAGAGAAAGAAACAGATAGACGGACACATACACAGAGACAAAGGAATAAAAAACAAAGACAAACAGGCACAGGCAGAAGAATACTCTGCGCTTAAAACAGATCTCGAGACAAAGAGAACCAAAGAAACACACGACACGAAGACACAAATAGACAGACACATGATGCAGACAACAGTAAATTGATGACAAACTGTAAGTAAGTAAGTAGCCTACATGTCCATCTGACAAGCGGTCACGCATTACATTCTATTAAACGATATTCGAAACAAATAATATAGCTGATGACTCAAGCGAGAAGGGTCTGGCTGTTTGGATACATCACGTGCACGTGCGAAGGTGACCAAGACTATGCCAGGTCCTTGCAAGCAATGATCTACGGCCCTCTAGAGTCTAGAGGGCGCCACACACGCGTGGACAAAACCGGTGGAAGCTTTCGAGAGCCCACTGAACTCTGCGTCACACTGGGCTCGGAGACGAGTGTGGAATAGAGACGGGTGGCTACTTGACGTGGAAAACTGGAAACGGCGGCCCTTTGAAGAGGAGACGGTAACAACAGATGATGATCACAAAACTATTTTAAAACAGGAAGACAGTGACAATAGGGAGCATGGAAGGATGTCCTCTCTTGCGAAGGAGTACTTGTCCTCACGAAGAGGTGGCAAGAGCTGATGAATGCAGTGACCGGGAAACTGCGATTTCTAGAGGGGGTTCCTCTCTGCTCGAACAATCAGCTTTTCTGCTGTATAGTTCTTCCCACGTATTTGCCATCTGCGAGGCTTTTTCAGCGCTGCATTAATGCGCTTAGCTTCATGTGAGGTCATGCCTCAGAGACTGAGACAAGTGGTCATACACAGAGGAATAGAGAGACAGAGAAAGGCACAGGGAGAAAGACTGAAAGACGGAGAGCACTGCAAACTTCTACAGCAAATATGTCTTTAGGATTGGACTATCGCTGTCTCTTAAAGTTTATCAATTATCAGTTCACCCAACAATAATGTAAATGTAAATTACGTACACGTTTTTATATACCGACCGTATGGCCTCGACCCTGCTCAATTTTCAATGAATTGATCGGGTGAGATCCTTCACCACTGCTGCCCGTATGAATAGGCGCCATGCCGTTTAAGGTTCCCGTGCAGGGACAGTGCTAGCCCGATATTTAAATCTCTGAAATAAGCCACATTCGGGAAGCGAACCGCATGCTCTCTAACACAGAGGCACATGAGACAGCCTACTAACCAATGTAGCTAACTGGGCAGTACGTGGTACGCGTGCACGTGAGAACGAAAATACACAACCGGTGAGTAAGTAAGTGCGCGAGTGAGAAAGCGAGTAGAGGGTTGGCGAGTGATGGAATGATTGAACGACTGAGTGAGCGACCGAGTGAGCAAGTATGTAAGTAAGCAAATCAGGCAAATAAGCAATAGTACTCGATGGAGCGAGGTCGGCGACTTTTGTGCTGGTAATATAGCACAGAGGCAATGACTCTTGGTAATTGGAATTCCTTGATCTAAACAGCCATAAACATGGCAGTGATAGGCGCAGCAGCATCAAAAGTTCAGGGAACCAGCGTCCGTCCGTTGTAATCAATGTTGCTGTGGGGTTTTACAGTTCCCAAGGCTGACTTAAACAAGGTCGATTTTAGAGGAGATGGCGGACGGGGCGAGATAGAGATGGTTAAAGAAAGGGTGATACGCAAAAATAGGAGGAGAGAAAGACAGCCAGACAGAGGACCGTGGTGAATAGAGACAGAGCAAGTCGCACAACAGTAGAGATTGAGATACAGAGGGATACAGACGGAGGAGGAGAGACAGACAAACATAAACACAGGCATGGCGAGACTATAACTGTGAAAGACATAACTGGCCGGCAGACATACATATAGACAACAGACAGACAGAGACAGAGACAGAGACAGACAGACAGACCGGAGAGTGTATGGAGGCAGAGTGACAGATAGACAGACAGACAGAAAGCAAGACAAATTTAATCGTAGACTAGACAAACTTCCAGAGACCTACTCATCCATCACCCACTCCGAAATACCTTTAGCTTTCGCCAATCGTGATTTAAGTCTCGTCCAAGCACAATCCAATCGTCTATAGCATCATTGAATTGCCTTCGTCTAAATCATAACCAGGCCGACCGCCTAAAGTCTTTCCCACACAATGACCCCGACCGGAACCTAGAGTTCAAAGGTCATAGATTCCATTCGATTTGAGAAACCGATATCATATTGTATTATATCATATGCACGAAGTTAGGGTTTCATAGCAAGGCGTTATATACAATATATTCAGCTTTATGCGTGCGTACTGACAAAACTGGAAACAATGTAGGTCTTGCCAATCGCAAGGATCATTGGAACAGGAAAATTAGGGTCTGCTCCCAGTAACCCACAGTAGCCATAAGAACTCTAATAAAATAATAAAATAACATAATAAAATCAATTTTAATTTCTTAATAAGATTTTTATTCACTAGTTCCATCGCTTTGTCATTTACGAGCTTCTCGGTTGTTTCAAGAGTTTCCCGAAAGTGATGGCTACTTGATACATAGGCCTACGTAAGTCTACATTGTTATGGCAAAAACATCTAGCATCAATATAGGTTACTTCTGGAACAAACCTCTAGATCCGCTCAACCTCTGGGACAAACATACAGCATCAGCTGCATCACGATATATCTCGATCCTCGAACATCAGCATAGGCTACCTCTGTCAAAAATCTATAGCATTATTAAACTTCTGGCACAAATCTACAGCCTCAGTACACGTAGGGACCTAGCTTCCTCTGGCACAAAAAATAAGTATACCTCTGACATATATATCTATAGTATCATGTACATCTTGCACAAACTTCTGTCAGTATAGTTTGTTAGCATAGGTTCACAATTCAATTCTACAAGGGATCAAATCGGTTTTCTGCAATAAGCAGCTCAATTAAGGTTCGTGACATAAACAGAAGATATAAAAACTTAAACCTAACGATTACGGAATTAAATTCTCGAAATTTCCATACATTCAATCACAACTAAAATTCCTTAGGGCCATCCATATAGTACGTACGCAAAAATCCGGGAAAATTGGACCCCGACTCCTCCCTGTACGCGCACGTACTTTTTCACCTCCCCCACCTGCGTACGCACGCCTGACGCACCCCCTCCCATATGTAAGTACGGCCGTCTGCCCGTCCCTCCTCGTTTGCAGAATGAGTAATCCATGGACTCACTGCTGAGCTGTGTGATAGTTGAATAATAGCGTTCATTGGTAAGGACCCTAAGGTGGCATACAAGTGACACCTCTCGCACAGTCATATACTTCCTCTGATAGTACCTGAGAGCTGAAAAGACTGAACTCTGGCTCAATTGAAGGCCAATCAATCTGAAGGCCAACACAGACAAATTATAGGTTTAACCCCTCCCCCGCCGTTTCGCCATACGCAAGGACATGCATTTGGGTTAAACCCCTCCCCTCTATGCGTACGTACTATATGGATGGCCACTTACGTCCCTCCTCGTTTCCTGCGATCAAATTCGGATGTTTTAGCTGAGCCACGACGCAGAACAGTTATGGGCTCGCGTGCATTCCATGCCTCTGCCCCTGAGAAATGGAATCGATTCGTAGCTCAAATTCACTTCCTTCCTTCAAAAAGCGGCTCAAAACTCACTATTTCTCCTTGGCTCTCAACTACTTGGATAAGTAACTGCATTTTCTCCTGGCTGCTGACTAACCGCGCCTCACGTTGACAGCTTAGTGTGACCTTGCGCGCGTTACAAATATAATTACTACTAATAATAATAGCAATAGAAACCATTACCAAATTAAAAAAAATTGCGTTTCTTATATCGTAGAGTTCAAGCGCTTGACCCAATCGTAAATGCGATCAAGTTCAAGCTCCAGATCTCCTTTTGTTGAGATGACGTATATCCCGGAATCCGAATGACGTTTCTTTTATTATTATGACGTCATCTACCGATTCTTTGACTGAGGAATGGCGATTATATAGATCTACCAGATAGTTTCTTTTTTTAAAGGTTAATTGCCATGGTTTGTTTGCATTCATCTAGTGAATTTAGTCGTACAGTCCAGTGAAGCGAGAGGTAGGAGGTTCAGTTCCATCGAAAACAGAAAAAAGTTTCCAGATTTCTGTTCCAGTTGCGCTCCCAAGCGAACTCGGATAGAAACGAGTGTAGGCTACTGAGCTTCTCTTCCACCACTTTCTCCCCTCCTATCCTACTCTTCCACCTCTTCTCCTTCCTCTCCTTCTTCTAGTTAACTCGTTATAAGAAACGCACCATCTTTGAAACACTGCGCATTGGATCAAGTTCCTACACTGGGGATCTCGTTTCTAATACATGTATGGCTGCTTCATGTTGCAAAGTGGTTTAGTAAAATGCACATCATACTATATTCTGTGGTAGCTATTTTCATCTTGTGGCTGCCGGAGCCGTTGGCGTTATGGGCGGCGATCCCGGGGAGTCGAGAGGAACAAGACCCCCACCTTTGAGAGTGGGGGACACACCATACATCGGACCCCTCCCACATTTTGAAGAAACACCAAAAAAGGTCAACAAATTTGTTTGCGCGAAAAAATTTTTTTACCTCTTTTTGAGCACCCCCACAACTGTCACACAAGATCGCCGCCAGTGGTTGGCGTCGAATTTACCCTACCGGAGTGGTGGATTATGAGCTACCGAATAACCGAGAATGACGACTGTATAGCATTGAAATATAATTCCTTAAATATAGGTGCAAAAGCAGAGCTGTGTATGCATTAGTACTGCTCGAGTAGTTTCCAGTGTTTAAGGAAATCTTGCGGATGCCCTGCAGGCTGTTGACACCGATTTAGCATTACCTTACACTTAAATATTACACATAAGCTTAATTTTAGAAAATTGCATATTATAAAAACGTCGCGCAACTTCCTGAATTCTGACACACGATTGTAATTTGTACTAAGTTGTATATTTTCGTCTCTATAGGCTTGATTCTTAACTTCAGTTCTTTTACCTTAGCCATGTTAATATATCAAGCATACAAAGAATACTTTTCATCGCTATCTATAATCTCTATAGTTTAATTAAGTGGCGACTTAATTAAACTATAGATGTATTATTGTCCCTTCTGGATCTACCGTTTGTACTTTAAACCCTGTTTGTGTCGAGCTTGTATCCTTGGCAGCTTTTGGGAGTAAGAAACAAAGGTGCCGATTTTAAAACTAGATAGCCGATTGGTTTTAGCGCTCGTCTGGTTAAGTGGAGTGTAAGCGCGATCAATTAATGCTTGGTCCATACACAGTTTTAGTATGAATTCTGCTTCTTCTTCAAGCCGAAACGTTTACAGAACCATTTGATTGTGGATCTAAAACAAAGAGAATTATCTCTTAATTGTTGAGGGCCGAGGAAGAGGAAGAGGAGGAGAAACGGAAGAAGACGGGAAGGAGAGGAGAGATGGTGGTGTCCCCAAACGACGAAAAAACCGTTCCAAACTGTCGGATGTTTCGTATCGTTTTTCAGGATTCTCTTCTTACCTGCGGGGGTTATCGCTGCAGAATATGTATGCACGGATCCGAAACTCTATACACAACAGTTTCTCGTATCTACATTGCGTCTATAATGCTAACGCCAATGCGTTATCTGTTTACATTCGCACGGTGTGTCATGCATGTCCGCTTATAAACCCTGCAGTCAGATCCCCTTTTTCAAGTATCTCTCAGTTTGTCTGTGCTCGCTGTTGCGTCTGTGTGCGCCTCTTAACTTCCCATCGCACGCTGTGCTTGCGTATGTGTATGTAATGATACATTTATCAAGACACTTAATATGTCATCTTCAAGCACCTTTCAAGTTTCAACTGCGATGCGTTATAGGCGTATAGGTTGGTTTACACGACTACTCGTGCAAAACCTCTCAACGAATAAGCTGACTTTGTAACTTTTTTCTTAAAAACGTTTGCCATTCAAGTTATACTGTTTGGGAAAACTTGAACTACGATCAATCTACGTCAGGGTCCGATTTGTCGAAAAAGAAGCAGGGGGTCGGAAATCGACATAAATAGCCTAATAAAACTTTGCTAAGCCTCAATTAATTTTTTATTCGTTATTTTTTAAATAAAGTTAATGAACTTCCATACTATGTCAAGATTCTGCAATAACTAACAGTCAACTACGATGCAAACATGACATCAAAGGCGACAAAAATCAGAAGTGGATGGAACGAAATTGTCAGCTGTGCAGCCAATCCTCGGATCGAGGACGGCTGAAAACAAGAAAAGACAATGGAGTTGCTTCTTTCAGGTTTCTAGCTCATGAAGACAAAACATCTTCCTTGGGGCAAAAATAATAAATCTTGACAACAACAAATATTCGCTTAGCAATCGGAAAACAGAGGCAACCAAACAGCAAACAAATATAATCATTAAATAGAGCCTAGACTGGCCTATACTTTTTGGCGAAGGTTTCAAACATTTTCCCGAACGTTAATAAAAATAAAACGTGTGTATTCATGTTAGAATAAGAGAGATGACGTCACACATACCCTAAGTCGTCAAAACTGTTTGTCTTTAGTCTACGTAACTGGAGCGTGTAAATTCTGTGGCTGTCACAATGAAGTGTTTACCTTACTTAGTCTGTTCTAACGACCCGTAACATAACGTCTTACCTTTTCCAACTATAACAATCTGTCCTCACTGCTCTGACTGTTTGGCAGTTGACGATGTACACCGTATACGAGACGAAAGTCTTAAGCTGAACACGCTGAGCAATCAATCTCTTCTCGCCGATAGCTATGCCGTAAAGACCAATTTAATATTTCTTTACTACTTAATTCATTACCCACAATAGGCTTACGTGAGACAAAACGTTTCAATGTGTCATCTCTTAGCATTTACCTGCCAAAGAGATCGTTTATTAAGGCATTTAATGTGTTTGTTTACTTCAACACAAAAGCAAGTAATCCAGTTCTTACTTTACATTGCCTTACTTTACCTTATATTTGTCTAGGCAACTTTTACCCTGCCTTACTTTACATTACATAATCCTACTTTAACGCTTCCTACCTTATCGTTACACTGCCTTGTTTTCATTGGATTTGCCCTACCCTACTTTACCACTTGTCTTATCTTTATCTTACCTTACTTTACCTTGCCTTGACTTACCTTACCTTACCCTACCATACTTTACCCAGTCTTGTTGTCCTCGAGACCAAGGTCTTGGTCTCGAGTGCACTCGAGTTCGTTTTTAAAAGTCTTGGTCTTGGTCTTGGTCTTGAGGTTCAAGGTCTTGGTCTTGGTCTTGGTCTTGAGGTTCAAGGTCTTGGTCTTGGTCTTGGTCTTGAGGTTCAAGGTCTTGGTCTTGGTCTCGCAAGACCAAGACCAAGACCGGCTGTTAATATGAACAGTCATTTAACAGAACTCAAGAATTCTGTATCAAGCCTGCTTGCATCATACGACCAATATCTTTAATATGGATGGATACAAGTCATGTTGGTCAGGAAACTCATTGGCAGCAGCAACAGTTATTCTGTATCAGACGGTATGATAAACCATGGGAAGATTTCAAAAAGACTTACTATCTGTACATTTACATCCATTGCTTGAAAAGTTACTCTGTGTGTGTCAGCGACTTCAGCACCTGTAGACCGTATTTTTTCACATGGCGGAATTTTTATGAGGCCCACCAGACACGTCTTGGTCAGAAAATTCTGAGCGAATTGGTTTTTATAAAATACAAAAGGCATTTGGTATAAGAGGTTGCATGAAGGACTTTTGAATACAAATTCGGATTTCTCTGCAGTTTTCATTTAAAGTTAATTTGCTTGAATTCATGTTTTCATTAAAATAGCGAATATTCCGACTTCACATTTTTTAGAAGTCTTGACCTGATTTCGATTTTTTTGGGTCTTGGTCTTGGTCTTGGTTTTGGTCTTGAGGTTCAAGGTCTTGGTCTTGGTCTTGGTCTCGAGGTTCAAGGTCTTGGTCTTGGTCTTGGTCTCGAGGTTCAAGGTCTTGGTCTTGGTCTTGGTCTTGAGGTTCAAGGTCTTGGTCTTGGTCTTGAGGTTTAAGGTCTTGACAACAAGACTGACTTTACCTTGTCTTACCATTACCTTCCCCTATATTAAGGTTGGCGCCATATTTTGATGCCTTCTGCATTAGACACCAGCGCTATAGAAGTTAGTAATCTATACATATAATAACCATATAGCGTGTGTCTGTTGGAGGACGCTACGTCACAAACGGTTTCTGTTCTATTGTGAAACAGAAACCGTTTGTGAAGTCAGTACTGCCGTCTTGACGACGGCGGTCTTTGACGACGGCGATAACCAACGATACATATAGGATATACACTGCCGTCATAATATGACGTCATAATATGACGGGTAATATGATCAGAGCATTTTAACCAACGACATAATTATATAGGCCTACACTGCCGTCATAATATGACAGGCAAATACTCTAGTAAATTATATTACCTGACCGTACCTTTACCTTATCTTGCAATGCTTATCTTAACTAAATATTTTGCTTTGGTTTTGGAATCGTGTGAGTTATAGGGTTTTTAATGCGTACTTCGAGAAACACCTTACTTACATTACCTTGCCCATGAGCTTCTATATATAGGTTAAGCGTCTGAATGTAGGCCTATACAGAAGTTCAAATATCAATGAATTAACGCATGCGATGTAAACGATGTCTTACGAAGTGCAAGACATCACGTCCATTGTGTGACGTCACAATATACAGTTTATTCAGTTAATCAAGAGATTCATTATGTTAAGGCTTCGATTGCGTCTTTAATTTGAACAGAATTTTTAGCATTTATTTCCTGCGATTCGCTTACAATTTTTGTCGTAGGCGGTTTACTTTTGTGATCGCATTTGAATTTGTTATTCCCTTTCGATGTAAACAGCACATCCAGACGATTGGCGTTTCTTGCAATACTGATGTTGAAGAAACGAACATCTGAACCCAGTATTGACGAGGAAAAGACTGAAGACTCAGATTGTAAGTCAATTTAAAGAAGTTTTATTTATACGTTTTACGGTTCAGTGTTACCTTAAAGCTCCAGTCTGTTTCCGTTGATGAGCACTTGGTAATGCTAGTCAGAACTGTGTAGATAATCCTTGGAGCAGTTTTATGTATTTATGCGTAGGCCTAGTCAGTAATGTACGCGTGAACGCAATCCAGTCGACCAGCCTTCTACATGGCAATGATATAACCATAATACTAAGTCATATTACTAACTTTTATACAATAATTGAGGCAGGTAATTGTAATGGGCATAATTGCATTTTCTAGCTTGTAGCGATATTCAAAGAAGACAAAGCAAAACGTACAAAGGTCATCTGACTGAGCGACACAATGGTAAGCTACAAGGCATTAAATGCAAGTCCAGTGGCGGCGCTACCATGGGTCGCGGTAGGTCATTTGACCTGCCTATTTTACTCTTGACCTGCCTTATGACGTGCTTATTTTACCCTTGACCTGCCTTATGTCCTGCCTACTACCTACTGCTTTGGAATTTTCAATATCTTGTTACATTTAAAACATCAGCATTTGTCCCATAACATCACTAGTGCAATTATTAGATTTAAACGACTTTTTACTTTTTATCTAGTATGTCAATAGAAGTCTATGTTCTAAACTCTAAAATTGAAATGCTTCTTCGACCTGCTGATCACTCCTATGATCCTGACGCGACCTGCTGAAGTTGTATAGCTGGCCCCGCCACTGTGCAAGCCAGGGCCTACTATCCCCCCTGTAAGCTGGAAGCAATCCCCCTCACTGTAAACCTCCCTTATCTCCCCTCCCTTCCTACACCTCCCCACTCCCTTCCCATCCCATTCCCCACCCAATCCACACCCCTCCCTCTTCCCCCCTCCTGTACATTCCCCTCCCCTCCCCCTTGAAGTGGGGGGTCCGGGTGTCCTCCCCGGAAAAATTTGGGGTTTCTACATTGCCGTAGGTGAGTTTTAGCGCATTTTTTTAGCAAGAAAACTGGCTTTGGAAGACTATGCACATAGTATACATTTGAGTTCAACTGAACTGTTGAATTAATTTCTGCAGGGCTCCCAGTGCACTGTAAAATTTTATGGGACAAGCTGTAATAAATATGGCACAAAATGTCAGTGCTACAATTATTGTTGTGTAGTGCAGTGAAAATGAGATTATCAGGTCTTGATGCAAAATAATTGTCGGCTGGATAACACTGTATAGGCAGGGATGGAGCCTTTTACCGCTGCATTACACCAGAAATGTGCATTCATAATGCAATCTTTAAAATCCCCATATATTGCTAAACAGTGTCCTATATTGCCAAATATTTTAACATGTGTCCCATATTTTGGAAATTTCTAAATCAACAGGATTGTGAATGCTTTTCTTCAATTTTTAAACTACTTTTTGCATCTTTCATCAACAAAAAATAGCAGAACATAATGGCCAATAGCTAAAGAAAAACAAGTAATAATGATACACGATAACACTGCTTAGACACTGTACGGTAACCTCAGCAAACATTGCATGGCCCATAATACTGATGCATCACAATACAATACTGTAAGAATCATTAGTAATTAGTCACTTTATTAGTCACTAGTTATTAGAAATTAGTGACTGTGCCAGGGGGGGAAACTTTTTCCCCTTTGGCACAAATTGGAAGCAGTCTGATTCCTTCTCCCCCCCCCCTACGTAGTAGCCTAGTAGGCCCTGGTGCAAGCCACAAGTCTTGTTTGGATCTAGGCCTTGTGAGTTATTGCTTCATAGCGTTGATTTTGTATGTCTTTCTTTGGTCAAGTAGTTCTTAAAGTTGATGCAGATTATTGTTTGCAGGCATGTCAAATCTTTAAGTCAACAGGCTTCAACGCATCCAAAATTCTGTGGCTCGCATGGTGCTGCGTGTATCTTCTCGTTCAAACTCCTTATCTCTGCTCCATCAGCTGCAGTGGCTTCCTGTAGAATTCAGAATTAGATTTAAACTGGCCTGTTTTGACCTATAAAACCCTCACAAAGTGCACCCCTACCTATCTTCAACCACTACTCTCTCCTTACATCCCGCTACGCATTCTGCGGTCTTCGGTTATGGGTCTTTTGGTTGAGCCTATAAATGTAATAATAATATTCTTTATTAATTCAAACTGACAAGTACGCAGTAAGATTACATTGAAACATGACAGTACAATCAATATCTTAATTAAACACACGTTTGGCAGCCATGCAAGGCGCCGCTGTAGAGGAGGGTTACGGGTATCTAATGCTCTCGTGGCCATGAGTGTTACCATTCATCTACCCCACCCCCTTCCCGTAGCCCTGCCATGGGTTCTCGTGCATTTCATGTTGCAGTCCCAAGAAATGGAATCGACTACCAATGTTTATCCGTTGCTCGACCCGTTGCTTCTTTCAAGGAACGAATCAGAACTCACTACTTCTCAGTGGCTTTCAAACATCTGGATATCTAGTTGCTTTTCATCTGGCGACTGACAAACCGCGCCTCAGAGTCACATTTCTGTGTGATGACTGCGCGCGTTAAAATATGTTCGTAATAAATAAATACTATTGAGACTTTGTGTCAAAATTTCAAATGTGTCACGTCCACACTGTTATTTTAGCGATTCTCCATTGTTTTCCTTCACCCTCGATTTATTACTGTTATGTAATTCTACGATCGCCGTTTCCGGCGTGTTGAATGAAATCTGTTTAGGGACTTTCTAACTAATTATTACATTTTGCATAAACCAAGGTGCGACCGTAGCCTACGTACGGAACGTCCGTTTTTTCTGTGTCGTACGTACGGTACGCGTACGTTATTTTGCCGTACGTTGGCGTACGTTGATATCTGCAGTTCATGACGAAAATAAAATACATAACATTATGCACAAGAAAAGTCAATGATAGTTGGCGATTGACGGTCCTGAACAATTTTAACAATTACGTACATTGTAAAGAACATTCTTTGAAATCTCTACTTTCAAACTTTTAAATTCCAAATTGCTAATATTCTGTCTAATGTATAATATGAAAATAATTAAGATTTTGCGGCACACTTTATAGGATGGTCATTGGTCAGTGCCAGTGGTCATTTTTATTGGCAATACTAAATTTCGTTACCGTTCGTAAATAATTAGGCCTGCCTACGGGAAGACTAATGTTGTAGAGCTAAACTGATAATTTTTTACGTACGCGTACGGTTCGCGTACGTTACAAGACTATAGTTATATTGAGGTTCTTAGGGGCCTACGAGTACGTTATTCCGGTAAGTAACGTTCGGTCGCACTTTGATTCAAGTCACAATGTGGCGCTTTACTCACAATGACAATTACATCAAGCACCACAAATACAAATATACCAAAAAGTTATTGTTACGACATTGTAAAGAACATTCTCAAGTACAATAATAATGCACTAATTGTCGAAGCTTGTGAACCTAGGTCGTCTCTTTGGATTAATCCAGTAAAAGAAGCTTCATATTTCGGGCATGTGTTGGAGAAGAGTGGAGATTGGAGAAGGAGATAATCCAAGGCTCAATCCCTGGATTAAGAGTTCCGGGAAGACCTAAAATAGGATGGATTGATAACTTAAAGTCTAGGACTGGATCATCATTCGCTCAATTGTCGAGACAGGAAACAAAAGCGGGTGGAATAAAATTGTTCTTACTGTGGCCATTCGTCGGACTGAGGACGATAAAAGGCAAGAAACATTAAGCACTGACCCTACAAATTCGACTTCATTGCGATCTCACTACCTTCCTCCCTCCATTCCCTCTCTTCCTCCTAACCTCCATTCGCTCTCTTCCTCCTAACCTCCATTCCCTCTCTTCCTCCTAACCTCCATTCCCTCTCTTCCTCCTAACCTCCATTCCCTCTCTTCCTCCTAACCTCCATTCCCTCTCTTCCTCCTAACCTCCATTCCCTCTCTTCCTCCTAACCTCCATTCCCTCTCTTCCTCCTAACCTCCATTCCCTCTCTTCCTCCTAACCTCCATTCCCTCTCTTCCTCCTAACCTCCATTCGCTCTCTTCCTCCTACCCTCCATTCCCTCTCTTCCTCCTAACCTCCATTCCCTCTCTTCCTCCTAACCTCCATTCCCTCTCTTCCTCCTAACCTCCATTCCCTCTCTTCCTCCTAACCTCCATTCCCTCTCTTCCTCCTAACCTCCATTCCCTCTCTTCCTCCTAACCTCCATTCCCTCTCTTCCTCCTAACCTCCATTCCCTCTCTTCCTCCTAACCTCCATTCGCTCTCTTCCTCCTAACCTCCATTCCCTCTCTTCCTCTTAACCTCCATTCCCTCTCTTCCTCCTAACCTCCATTCGCTCTCTTCCTCCTAACCTCCATTCGCTCTCTTCCTCCTAACCTCCATTCCTCTCTTCCTCCTAACCTCCATTCGCTCTCTTCCTCCTAACCTCCATTCGCTCTCTTCCTCCTAACCTCCATTCGCTCTCTTCCTCCTACCCTCCATTCCCTCTCCTCCTCCTACCCTCCATTCCTTCTCTTCCTCCTACCCTCCACTCGCTCTCTTCCTCCTACCCTCCTTTCCCTCTCTTCCTCCTACCCTCCATTCCTTCTCTTCCTCCTACCCTCCACTCGCTCTCTTCCTCCTACCCTCCATTCCCTCTCTTCCTCCTAGCCTCCATTCCCTCTCTTCCTCCTAACCTCCATTCCCTCTCTTCCTCCTAACCTCCATTCCCTCTCTTCCTCCTAACCTCCATTCCCTCTCTTCCTCCTAACCTCCATTCCCTCTCTTCCTCCTAACCTCCATTCCCTCTCTTCCTCCTAACCTCCATTCCCTCTCTTCCTCCTAACCTCCATTCCCTCTCTTCCTCCTAACCTCCATTCGCTCTCTTCCTCCTAACCTCCATTCCCTCTCTTCCTCCTACCCTCCATTCCCTCTCTTCCTCCTAACCTCCATTCCCTCTCTTCCTCCTAACCTCCATTCCCTTTCTTCCTCCTAACCTCCATTCGCTCTCTTCCTCCTAACCTCCATTCCCTCTCTTCCTCCTACCCTCCACTCGCTCTCTTCCTCCTACCCTCCATTCCCTCTCTTCCTCCTACCCTCCACTCGCTCTCTTCCTCCTACCCTCCATTCCCTCTCTTCCTCCTAACCTCCATTCCCTCTCTTCCTCCTAACCTCCATTCCCTCTCTTCCTCCTAACCTCCATTCCCTCTCTTCCTCCTAACCTCCATTCCCTCTCTTCCTCCTAACCTCCATTCCCTCTCTTCCTCCTAACCTCCATTCGCTCTCTTCCTCCTAACCTCCATTCCCTCTCTTCCTCCTAACCTCCATTCGCTCTCTTCCTCCTAACCTCCATTCCCTCTCTTCCTCCTAACCTCCATTCCCTCTCTTCCTCCTAACCTCCATTCCCTCTCTTCCTCCTAACCTCCATTCGCTCTCTTCCTCCTAACCTCCATTCCCTCTCTTCCTCCTAACCTCCATTCCCTCTCTTCCTCCTAACCTCCATTCCCTCTCTTCCTCCTAACCTCCATTCGCTCTCTTCCTCCTAACCTCCATTCCCTCTCTTCCTCCTAACCTCCATTCGCTCTCTTCCTCCTTCCATTTCCTCTTTTTCTTTTTTTGAATTCCAAATTGCTAGTATTCTGTCTAATGTATAATATTAGGATAATTAAGATTTTACGGCACACTTTATTGGATGGTCAGTGGTCATTTTATTGGCAATAGTAAACTTCCGTACCGTTCGTAAATGATTTGGCCTGCGTACGGGGAAACTAATATTGTAGAGCTAAACTGATCATTTTTTACGTACGCGTATGGTTCGCGTACGTTACAAGACTATGGTTATATTGAGGTTCTTTGTGAATGATCAGATAAACTTGTGGTATTTTTAATGTAGCCTACGCGTACGGTACGCGTACGTTATTTTTTTCGATAACGTGCGTACGGTAGGCGTACGTTTTTTCCGGTAGGTAACGTACGGTCGCACTTTGGTGTGATCACAGGGACATATTCCAGGAAGAAATCCGGTCAAAAGTTGGTCTATTCAGGTAATTATAATGAAAATCTATATGAGAACTAAAAGATCGCAAGAAATATAGAGGAAATGGTATCCTGCTTATTAATAGGAAGGAAGGTAAAGCCGAAAAGATAGATACGACATAGGTTACTAGCCTCCTTTGTAAAATCCTTGACCAGCATCTGCACTGAAGTAAGCAGTGAGTCCAGTCGTGTCGTTTCAGGATCGTCCTAATATGCTTTAATTGAGCTTATCCTTATAAAGTAAGTTTATATTTAAAAGTGCCATCTTTTGGGTTGCTGTGGTGTTAACTCCTCGGCTTGTAAATTTATTCTACTTGCATGTTTTATTTATGCTGCGGAGTGAAAGAGAATTAACGGAGATAAATATGGATGGGAGTATTGAACGGCAATATAAATCTTCACGATGTGAATTTTTTGCTGGGTTTGCCGATTTTCCGAACAGCTCTGTTGTGGTTGGGACCTCCGCCGCTGCTGAATGTTAAGTATACAGCGTGGCTGAGAGATAGGCGACATCGCTGACATAAATAAAGGTGTGAAAGTCGTGACTGCGTTGTTTCTGCTGAATCTTCTGATAGTCGACGGAAGCCGGAACCCCAGACAGGGAGACATTAAAGGGCGTGGCACCCGCCGACAGATCAAGTCATCCTGGTAAAAGATAGGAAGCCTCGAGTACGCCACAGTACGAATGTGTAACAGACAGACAGACAGACAGACAGACAGACAGACAGACAGACAGACAGACAGACAGACAGACAGACAGACAGACAGACAGACAGGCAGACAGACAGACAGGCAGACAGGCAGACAGACAGACAGACAGACAGGCTTTCTAGACTTACATACGTGCAGAGAGAGAGAGAGACAGACAGACAGACAGAGACAGAGACAGAGACAGAGACCGAGAGAGACAGAGAGGCAGGGAGACGAAGAGAGAGACAGAGATAGATACAGAGAGAGAGACAGAGAGACAGATAGAAAGAGAGAGACAGACCGAGACACAGACAGAGACAGAGACAGAGAGACAGAGAGAGTTAATTTAGGCTGCAGCCCAATAATGACAAACGTTGAAACATTGACAACCAAAATGACGTAATGCCTGCGTCATCCTACTGTTTCAATTTTCAATCGCCATATAGCAGATCTGGAAGGAAAGACACGCAGTTGAACATTTTCCGAAATTTGTAGAAATCTCATCTTCTTCGTCGAAATTCTTCCTTCGACTCGACGACAGTTGGAAGAAAAGACCACGACAGCTGGAAGAGGTGATTACTCAGTTATTCCAATGCTTTGAACCAGGGTGGAAATTAAAGTAAGTAAGTAAGTATATCCTTTATTCAAAAACCAATTGCTAACCACATTTTGGTGTACATAGTTCATGAAATTAATTTAAGCATATAACATTCGAATGACAAAGGTTTTACGAGTTAAAGTCAGCATTAGGTAGGCCTATAATTCTATTGTGTGCCCTGGGACGCAGTGAGTATACAACAGTTTTCTCTGGTGGTAATAACTGATGCAGAACATGTGTTGGATTGGTTATGATGGCTAAGGAAAGGTTAGAATCAGCTTTCTGGCAGAGTTGCTCAAAAGTAAGATAGGATTCCGGTAAATATCGAGACCGGATCAATCTCGCATTGTTGCTTGAAGACGTGTACGTCCCATTCCTCCAACGTATACATATTCCCACCACCCCGGTGCCGCATACAACATCCGTGAAACTCTGGTTGCACTTACCACATCACTCAGTGAATGTCCCGATAATCCATGTGCTTTGAGGATGCGGAGGGCGTACATCGACTGCCTGGCTTTTATGATTATGTTATTTACATGCACGCCAAAGTTAAATTGTTCTGTCATCGTAACACCTAAGACCTTCAGGTGCCCTATCCTCACAAGGCCCAGTATAATTTTAGGTGTATCCTCTCCGAGACCTTTCGTAGGTCGCCGAACGATGATCTCCTGGATCTTTGAATGGTTCAGTTTTAAATTGCAGGACTCCGCCCAAGCCGAAACATGTTCTATTTCAGACACTACCAGATCGTTATTAGCTGATGGAATTAGGATGCAGCTGTCATCCGCATACTTTACAATTATATTTGTGGAGTGGCGTGGCTTTAGTTTAGATATTACTATTATAAAGTGTATAGGTCCCAGTCCAGACCCTTGATCGATACTTGCATTGATTTCTATTGCACTAGAGGTGGTACCCATAAACTTGGTTCTGTGTTGTCGCTTGTTGAGAAAGGCAATGATCCAATTAGGCTATATATGTTGTCAGGGATTGGCAGTTCGGCGAGCTGCTCTGCCAAGTAAGAATGCCTCACCATATCGAACGCCTTCGAAAAATCCAGAGCTACCAGGTGAACGTATGGGTGTGTGATAAGCATTTCGGTGAGATGATGTGTTATAGAGATGAGAGCCGCTGAGGTCGATCCGGTGGGTCGAAAGGCAAACTGGTCTGAGAATTCCTTATTGCTATGTGTCTGTGTCAAGATGGGATAAAAAAATCTATGCACCGCAAGTCATTCAAGCATTCGGCACAGGATCGGCGTGATCGATATGGGTCGGTAATCTGCCTCTGATTTTGGTCGATGTACCTTTGTCATTGTCGGGGGATTGGCCGATTGGGTTCAACCCCTAGTCTTTCTTAGGACCCCACAGTTAAGTCTTCATTGAACACCCCAGGGGGTCGTTTCCAATCCCCTCAGTTGTGCTAGTGTGATTTAGCATTATTTGACTCTGAGTCTCTGATAAAGACAAGAAATGTCCATGGTGTAGGCTATAGTGTAGGCCGTATGTATGTTTGAATTTTCTCAACAAAGGAATTGATTTTAATTCGAGTCTGACTTGCAAACTGCTAGCGTTGAAATCAGCTGCTTTCAAATTTCGTTGGCATGAGTTCACTTTTACTTTCCGTTGTAAGATATGGATTAATGTTCAACCCCCCAGTCTTTATTCTACAATTCCCACACTGCTTTGGACATCATCATCACTTATATCTAATATGAAAATTTCTGAAGCGCAGGCAGCAGCTTATTTAGGAATGAAGACCATGAAATGGCTCACTGTCAAATTAAACTGGCTAACTAATATAGCGCCACAATTTTAATTTTAAGTTGCTCGAGATGTATTTGGACTCGCAAACTTGTATAGATCGCAACAGAAGCAGTAGTAGTTGTATTCATTGTTTAACCACCGCGCTTCTGGTTTTGACTGCAATTCATTCATTCATTCATTTATATAGCGCCTCCTACAGAGAACTACTCAGAGGCGCTCCAGCACAGTCAAAAAGAAGTTTTCAAGCGGTCGTAGAAGGTGTCAGAGGAAGACCTATAGGATGTAAGCTCAGCTCAGGAGGAAGGCCATCCCTTATGGTTGGGCCGACCACCGGCCAGGGTCGTTGTTATCGACCGTACCTCATGTTAGGTGACAACAGGGAAACGATGTTGTATATGATACAAACATTGATCCGTGATTCAATCCGTTGAAATAATTGTGTTCGTTTAATAATTTAGGCCTACTTGTAAGATACCGAATTAAATGATTATCTATTTATTTAGACTTGGTGACTTTAGAGAACCACAGGGTTCGACATGTCTGTTGTTTTGTTGCCGGTGGAATTACCAGACCGTTGTCGTCGGAAGTCGCTGAGATCCTTCGAAAGAATCGATATTAGTCGATAGAAGATGATATCCGAGTTTGCAACAACGAATGACTCCTGACGACAGCTGTGCAAAGTGTGCATCTCCGCAATCAAAACACGAGCATAAGAATATCAAACAGTTGTGAACTTGTTACAAACGGAATCGGGTAAGCTGAAAATATCAGAAAATTATGTCTAACGACTTTCTAGGTGGAGACCATTCTTTCTGTTCCTGTCGAGGAAAAGGACGATGGGTCTTGAAGATTGGCCAGTATATTCTCCGCTTCCATGGGCGGTGATCCGGGGGGGGTCGAGGAGGACAAGACTCCCACCTTTACAAGTGGGTGGGGGACAGAGCATACAGTTGTCCCCCAAAAGAAACACCAAAAAAGGGCAACAAATTGTTCACTTCTTTTTGACCAGATCAGTTCAAAAGTGCCCCCCCACCTGTCAAACAAGATCGCCGCCGCTGTCCGCTCCACATTTCACCATTCCTTTTCCTAGACGAATAGGAAGGTTGACACGTTGAGAGAAATGGGTTCGGGATAAACCGAGGTGACTTTAAGGTGTATGAGTAGTCTCATTCGGACGGAAACTTCTATTACGCTGTTTTGGCTATGCCCAAGGCACTAGTCGCTCTTCAGTAAAAGTGCATTCCGATATTCTGAGGACATGATGTTCTAGGGACCGGTAGACATACCATGGAGGATAAGCATTCTAAATAACTGAGATTTTATCGCGGACATGAACTAGATTAGAAAACGCGCAAAATTGACAGTGAAGTCAGCGTATGCCATGCAGAGCCTCGGACCAGCAACCGAAAAACATGAGAAAGAAGTACTGTTCTGAAACTTAGACCACATGGCAGACAAATGGAATGCATGATGGTGCCGACTTAAAGATCTGTGTCTATCTGATTCCTATACTGCCTGTGTCTGACTTTAGGATCTGTGTCTATCTGTTTTTTACTTCTATCTAACTGTAAGATATGTGTCTGTTTCGTTTTTTGCTTGTTCATTCATTCACTCATTTTGAAAATTTAATATAGCGCGCCCTCAAGGTACCTATGCAGAAGCGCTCCCAGCCCAACCACGGCATTATAAACTGGACTTCAAATACTTGTAAAACTAGGCGAACAACAGGCGTATCTCCATCGGGAAACAATTCCAGATGAAGGGACCGACCACAGAGAAAGAGCGACGCTGCCTATAGTTGTGGTGGTTGCACGAGGAACTAAGAGCTCACCCGCAGAAGAAGAGCGAAGGTTTCGGCGACCAGCCACATGACAGGACAGAGAGAGCTCACGTAAATAAACCGGGGCACAGACAAATAGGCATCGCCAGATCAGTGCAGCTATTCTATAGTTGATGCGTTGCGAGATGGGGGGGGGCAGTGCAATGTGTCGTGCATATAGGCTGAGACCAGGGCTGTAGTGGTAAAATTAGAGGTGAGTACACGCTACCAGTTTAGTTTTCCCAAACAAGTTAGAGGTATGTATACGCTACCGGTTTGTTTTCAGAAATAAGTTACCTCGGCCAAGACAAGGGACCATTTGTTGCTTGCTAGATTAGCCGGAAAATGCGTTCTTACGCCAGACCATGAATATTGATTTTTGCATCTAATTAATCAATCTGCAGCTTGGACTCACTGTACTACAGCGAATCTTCAGCTACTTGATGCATTGAGGCCAAAATTAGGTATTAATGGATTGGGTGGACACACATTAAATATTTTTATGCGATTTCCCGCCAAATGATATTTTATATTTTTGTGGAAAAAGTGCATAAATTATGGGCCAAACGTTCTGAATTTTTTTCCTGGTGTTTCTTAAGGTGTAATTAAGCTTGTGGAAAATGCTAACAAGTCCATTCTCGACAAGTGGTCCCTTTTCTTGGCCGAGGTCACATATTTTGTGAGGTAAGTATACGGTGTCTAGAGGTGAAGAACCCGATCAAGACGAGCAGTCAGAACCCACCAAGATCGAGCAGCAGTGGTCAAGTCGACTGGTGACAGAGGATAATGGTAGCTGCAGCATCATGAGGTAAGATGCGAGAAGTAACCTGCAGCTGGCGTAGCTGATAATAGCTGATTTATATGAGGGGAGAAACAGAGTTCCTGATCGAGAATAATTCCCAGGTCTCCGACCGATTCCAAGAAGGTAACTTGTGGAAATGTATCAGCCACCAAGCGCAGATCAACTAAGCCAGCCGCCTACGACCGCATAGCCAAATAGTTAAACTGGGTCTTAGACGAATTGGTTAGAGCAGTGGTTTTCAACCCGGGTTCCGCGGAACCCAAGGGTTCCGCGGGCGTCGGCCAGGGGTTCCGCGGCGTTCAAAATAAAATTTTAAAACATCAACTGAATAATTCACAAAAGGATTAGCAATGAGCAGAATACTTCATGGCTTTCAGTCATTCTTGCTTGGCAGAATTTTACGTTAAAATAATTAACATTATTACGTGAATGTTGCATTTTATATGTCGTTATATTACATATACATAAACATATATACACGAGTTTACTCATGACTTATAATTTGGAAGAGGCATATGCGTCAAATGGGAATTCTGTAGGCCTAGATAGTTTCCAAATGTCATTCAAAGTAGGCTAACAGGACATTTTACCGTTTATTTTTGAACCATTTGGACTGTCAGTCTCAATAACAGTTACTATTCTCCATCAGTAACGTACCTGTGGAGTGTTGAGCAGTAGGCCTACGACTGAGATACAGAAACCCATTTGTAGGAATTGATTCTTCTTTGGATCAGTTCGCTTTTAAAGAGAAGAACTCGCTGAAATCGCGACTGATGGAATGCTCAACATGCTGAGCTAGACTTGGACTCGTTTTGGATATTGGTCGAAAAAGAATATTCATCTAGGCCTATTTCTCACAAATGAGAATTCTAATGCAGTTTTCGACTACAGTTACCTATAGATGCGAGTTCGGTTTCTCTGCCAAGAACAAAAGGCGAGAACGACTCACGGGTGTGTCTGCGATTCGTCCGAGAATTAGGCCCTAAACCGGTAGGCTACGCTGAAGCCATCAGGGACAAATTTTACACTAAACTTCATGAAAGTTACTTGCTAGCACAGCATTTCTATAACACTCTTGCAGAATATTTTAATGTTCTATCCATCTGTTGGAAATAGTTGCTGGCGAAATACAATAAAAATGCTGTTGTTCAGTAGCATTGATTTTGTGCAGTAGCCTGCACGTTAGTGCTAAAGTATATAGGCCAACATGTAATGTGATATTATAACCTGCACCAGCAGCATAGGTGCAAAGAACTCATAATATAAGTTCAAAATTCTAAAATCTAAATATTATCCCAACATTAGAAGTTACAATTACATTTATTTATAGCAGCATTGGAGGGTAAAACGTGCTGGGTTCCGTGAGCCCATGAGCGCTTTGTCTAGGGTTCCTTCACCACAAAAAGGTTGAAAACCACTGGGTTAGAGGCTAGCCAGTTAGAAAGGGCCGCAGTTAGAAAGGGCGTCCATTGCCTGGCGCATCTGTCGGACAGCCACCAATGCACGGTCAGGGGGCAGTGAGTGTGAGCCTGTACGTCATCATTATGTAGTTTTACGTCATTACACATTATGACGTTGTTTTACGTCAGTCTACGGTATTGCGTCATTTTTCGTCACTTGAAGTCATTGAATTATTTGACGTCACTTGACTATAATTATAACTTCATTTAACAGTATCTGGTGTCATTTTACGATATTACGTCATTTTTCCTTACTTAACGTCATTATGTTGTTTGACGTTATTTGACGCTATAACGATGATTTAGGTTATTGTATGTTATTACGTCATTCTTCGTCACTAGACGTCATTGCGTTATTTGACGTCATTTCACGTTACTACGTCATTTAACGGTATTTCACGTCATTTAAGTTATTACGTCATTTTACTTCACGTCATTATGCTGCTTGACGTTATTTCACTTCATGACGTAGTTTTAGGTCATTTTACGTTATGACATTGTTTACGTCATTTTACACCATTGCGTCATTTTCCCTTCCTTTACGTCATATTGTTTTACGTTATTTGACGTTACGACATTTTATGTCCTTTTACGTTACTACGTAATTTTTCGTCACCTGATGTCATTACGTTAATTGACGGCATTTGCCGTTGTTACGCCATTTAACAGTTTTTGACGTCATTTAAATAATTACGTCATTTTCATTTACTTTAGGTCATTATGCTGTTTGACGTTATTTTACGATACGACGTTGCTCTACGTTATTTTACATTATTACTTCATTCTTCGTCACCTGACTTCATTAAGTTATTTGACGTTATTACGTCATTTAACAGTATTTAACGTCATTTTACGAAATTACTTGTTTCCCTAAGCTTACGTGATCATGTTGTTAGACGTTATTTTACGTTATGGCGCAGTTTTACGTCATTTTACGGTATAACGTTGTTTGATTATTTTTGCATTAGGGCCTACTACGTCATTTCTCATCACTTGACGTCATTGCGTTATTTGACGTCATTTGACGTGTTTACGTCATTTAACGGCATTTGACGTCATTGTACAATACTACGTCATTTTCCATTACTTCACGGCATTATGTTGCTTGATGTTATTTTACGTTATGACGTAGTTTTACGTCATTTTACGTTATGACGTTACTTTACATTATTTTACGTTATAACTATTTTTCGTCACTTGACGTCATTACGTAAATTCACGTTTTTTTAAACTAACATATATTACGTCATTCGACGGTATTTTACGTCATTTTACGTTATAACGTCATTTTTTACCTTACGTCATTGTGCTGTTCAACGTTATTTTACGTAATGAAGTTTTTTACGTCATCTTGCGTTATTACGCCAATTCTCGTCTCCTGAGGTCATTACGTTATTTGATGTCATTAGATATTGTTACGTCATTCAATCGTATTTTGTGTCATTTGACGTTATTACGTCGTTTAACGGTATTTGACGTCATTTTACGTCATTACATCATATTCTTCACTTAAAGTCATTACGTTATTTGACGTCATTTTTGTGATAGGCCTATAGCGTCATTCAACGGTGTTTTTTTCGTAGTTTACCTTGTTAGGTCATTTTCCATGACTATACGTCAATGTGTGAGGGTATGACGCTGTTACCGGTCATTTTCCTTTATTACTTCATTTTTGGTTACTTTAGATCATTTGTTATTTGACGCCATAATGACGTTATTACGTCATTATCGGTATTTGACGACATGTTACGTTATTACGACATTTGCGTTACTTTACATCATTATGTTTTTAATGTCATTTTATGTTATGGTGTAGTTTTGCGTCACTTTACTTTATTACGTTGTTCAACGTCATTTTACGTTATTACGTCATTTTTCGCCACTTGACGTCATTACGTTATTTGATGCCATTGGATATTATTACAAGATTACAAGTTTTGAGAATGCAGAGACGCATACGAGGAGAGACACTTATATCTTTTAGGGTGCGAGGAGAGCTAACATGAAGGTTTGCACAGTAAAATGTGAGCTTTTGAGTTGCATGAATGCCTGCCTGTCTGTCTGTCTGTCTATCTACTATCTATCTATCTATCTATCTATCTATCTATCTATCTATCTATCTATCTATCTATCTATCTATCTATCTATCTATCTATCATCTATCTATCTATCTATCTATCTATCTATCTATCTATCTATCTATCTATCTATCTATCTATCTATCTATCTATCTATCTATCTATCTATCTATCTATCTATCTATCTATCTATCTATAATGAACTTCTATAGCGCCCCTTCAAGAAATCTACTCAGTGGCGCTCCCGACCCAGGCCCGGTCAAAAAGAAAGGTCTTAAGAAGGCCAAAGAAAGTACCTGAGAGGTCTCTAGGGAGAGAGCGAAGGGAGAGAGGGAGGTCGTTCCAAGCGGTAGGACCCACCACGGAGAATGCCCTACGCTGCGCCATAGCAGTACGCGCATAGGGGACAGCAAAATCACCCCGGGAGGCCGAAGCACATTTGCAGAGCGCTTTAAATGGTATATTTGAAAAGTTCGAGTGATAAGTCGCGCAAGAGTATAGATTATAATTAAAATATATTTAAAATATAATTTAAATATAATTTAAATAATAAAATACAGTTTTTAAATTGTTGCGAGAGATGATTTTATTGAAAAACAAATGGATATCAAATAGACGGTGCCAATAACATATTGAAATAAAAATTAAGTCGCGCAAGAGTATAGATTATAATTCAAATGTATTGAAAATGTATTAAATATATTAAATACTAGCTGGTTACCCGGCGTTGCCCGGGGTTATAAGTTTCAATCCCTGTAGCGAATAAGCAACAAATTTTGGTATAAGTTTAAATCCGTGTAGCAATAAAGAAGAAATTTAGGCGACCTGTGGGGGAGACTGCTTCGCAGTCTAGGCGTGGACTGACTGCTTCACAGTCGCCCTGTGGCGACGACTGCTTCGCAGTCTCCCGTGGACTGACTGTTTCGCAGTCGCCCTGTGGCGACGAATGCTTCGCAGTCGGGGAGACTGCTTTGCAGTCTCCCGTGGACTGACTGCTTCGCAGTCGAAGAGGGTGAACCCGGCGTTGGCGGGTTCAAGAAAACGCCAGAAATCTAGCCGTCACTGCCCTTAGTAAAGCAGAGTCTTTGAACATACAATTTTGCTGTAAAACGATGAATATAGTTCGAATCGATCGTAATTAAATGTTGTGCGAAAGTAAACAACGTCGTTATGCGCATTATTAATGACGTTGGGGAATACCCGCGCCATAAATAGAACCGCTTGGCAGTGGAAGAGGCGAGCTGGGGCGTTATGCGCATTATTAATGACGCTGGGGAATACCGGCGCCATAAATAGAACCGCTTTGCAGTGGAGTAGGCGAGCTGGGGCGTGATGGACGGTCGGTTGGGTAGAGTTTTGGTGGATTTTCACCATGTTAGCGGTGAAAAGGGGTACGCGAACCCGTCCACTGGGTGTCCGATGCCGAGGCCGACACAGTAGTGAAGGTTTCGAGTGAAAAGGTGCAAAATTGTAGAAGTTAAGCCCGGTCAAACAGACAGACAGACAGACAGACAGAATTCTCGCTTTATTTATATAGAAATTATAGATAATTAAAATAAAGTTGATATTTGTTTGTGCATATGTGCTAAAGATAGTATTTTGGTTAGAGAAGGGTAGGGAAGGGAAGGGAAGGGAAGGGAAGGGAATGGATGGGTGTAATGGAAAGGGATGGGATGGGAAGGAGGGGCTGGCCTGATACAGACACTATGCATTACATGAGTGGTGTAGACGAGACCCTATGGTTCTGGGAGAATGGGTTGGAACCTGCCCTATGGTTCTGGGAGAATGGCCTGGTACCGACATATTATCAACTACTACTACGGGTCAAAGGTCGGCCATGAGGCCACGCCCACCCAGAAAGTAGGTCAAAGGCTGACCAATCAGGAGCAAGGTCACGAAAGTAGGTCAAGGCTGAGTTTAAACTATCACTCTATTTACTACTTATAACTATAACTATAACGAAAATAACACTAACGAAAATTCATCGCTATTTTCGCTAATGAAATAAAAAGTGCAATATCGATAAACATGAGAATGTGAAAATGCGCTACAACAGCCTATGTTCACCCCGAATTTTGGATTTGTGAATTAACCCAGTAGGCCTAGTAGTGGCTCATTCATCAATACTTAAAGATATCGGTGGGCTCATTTTATTAAATGTAATTAGGGCTATTGTGTAAACGTTTCTATAGCGATTGCGATTCAAGTTGACTAGCGCAAATTCGCAAAATTAGTAGTCAGATGAAAGAGTGAGAAACTTGTTTTGATTTTAATTTTCTATGTTAAAAGGAATATTATAAAAAGTTATCATCTTCGTGTTCAAAATAGAAATGTTCATAATACAAATCAAATTGAATACACATTTAATACTAAACGAGATCGTATTTTTTAATGAAAAAATCCATTACATATCTGTGACAGACAGTGATTCCACATGTACTGTAGCCATTAATTATCAAATTCAAATCTGAATAATAACATTTTGTTTTTTCGGCAATTTCAGTTTTTGCATTTGTTAGAGTCATAGAAATTTTCTGAAGTGGAGTTATTTTCTTTGACATAATTTTCTTAGGGGGTTCTTGAATGTTTGACAGTTGTTGACAAGGGGGTGGAGATCACAAACTGCCGATAATTTGTTGACATTTAATAGATGACCCCATAGGGACCAGACGCAGCGCCATCGAGGCCAGTTGTAACTATATATGTAGGCCTACTAACTAAAATTAACTAAAATAAAAGTCCAATAACTATAACTATAACTAAAAACTAATACTAACTATAACTGTAACTATAACTAAAATGAAAACCATTAACTATAACTGTAACTATAACTAAAATAAAATCTGTAAGGAGAATCACACTGTCATTAGGCCTAAGTGAATTTCTATATCGCCACTCAGGGGCGTCTATCCCCCCTAAGTCATTGGAGCAACGTCCCTTTTCCCCCTCTTCTTCCCCCTTCCCGTTCCTTCCCCCTTAAAATGGTGGCACACACACTGACAAATCTCCCCTCCCCCTGTTTCTTGGATGGAGCATTTGCTCCAAGGTTTCTATGGTGTAGACGCCCCTGTCGCCACTCAAAGATTGAACCTGTTTCTGGCCAGACCTTACTTGGCCGCTCTGCGTTGTGCCTTGACTTGTCCTGACTAAAATTACACATCCTCACCTTTACATGTTGTATCTCAATCCCCTTACCTGATTTTACCTAATTTTACATTGTATTAGATTTCTCAAAACTTGTGACAAAGCTTTATGCAAAGACTGACCATGCAGCAAAATAGAGACACCCAAAGATTAACTTCCAAATTTAGTCTAAATTCGTGAGAAACCTGTTCATCTTGCCTGCGAGGGAGTCCAGAGCTGCACGCGTCTCGTCTAGGCCTATCAGAAATTTATTCAAATGTTTTAAGTAAGACTTACTCTGATGAACAATAAAAACTGGCTGTGAATAACGAACTCTTTTGTCACAGATCGTTTCTTTAGATC
Source organism: Allolobophora icterica (assembly GCA_963556255.1). Taxonomy (NCBI): domain Eukaryota; kingdom Metazoa; phylum Annelida; class Clitellata; order Crassiclitellata; family Lumbricidae; genus Allolobophora; species Allolobophora icterica. The sequence continues at coordinate 25,517,620 of OY744609.1, read as the reverse complement.
GTTTCTTCGATAATAATCGACAAAAAATCGTTTTAAAATTCATTCGTCGTCGATAAATTTCGAAAATCGTAGCTTGAAATTACCGAATTAAGAATTGCAGGAGATTCTTGTAAGAGTCGCTCCACTGACGCCGACGCGCTATATATGGCAACTCGTTGCGAAAATACGTAATTTAACTATTTTCGAGATGACGTAACAAAAAGTTTAGAAACGTCATAATTGCATCATACAAATCCGTTACAATAAGCTCGAATTTGGATAGACTTTTCATGTAATATGGAGTAGAATAATTGATTAATTATTTTATATTAGTAATTTATAATAATAATAATAAAAAAAAAATAATAATCTGACATATGTAGCGCGCCTAAACAAAATGAAACCTTGCACGAAAGCGCGTATAACAGAAAATAGAAAACGTTGTTTATGTTGTCGTGTTTAAAACACAAGGCATCAACATTAGGCCCTATAGGGCAGCGGTTCCCAAACTTCTCAGTGTGACGGACCGGCAGGAATTCACTTTCAATGCGACGGACCGGCAGGAATTCTCCCATTTCAGCAGGACCGATACCCAATTTATTAGTTTTATTTCTTTCTCAATCACTAAAGATGTATTAATTATAAGATTTAAAAAACGAGAATTAAGCTAAAACAAATCTTGGAATTTGGTACAAATTATAAAATTAGGCCTACATTGAAAGGAGCGGATATTGTTGGGAAAATGTCACAAATTTAACCACAGTTCTAATTATAAAATAAGTTGTAAGCAAGTTAATGTGATACGAAATAATATCATATTCACTGGTCCAATATGAATTATTTATATTTTTGTTAAAAAAATATAAATAATTCATGCTAATGCTTTTCATTAGTATATTTATTATATTTTATTCTTGTAATTTTCAAATTTTTAATATATTGTACTCACAATATCAAACCTAAAAGTAGACGCGTCTATTGACGAAAGCAGTGACCAAATTATTAAAGACGAAAGAGATACGTCACATCCGGTTTCTAATTGCCGGTCAAGAAACCCAAATGTTACAATCAAAATTTCTAGTAAAGGTGAACAACATCTATTTGACCTGTCAGCAATTCGTCGAGAAACTATTTATTCGGCAGTTTTAGTTTACAATAGCTGAAATACATTCACTTCCAGAACAAATCTTAATTTATGAGGCAATCGTGTTTTCGAAGATAGTTCGAAGCGACACCCAATCGAGAAAACGTAGTTTTTCCTGACTCACTTCGCGGACCGGCAACTGAGGGCTCGCGGACCGGCACCGGTCCGCGGACCATAGTTTGGGAACCACTGGATTAAATTACAGAAAAAATCTTGCGTAAACTCGTTGGACCCCAGAAACCTTGTTTCCCCTCCCAGAAGAGGGGGACTAGATTAAACACTGCCTACAGAGGTAAAATAAAGGTCGAAGCTACAGTGTAGAAATGCACAGATCCTTTGATGAATGAAATCCCGGTCGTTAAGATGGAAGTGATCAGTCGATCAATGCGTGCTGTCGACAGACAATTAACAGAGTCGTCAAAGTTTGACGCGCAGTGGCGCTGGACGGCAGCAGTTGCAGCATCCGCAGCTGCCATCTAGCGAGTCAGGAATGGACAGATCCACTGGCGGCCTCAAGTGGCAGTAGCGTTGAAAACTCTTAGTGCTTTTATCAGTTGACACATGCACACATGTATACACTCACTCTGGCCACACACGTAGGCCTATACGTCTATATATTAGCCTTGGTATTAGGACTACTACGCATGATGTAACGCATCTATAGAAGTTTAGGCTATTTTGGCTATGTAGGCCTATTTGACATAGACCTGATTACGACTTGGTTTTGGTGCGCCATCGGTTGATGCCTCGTGTATTAGACACCGGCGCGATAGAAGTTGGTAGGCCCTAATAACAATTACGAAGCCTAATTTGCTTACTCGGACAATCGAGTAATCGTTGGATTACAGATCGAGCGCGTTACAAAATATACAACCACGTTATTTATTGCCTAGCTTGTCCCACTGACCCTGCGCGTTCTTTAGCACAGTTTCGCTAGCTACCCTGGGTTGCATGGGCGTCCGGAGGGGGCGCAAGGGGGCGCATTTGCGCCCCTCTGGATTTTGCAAATAATTTATAAAAATAAAATCTCTTGATTATTATGATTTTTACAACAGTCCCAACACGATTTACAATGCGAAGAAACACTTAATTATTCAGGTAAAGTCCTTGATCGTCATTTATTATTTTTCTATTCAAATTTTTTCTATGCAAAAGCGTAATTTTTCCCCCAAGATGTTTTTGCCCCTCATAAAAAATTTTGCGCCCCCTAAAAAAATTCCTGCGGACGCTCATGCTGGGTTGCCCAATCCAACTCGATGGTCATGCGTAGATCACGTACGACAGAGGCATCCAACAATACACGAAATTCATGGCGGTGTGCCATGGGTATGGAGAATTTTCTGTGAAAATTCAAAAATTATTGAGCATTTTTGCAAACGATGGTCATAACCTAAAACCAGTGGCGGCGATCTTGTCTGAGAGGTGGGGGGGAGGGACAAAGTCGGCCACGATCTCGTCGACGACCGGTTTTTCGAAAATCTTGTCCCAAAAGATTTTTTCTGCCACTTCATCTCTGAAAAAAGTTAATGGCCTTTTTTTAGTCCTTCACCTCTCTTACAACTTTTTCTTACACTCTCCTTCCCCCACTTTTTTTCCCCACTTTCATTTTCACCAATTCATCTCCGCACAAAGTATCGATTTCGTCTCGAAAAAGTTGATGACCTTTTTTTCTTTTTTTAAAAATTCTTTTTACTTTTTACGAATTCCTTCTTCTTTCTGAGAATTTTGGGGTGGACACATCTGCTCAAAAATTTTCTTTTTACCTCGTCTTCTCAGAAACGCTGCGAAAACCCTCACGCGCAATTACATTTCTCCGCCTTTTTTGGTGTTTCTTCAAAATGTGGGGGGACAAATGTATGGAGTGTCCCCCCCCCACTCTTAAAGGTGGGGGGACATGTCCCCCTAGATCGTCGCCCATGCCTAGGCCTATGTAATCGTATCGTAATCGTAATCGTAATCTCCAAACTTCTAAAGCGCCACTCGAAGGCCAAGCGCAGGACACCAGCCTATTCACGAGCGCTACGTCAGATCAGAGAGGGTTTCCAGAGAGTAGTCCAAAAGAGGTCCAAGTCCGATTTCCAGAAGGCCAAACCAAATCAGAGGGGTTTCCAGAGAGTAGGCCTAGCCTAACCTAAACTGTCAAACATTTACATAAATGAAACAACGGATATGCACGGTCAAAATTTCCGTTATTCACCGATTCCTACTGAGACATTTTTATCAAAAGAGGCAGGTCGTATAGCTGTAATAAATTGAAAAAGATTTAGAGATAAATTTGCAATATCTCCAACAAACAAATGAGGACTCAAAGGTCGCCATTGAGGAGTCAAAGGTTCGTAGCCATCAAAAATTGGTAGTCTTTTGTTGTGGTACGCAGTGGTCCGGCGGCAAAATCCGGCATTAAGTTGTGCGAAAATGAATGAAATCGATGATGATTTGGTTTTTTCTTCCCTGGAATTTCTTCCAGAAGATCTCCAACAAAAAATGATGCCCTTTCAGAAAGATGGAGTATTGTTTGGCATAAGAAAGAACGGCCGGTATGATGTCAATTTAATGCCCATTCAGACCGATCATGTTTATGTAGCGTTAGAGTATCCTAACCAGACTTATTCATGATACAACTTGTTCAGATTTCATCACGACTTTTTTTACATTGGGCGATGATCGTAATCAAGTGCAATTTATTATCTAAGCTATTTTATCTAATATAATGCCAATATCACAATGCCATGGTCCTTACTCCTTTCAAGTGAAATTGTAATAAAAAATCATAATCTTTTGACGCCAGGTCGAACTTGAATAGGTCAGAAAAACGAGAAAGGTTTAGCTACGTGGGTAAGCTATATAAAACTGATGAGTGCTAAGTTTAGACCTGAAGGATATAAAAGATTTGACTGAGCTAACAACTGCTACGACAGAGAATTCTAAAGCTACTGGGAATGCCTGTGAATCCAGCACTGTTTTGGTGAGAGGCAAACAAGAGTGCATTGATGAATTACAATTATTTATTAGTGGGGAGGGTGGTGGGGGTGGGGGTGGTGGTGGTGCGCACAGAAGTCGGTGATTTAAACGTATTGCTCCATAAATTAACAGATTTTATACTGAATTCTTTGCTCAGTGGGCAGCCAATGCAGTTAATGCAATAATTGTTGGCATAATATACTGTTATTTAGGGTCTCCCTTAGTGATACTGATGAGAAGTAAGTTACAGTAGTCAAATGTGCATTAGTAAGTGGGATCAAAACAGTAGTAAGCTAATGAGATCTGATTCTACGGATATGATATGTGAAATTGAGCTGTTCTGCATTTGGCCCGAAAGTGGTTAGAAAATGACCAGGGGCCGTATGTATGAGAACATCGTAACTCTTAGTCGTGACTAAAATCTGGCTAGTCGCGACTAGCGGTTAATTCGGCATGCACGAGGACATCGTAGCCCTCTAGTTGGCGACTACCGCTAGTCGGCCTGTGAGGGTGGTGTAAGTTGGCTAGTCGCTGTCTTAGGAGATAGTCAACATGGCGGCCGTTGCGATTCGCCCACTTCGACGAAGTTTAAGACATCAAGGAGTGTTTCGGAGACACGATAGTTCACTCTGCTGGTTGTCTGACGATGAACTTAATTATGCCTTTCATTGTTGCCATCACAAAACACTATTTGTGTGTGACAAAACGCATGACGATCGCATATAACGGATCGCCTAAGGAATCCATGCTGCGTTCAGTGCAGGGAGGCCTACCATTAATTTAAACCATTGGTATTAGTTTGTTCTCACAGTAACCGTTAGTCAGTTCAGTGTACATGAAGCCATGCCATGTGAAACTGTATAATTTTCCAGAAACCAACAAAATAAGCCCTGCTGGTATTGTGAGGGAATGAGTTTTGCTGCTTGATGTACGTGCATATTAATAGCTTGATGTACATGCATATTAACAGCTCTTGCGCATGCGCTCCCGGCTAACTACCGAAATATTGGGAAAACCCAGCGTTATGGTTCCCGACTAGCTAGTCGGTCTCTCATGCATAGGGATTGTCGACTATCGCAAGTCGACGACTAGCTAGTCGCGACTAGCCGCTATACGGCGACTAAGCTAAGTTGTTCTCATACATACGGCCCCTGGTGGAATCAAACACTTCTGGCTATGGCAGTATATGAGTTGTATCAGAGCTGAAAGGACATGCATCCACTTCTTTGACTTAACGGGAATAACTTTGTTAGTTCAAAACCACACCAATATCAAGCCTGCCTAAAATGAGGTCGATTGACAGATCAGTCTGCAGAGACAGATGGTTCAGCATTACATTGATGATGTGCCTCACAACTTAATTAATCAGTTCTTTTTATTCATTTTGCAAAGCTCTTTACGCATTATGCATTTCTTTTTAATGCTGTATATGGTTTTTTCAGGTGCCTCATTGGGGATGAGGTGAGTAAGCTTATTCTTCCTCCACTAATTTATTATATTATTTTTGTTTTTTAGTACTATATATTGATATCACTACAATTTAATTAACTGTGATTGTGTAGTAGTTGATTCTATGAATATTGTTATGTGTTTGGAGTAGTGTCTTAAATTGATAAAATGCCTGTTATTAGTATCTGCTGGTCCATTTATGACTGCAAAGTGATATACAAATGAGTGTTCAACTAATCAGTTAATTACACAATGTTGAGCATTGTTACATAAAAATCATTGAAGTCTAAACTCAATTATAGACTGACTTCCAGTTTTCAGTTTTCCTGACCTGCTGAAATTTGACTGCACTTTTCAATGGATTACAATAATTTGCGACTTGAAGCAACCATTGATTGATGCCTCGAGCATTATGATAATGGTGGCATAGAAGTCAATGGATTAGATAAAATTAAGGAGGTCAGATAGATTAGATTTATTAGATTCACTTCGAGTGGCTTATATATCAGTGCTACTCAAACTGTAGCCGTGGCCCAGTACTGGTACATGACTGATTGGTTACCATGCTGCATTGCTGCAGAATTATAACCAGAATCTCAAATTCTTGTATTTAGCCAGGTTTTCAAATTTCCTGAGCTAGTTCTATGGATTACAATATATTAAGTTGTATCTTTGATCAGATGGGACTTGGAAAGACTGTTCAGGCTTTGGCGCTGGCATATCGCTATCGAATGGAATGGCCACTGCTTATCATCGTACCATCTTCGCTCTGCTATCCATGGGTGGAAGAGGTGGAAAAGTGGTTTCCAGACATCCTCCCAGAAAATATCAATGTCATTGAGACCGGTTCTGATGTTGGGTGAGTTGCTATGTAAAGATATATACCGGTACTGTTCTTTAATGTATGTATGTATGAGAACACTTAATACTGCGCATTTTAAGTAACTCACAAAGGTGCTGTACCTATGATTATCTAACAGATCCAAACAAGTGCATTTAAGACAGCAAATGTATGCTACACGGTCAAAGGCAACAGTACATAAGTGCAGTGGCAGACTGCTCCAGGAGGACAGTCTAATACATGAGAAGGCATGATGGGGTCGAACTGATGTGTGGCACCTGCATATCTCCATAAGTCCCTAAGCGCAACGATCGCCGACCCAGCTAACTCGAGACTGGAACGCAGAGCTCCCTGATGTATGCCGGAGCCAACAATTGAGGCATGTTTTAACTTGATGGTCTCAAAAGCAATGCTCTCAGCAACAGGAAGCCAGTGTAGTGTCGCGCATATATTCAGTTATATGTGAATACTTGGGCTTGTTGGCTGCAACTCAGGCAGCGCAGTTAAGGACATATTGGATCTGGCGCAACCAGGATTTTGGCAGATCAGCATTATAAGGCATGCTACCGATAGACCACTGTGTCACACAGCTCTGTGTATTCAGTCATGTTGAATTACACTATATTTCTGGTTTACAATATGTTACAGTAAGTGATGTGACCAGACACTGTACAATTACATAATGCAATGTTGCATTGCATAGTAATTGTTTGCTTTCAGGAAGATCTCTTCATCTCTGATAACCATTGTGACCTATGGCCTTCTGCGCCATTCAGCCAGTCGCATCGTACAGGAAGCTCTGTGCAACCAGAAATTCCAAGTGAGTCAATGAAGACGGTGACTAACTGAACTTTTACAATGTTACCTATACTCGGACATTTACACTTTTACATTTAAATCTTTATGTTTGCATTTACATCTTTGCATTTACATTTATTTTTGGGTAATTAAGTTTCCGTTCATCTGCCAGAGATGTCAAAGGTTTTAGTAAGTATTGTTGTTGGTATCATAATTATTAGTATTATTATTTCTGTATTAAGCACCACCATCTATTTATAAAGCATCAGACGATGATGCGGAGCAGCTGTGTGCACACAGTTTACTCATGGTCCCTTCACAGTTACCGTCTTGAAGAGACTTGAACCGATAAATTCCAACATTTCATTTTCTGGTAATGTTTTGCTGTTTGTCGTTTATTTCTTGTGCTTTTATTTCAGGTGATTATTGTAGACGAATCTCATTACATAAAGAATCGAAAGGCAGTGTCAACCAAGTACATTGTTCCACTGGTTCAAGAGGCCAAACGCAGAATTCTTCTCACGGGAACTCCAGCACTCAATTGCCCAGAGGAGGTGCCATCTTATCTTAACCTGATCATGATATCTATTATAATCAGAACTGGTCTAATCCCATAATCTTGTACCATAAAAAATCTGTTCTTATAATCTTATATAATTATAACTAACCAAATGCTGGTACATGCACATCATGTGTGGTGCGCCCGTTGTGTACACACGCCAGTGCGTTTAGACCTCTCACTGGGTCTTTCGCACTAGGAGCACCTCTGATTAGCGAACATGAGAGAGGTGCTTTATAAATGTTCACATACAATACAGTACAATACAATATATGACTACATATGATAAACAGTTATGTGGGAAGCTGTTTGTCTATAATTTAATTGATTTAGAGTATTTGTTTCAGTTGTTCTCACAGTTAGATGCTTTGTGTCCTGGAGCATTTGGTGGATGGGTTCAGTTTGCAAAACAATACTGTGATGCAAAATTCAAGTTTTTTGGTCGACAGAAAAGATGGGTTACTGAGTAAGCAGTCACTTTGGTCAAATAGAGAAATTATGGTTTTCCTATCATCTGCGTTAAGGTCTTCGTTAAGTTCTTCCTATCATCTTCATTAAGGTTTTTATTAAGGTCGTCCTGTGATCTTCATTAAGGTCTTCCTATTTACATTAAGGTCTGCATATTATTTTCAGGAACCTCGTGGATTTTAACCGTATTGTCCAATGTATTGTGACTTTGGAATGTGGTTTTTGCGTAGAAGTGACCTTTGATAAATACCTTATACATTACAATAAAGGTGTTATAAAAGTTTCCAGATTAGTGTAGTTTCATTAAGATCCTCATTAAGGTCTTTGTATCGTCTTCATTAATGTCCTCTTTGTTATCTCCATTAAGGTCTTCACTAGGGTCTTCGTATAACCATCATTGAAGTCTCAATTAATCTCTTCATAACAGTTTTTTAAAGTCTCAGTAAGGTCTTCGAATCATTTCATTAAGGTCATCAAAAAGGTCTTTACGTAGTTTTCTGGTGTATTTCCTTTCTTTGAGTGGAGCAAGTAACGTTGAAGAGCTGCAGAGTCGACTGTCAGAGACGGTGATGATTCGAAGGCTAAAGAAGAATGTCCTCACTCAGCTGCCTCCGAAACGGCGCCAAAAGATTACGTTCAGATTAAAGGAATCTGGTGTTAGAAAGGCAAGAAGGATCCAAAGATGACTAAAGACTTGACAGATTTGTCAATTGTTGTTGATAATTATTTGAACCATAATTATTTAATTGTATTTGTTGAGCCTTTTTACAAAATGACCCTTTGGGCTTGTAAACTATCACCCATTACATGACCTCTTGCGCCATAGGGCTCACTAGCTGCACTTGGCTGTTTTCAAATATGATAGAAGGGTGCTGTTACTCACTGAATTAAAGGTCTTGATTGAATTTACATTATGGTTTGCAGCAGTGGCTGCTTTATAAATATATATTTGTAGTAACTTATATACAACTATGTGCTTTGGGAAAATGGCAACTTGCAGATTTAGACTTGTCAGCAAAAAGCACAGATAACTCTAATTAGGATTTAGATAGCAAAGATAGCAATGGTGAGGATATTGAATTGGGGGGATGGGTTGAGTGTGAAGCAGATGCATTGGATTAGATGGCTAGCATACTTCTGAATGATCAGATCTTGAATTATCTGAAGAAAGAGAAAACTTATACTAAATTTGGTGAAATGTTCTTTTAGAATATTTAAAACAGTCTGCAGCAAAAGTCGTGCTCCAAACCATACCTATGTATTGAATCAGAGTGTTTTTAAAACTATCACAAACTGGATCACCCATTTATTCATTTATTTAGGCCTCGTACAGCAATAATGCATCAGTGACTGAATGTGTACTCGCAGGTTGCAAAATCAAATAAATTTGTCATTGAATTTATGCTGACTGGTCACTAAGTAGCAAATACATCATATTTCAATGGAGGTTATAATTATTTATGATGTGCAATTACAAATGATAAACTTATTGACATGTTTTGAATTCGTTTTTACTCTGTTTATAGTTTGTGGCTTATTAAATGATTGTTTGATTGCTTTATAATTGATTGTTTAACTGACTTACTGATTTGTTGTTTGGAATTGATCGACTATGCTCCTACCATATTATGAAATTTGATGATGATGATGATGACTCTTTAGGAACTGGATGCATTGTGGGAGCAGCTAGAGGCGGTCCTTCGACATAGCAAAACTACAATTGGTCAGGCATTTCTGAGTGGCAGTTCCAGCAACCAATCAGCAATGAGCAGCTCTTCAGAAATTTATAAACTTTTATCTCAACTTTATACAAAGACATGCGCTGCAAAGGTTAGCAACTTGACTGGTTTGAACTGGCTTCTACGGTGATATTGTTGTTTTATCAGTGTATGTAATGTATATATGTAATTTTTATTTTTAATACATATTGCGATTTCATAGAGTGATAATTACACCGAATATCAGAATTACTAGAGAAACTATGAATAATGTTACAAACATTTTGTTTTCAGCATGAAAGCTGACTGGATGGATGGATGGCTTCATAGATAGATAGATGAATGATTGTGGTAGTGTAACTGTGGGCCATAGGACCTGCAACCGAAAAAGAGGGAGCCACTCAGAACCTGATAGAGTACGATCAGGCCCCAGAGGGCCCACTTGAATACTCTGAGGGTCTGGATTGTGAAGTTATGCCACTGTATTTCCATTCCAGACTAGAGTAAACTGACTTGTGTATTTAACTTGCAGATTGGTCCGGTTAAAGAATATGTGCGAATGCTTTGTGACAGTGACAATGTCAAGTTCATCATCTTCTCTTATCATCGATTGATGACAGACGGAATCGTCGAGCAACTGATCGAATCCAAAGTGAAATTCATACGCATAGATGGCAGCACTGTGGTTCAAGACCGACCGGTGAAATTCATTTATTCATTTTCCGACAGCATTTCTATTATTAATTATTATGATATTGCCATTTCGATTAATTATTATTATAATGATCATATAGTGCCTCTTGTAATTATCAACTCAGAGGCACTGCCAGTCCAAACCCGGTGAATGAGAACAATGGAATTTTCCGTAAGTGATTTATTAATAAGGGCTCTGATTGTGCATTAGGTGTCAACTGTGAATGGAGATTTGTTGGTCGATTTCTATGTATCTGTTCAAAACCTGTCAGTGGGGACTTTCTCATCTATACAAGCATCATTTGTGTAGAATTTTTGCATCTATTAAACTAATTGTAAGTGCTTTTGACAGATTCTTAAAATACATACATGCACACTTACTTGATGTGGTATAGTAAAGTTAGGTGCTTAACTGTTTTAGTGTGTTAAACATTAACGACAAGGGTGTAGTAAATGCGACTGGGAAACCAGTGCAGCTCATCGTTAAAATGTTCAATGTATTACTTTAAATTTTAAATGAACCTTTTTGTTCATGCTGCCCAAGCCTGTAGGATATAAATTTAACTTCAGACTAAAAATCTAGATTATATAAATTGTACTGCGTAATTTACATATAGCGATATTTCCATTTTATTAATATTACGTTTTTAATTTTTATTTGTAGCGATTGGTGTCACAGTTTCAAACTGATGAAACAACTCGTGTAGCTGTTCTCAGCATAAAAGCGGCTGGAGTGGTTAGTGAAAATCGTTCTGAAACATTTATCATGTTAAAGAATTAATTATGTCTGTGGCTAACTACAACTAATTTTTGGTTAGCAGCCTTTTCTTGGATTGAAATAAAATATTTTTACATTTTCACTGTAAGTTTTTAAATTTTTGGACAGCATTAATATGTTGTTTTGTACTTTGGACTTTTCTAGTTGGCATGTTTTAACTCTGGGTGAAAGTGACATCCTAGAAATGCTCTATTTCATTGTGTTATTATATTCTAGGAAGAATGGTATAACTGTAGTTTGTAGTTTTGTTTGAGTTGACTTGTTTTTGCTGTGCCAGGGTTTGACCTTGACTGCTGCCAGCCTAGTCGTGTTTGCTGAGTTGGATTGGACGCCTGGAACGCTGGAACAATGTGAAGACCGTGCCCATCGCATTGGACAGAGGAGCACAGTCAATGTCCACTATCTTGTTGCCGCTGGGTCGCTAGACGAATGGGTCTGGGGCGCTCTATCTCGAAAGGTAAGTCTCCGTAATTATGTCTGCATGTTTGTCTGTCCCTCTGTTTGTCCCTACAAATCGAACAACCTTGCCTGAAATTATTGTCGGTTTGAATATTTGCTTAGTAATGTATCCGTCGCAGACAATCTGTGCACTAGTAGCAAAATACTTCTGGGAAAATCGCCTGGTGCTCCTGTTTGCTATGCCTTCCAGTTGCTGTCTGTGCCTCCCTCTCTGCCTCCATCATTCCATACTTGCTTTACCCTTCCTGCCTGCCCCAGAATCTGACTACATGCCTGCCTGTCTGTCTCAGTGCCTGCTTCTCTGACAGCTGGTGACCTTAGCTCTTTGCCTACCTGCCTCCCTCATTCCCTGCTTTGCTTGCTGTTTTTTTGAGTGTATGTTTCAATTGCTGTGTCTCTATGTCTCTGTCTGTCTTTTTCTCTTCTACCCTATTTTACATTACTGTTCATTAGATTACTGCATGTAACAGTACTGTGGAAAACGTTTTATAGACGACAGTTGTGGCTGCTGTGTTGAATGGCGAGAAGAAGAAGCTTCGTATGGAGAGAGGAACATCGCAGCAAGTCGACTGCCTCACTAATGCTGACGCCTATGTTCCAGCGGAAAATTCAAATATGGACCTTAGCACTCTGCTTCAGTCACAGGTTTCCGCTTTCAGTGTTGCTGTGATGTCATCGAATTCTATCCAATTGTCACACAAATTGTATTTTGATTTGGTTAAATTTGTCTTTTTTAAAAATTAATTCCATTTGCTTGTTCAATCAGTGTTTCTTTTTTCATTTATTCATTCCTTGGTGAATTTCTTCATTCATTAATTCTTCCGTTTGTTTCTTTCATTTTCGTTCCTTCCCTACTTTATGCCTGTCTTCCTTTCCTTTCTTTGTAATTCCTTCCCTCCATTTCTTATTTCCGTTCTTAAATTGAAGAAGAGCAGCCCCAGAAGCTAATGCCAAGAGGCAACCGTGGGTATGAAGTATTAGCAACTTCCTTAAATAATTGATTTCAGTAATCCATCCTTTCATTCGTCCATGCTTTCATTCATTCATCCAGTGCTCTTGTTTTCTTTCTTGATTAGCCAACGGGACAAAAAACCGTTCTCGACTATTTTTCATCTCAGAAAGACAATTCCCTAGCAGACGATCTCGATTCCTGCACAACCCCCAAATCCTCCAAAGTCCCTCCATTCGAATCCTTTACTGGTGAAACCCAGCAACCAAGGTCATCTTCAACTCCACTTTCCGAAAACAAAATCGTCGTCATCGAATCAGATGATGAGTCAGTGGCCTTCGAGAAAGACACCTGGTGGCGAAAGCGGAAACTACTAGAGATGGGCTCCTCCAGTCAGAAGCAGAAACATGTTTCAAGTTCCGGTGCGAGGCATAAGAAGAACAGAAGGAGAAGTTCGAAAGAACAGTGGAAGCGGTTGGACATGGACAATGGAGAGGAAAGCAGATGGAGTTGCGAGTCTTGTACGTTCTTGAATTTGGATGTGCTTTTGTCCTGTGAGATGTGTCTTATGCCCCGAAGCAAGCGACTGAAAGACGACACAGAAATGCCAGAATTTTTAGGAGAATCCCAGATGGGAACCGCAGGAAAAAATACGAGTGATTGTGAAGTTCATATATCGGAAAATTCTGACATCTCTTTTTCAAGTAAAGACTCGAGTCAAGCTACTTCAGTAAACAAAAAAAATTCTACAGTAAAAATTGAGTTTGAGCTTAAAAACGACAATGCTGTTTTGTCAGAAGATCGCCACATTTCTAAAAAATTTGTTATGGAAAAAAGTGATAATTGCTCTAAGGTCAGAAATCACAGTATTACAGAAAAGAGTCTCCAAAATTGTAAGATCAATGATGATGAAAGTGAAAGCGAGAGTCTTTTTGAGGCATGCTGTTCCTACTTATCAAATGCAGATGACACGTTAGAGAAATCGGAGGAGACCATCAATCCATGTGAAGGAGTTAATTCCAGTGGAGAGGTCAGCAAAAAAATGGGTCAAGGAATGTCATCGTCCAGTGAGACATCTGTGAATGAGTTGGAGATAGGAACTACTGGAGAACAAGATGATATACGGGTACCTGCTCAGAATTTTGACGATATGACTACTCATGATTCGGATGCTATACATGTTCATAACTTGGATGATATACCAGTTAGCAGTTCAGACAGTTCTGTTAACAATTTCGACGATATACCTGTTCACAGTTTACTCCTGTTCAGCTGTAGCCAATATACAAACAGGGTATACGTTTATGACAAGGTATGTTTATGCGGTATGTTTGTTTATGTGTAATAATGGCACATTATATTGCCTTTACTGTGATTGTAGGATTGAAATGATATGATTTATTTGATGTAAATCTGGCAGGTTTACATTTATGACCAGTTTTCTGGTGTTTTCTTCTTCGATTCTCTGCCCTTAGGCAGGTTCGTATGTCCAACAGCGCCATTCTTCTCTGTGTTGAGCCTCTTCTTTCATCTCTCTGTAGCCGTCCTTCTTCATTCTCTGGTGTGAAACAGCTTATTGAAATAATCACTTTACCTTAAGAATTTATATAGACGGATGAGCACATTTTTGGGCATTTGTATCTGGTAGTGACAGCTCAGAAGTGGAAGCCAGGGTGGGCCTTGAACCCCAACTGAACCCTTGAGCCCCAAATTCTCGCAAAAACTTATAGTTCACTTGCCTTTTGATTTGTTGATGGAGTTTGTCAGGAACTGAAGATTGTTGTGGCCCCCTTGAAACTTCATTGGCCCTTATGTTGGAAAATTTAGCACTGCCAGTGGTGTGTATAATTTTATACAGCACCTTTTAAGGAGATCAGGCACTTAGCCAGCCACCCGTCCTTTGGACGAGTGAAATTATTTTGGACGGGCATAAATTGGGTAATCCTGGGTTTTAGCGTCGGAAATTATTTACATTGCATGAGCGATGAAAACATTTCACAGTTAAACTCAAACAAGAAGTTGGAAGATTGATGAAAATATCAATGAAACTAGAAACCGGATGAGCGATGAAAATATTACATAATAAAAGTCAAACTAGAAGTTGGAATTACGACGAAAATATATCGTTTTAGTGCCGATATTATTCCCGTGTATGAGCGATGAAAACATTTCATAGTAAAATTCGAACTAGAAGTTGGAAGATTGATGAAAATGTTCACGAAACTAGAAGCTGGATAATCGATTAAAATATAACTGAAACTAGAAGTTGGATGAACGATGATTATTTATTGTATTATTGTATTAGAACTTTTCAATGAAATAATTTCCGACGCTAAAACCCAGGATTACCATAAATTGTGCATGATTCTCCTCCAGCACCATCCAGCTTCTTCTCTAGAGCCACTGCTAGCGTTATGATTACAGTTCTGCAAGGAGCATGGGTTAATATTAGGCTATGTAAACAGTATAGGGGCACTGCAGTCGGACTCGTAAGCCAGCAGGACTTCGGGCGGTTGTGACTTTGTATGCTCACGGCATTGGGCAGGTACAACTTCAATTGCTTTTGGATGGGCTACTCTGCATTTCTGGCTAAGGGCCTGAAGGGGATTCATTCTATGAGTTATATATATTTTACATGAGAGATTCTAAGATGTATGTAGTATTGGGCTTTGACTGGTTCTTTCCAACAGATTTTGATTTTTGAAAGTAGTTTTTGCTTAGGAGTGACCATCGAGTGATGTCTTGTGCATTACACCAATGGTGCCCTAGAAATTTCCAATTTGGATTCAATATTGAAGATATATTTGTTTTTAGGCTGGCACCCCGCTGCACGTCAGTTTTCTTCCACTTGATGTAGAACTGGAGAATTATGCGGATCTTCCTAAACTCCTTCTTCATCCCCAACATCTTCAGCTCATTAGCAGATTTGTTCGCGAGTGGAACAGGTTAATTATTCATTTGTTTATCTTAAAATAAAGAAATAATGGTAGAAATTTGTATCTGTTTTCCACTGGACTGCGACCTGCTGTCTAACTGTCCGTGTTGATGTCTTTGTTTATCTGTTTCTTTTCTTTTCTTGGTCTGTCTTTCTGTCTTGCTGTCTGTGTCTCTGCCTGTCTCTGTCACTATCACTGTCCATTCATCTCTTTCTGTCTGTGTTGATGTCTTTGGATGTCTGTTTCTTTCTCTTGGTCTCTCTTTCTGTCTTGCTGTCTGTCTCTGTCACTATCAGTGTCCATATATTTCTTTCTGTCTGTCTGTCTATCTTTGTCTTTATGCCACTGTCTGTCAGTTTGTCTCACTTTCTGCCTCTAGTTGTTGGTGCTGATTGTTTCCTTCTTGATCATTTTCCTTTCTTCCAGTCTCTGGGGCCTCATCGATCATGAATAGTTACATTCAAAGGATTGTCATTTCAGATCATAGTTTTGCTTAGAAGTGACCATTGTTCAATCATGGTGTTTTGTAAGTGTCCCGATTGGATTGGGTTGAATTAGATTAGGCTGAGTTTTTGTTTGATTAGATTAACGCAGACGAAGAGACGTCTTATCGTAAGAAGCGGACAGGTTTTTGTCAGTCCTTCCACTGTCTATGATCAGCTGAAGACTGGAAGAGTTCTTACAAAACAAAGATATGCGACAAAGGTAGCTACTCTTTCTGACAATAAGTAAATTTCTGTAGCTCACTTTCAGTTGCCATTTTGTTAACTGTTTATTAACTCTAATTTTTCAAGTATTCAGTGTAGTGTACCAATAGGATATGTGTATGCATGCATCAAAGCATTTATATAGCTCCTTTTAGAACTTCTCAGAGGCACTGGTTATCTGGCTGTCTGACTAATCTAAGCACCTGTGTGACTTAACGACGATCTGTGTTTGTTTCCCAGTCACTTTTAGTACATGCTCGTCGTTAAAGTGTCAAGGGAGAGTGAGAATATACTTTAAACTGTATCACATGAAGGTAAGTTGGTATAGTTAAGATGAATCTTACTTGAGGTTAATTTAGTTAGGTTTAATTAGACTTAACTGAGTAAAGATGCTTTTTTGGTTAAGACAGTTTGAGCTTTGTTGAGGCTTGGTGGGTTTAACATTTTTCTGTTGAATTAAAACAAAATGGCATTCGTGAGTTAAACTTCTCTGAATTGAAAATTTAGTCATATTTTATCAAATTTTGAATGTTGTCAAATTTAGTTTAATTTAATCTCTAACGATTTGTCATAGCTGAGTTGGGTTGAGTTGAGGTATGGTTTAGTGGCATCACACACCTTGAGTTAGAAATGTGGTTAATTTGGACTAAAGTGAATTTGTTGATTTAAGAATTCTAACCAATTTTGTGTTTTAAGGCCGACGTTTCTGCGTTTTCCTTGAGTAAAATTGCTGAGAATGGTGGATCTTTGAGAGTTATTACCAAGACCAGTGGACCTTCAACAGCTGACAGTGTGACAACGCCTGCCGTTGATGATGTCATGAGTGTGCTTAAAGGATTCGTTCAAGTGAGTTCTGAATTGGTCAGGTTCAATCTAAGTGTTCTGTTTGGATTCAGAATTCTTCTAAGTTTGAGTTGATATTGAATTCGGTAAGATACAATCTGGTTTCTTTTGTGTAATCAGTTTCATGTTTGCCTCATGATCTACCAATTGTTCTGCACATCTCATACTTCGTCTATCAACCTCAACCAGTGCGTTGGATCTGATGAGGCAGCAGTTACTTCAATGGCTAGCTTTCCACAAGGAGTTGAATAATTTAGCCATCACCAGCATGGATTGGCACCATCCTGTCTTTCCGTGTTTCCATGTTGCAACAGTTCCTGATCGGTCTTGCATACAGTTTTCCAATAACGGAAATCTTGTCATTCCAAAGGTTTACACTAAGACATTTGGTCCTTGTGTATATTATTTCTCATGTCCTGTTGTGTTGAACACTCTACGACTGAGATTAAGATGACACACTTGCACTATTTAGCTAGTTTGGATATTTACGGTAACTTTAACCCCGCTTATTTACTCTACCTGCATCGGTTTCTGGTATTTCTTCTTACCACTAATTCATAAAAAGTCACATTGCATTATCTTATCTAGCATTATGAGGTCAGTGCACGTGCCTTTGAGACTGTATTCAATTGTGCTATGTGCGTGTTACAAATGTCTGTTGTTCATACATCACTGTCACCAGGTAGAAATTGTATGAGCTTTGGCATAACGAACTTGGAAAGTTATTGACACTTGAGTGCCCTTGTGACTAAGGAGTAGGTTTGGTACTGGCTTGACCTGTAAGTTGTTGTGCTGAGGGTCTGGTTAATCACCAGATGCCTGGAGGATTGCTTGGCTCCAATGTTGACTGCTATGTTGGGGCAACTTTTAAAGCTGTTAATGGTCGTACAAGATGTATACATCACTATGAAACAAGTTGATGACCTTGATTTGAATTTATTATGTATATTAAGAATGGTGTGTTTGTTGGATAAGTTTGGACATGTAAACGTCTATTGTCCTGTGTAGGCACTGGACAAAGAGGGAAATCCTCTTTGTCTGAATTGTCAGTCTGTGTTCAAGACTTCGCTAGTTACAAAGGCAACACTTGATAAGCATCCATGGCAAACGCGACTCTGCAGCCGAACCTGCTTCCAGGAATTCTGGGTAAATTGTTCTTTATAAATTTCAGAATCTTAAGTCAATCTGTTGATCATTGTTTATTTGTGTCACAATGTTTACCCTGAAATATTTCTTTTGATACAGATTTTGTTTACTATTTGTGAGCTGCTCATTTTTAGATCTTTCGCATGGCCATGTTCTGTTTGTTTCAATAAATGTGCTGTGTAAATTTCACGATGCATGCATACAGGAATGTAACAGACAGGACTGGTAGTTTTATTTTAGATGAACTATATAATTTGCTTTAAATACGTGGCAGTTTTACATTACACTGAACTGACTGTCATTTGTCCATCACGCTGCCTGTTTTACTTACCGGTACATTAATTGATAGCATTATTAGGAAACGCCGCTTGAAGATAATCTGTGTTCAGATGTTTAATGATAAAATTCTTCAAGTTGTCTCTTGGTATTTCCATGCTGTGTCCTACACTCATTCGTGATTCATGTGCTTTGCCTTAGAAGCAACCACTGCTTAATGCCATGTGCATTAACGATGTCACTGCATTTGCGGGACAGGAAGTCGATTGGTTAGAGCTCTGGGCCTGTAACATAGAGGTTACAGGTTCAAGCCTCACCTGAGATCATTACTGTGTAGGGATCTTGAGCAAATCGCTCACTCACAATTGCTCAATGCCATCGATTGATGCTCAATCATTAGATTTTGGCATTTGATAAATTGAGAAATAATAATAGAATCTCCTATTTTAGATTATACTAAACCCATAGATTTCTGATGATCATCGACATTTCTGTGCATATTTTCAGACAAGGCATAACCGTGGCTACAGCGTCCAGCAAGTTTACAATCTGGAACATGGAGTCTGTCAAATGTGTGAATTCGACGCCCATCAGTTCTACGAAAACATCAGGTAAGGTCAAATTGTTTTCATGAAAGTAGAGCTGCACTGTCTGATAATTGGTTACTCAGGTACTTTGCAAGTAGTTTAACAAGTACCTGAGGCCCTGCAAGTTTTCTTTTGGCCCTTTTGTGCCTATCAACAATGATGTAACTACCCTAGCATAGAGTAGGCCTACATTGCTTGTTTTGCTAGCCATAGAGCTATTAGATTGGTCAAAAGTGATGAGAGATAGACAGGGTTAACTGAGATGAGCTTGACTAAACTTAAAAACTGGCTACAGACTCATCAGGTCTACACTAATTATCAGTTTGCATTTAACAATGGAACATACTGTCACTTCCTTATTTTGGAATGAGTACTCAGTATGAAAACATCACTTGACTCCAATTAGGAGGTGAGTAACTGGAGTACTAGGTGCCTGTGTACACAAAAAGCAAACTGAAGTGTCTTGATAATACTTACAAGCATGCATACATACATGTATCAATATACACGTATGGACATACAAACACTTAACAACAGGGGTTTCAAGTGGTTCAGAAAATGTCCAAATCTGTTAGAACCATCTCGGTGGAACAAGTGCTTCAAATAAATGAATACATTGCGCATAATCTGCCAACATCAGAAAGTTAATCAAATTTGATTGAATTCAATGAGATTAGATTTAATTGTATACAAATATTTTACAGTGAAAGGTTTCTTGTGGCAAGTTTTGGACATTGAATGCTTAAATTATTGACTTTATTTAGATCTCCTGTGGTCAACTAGGACACATAGTTCTAGTGTTAATCTTTATTCACGAATAATTCTTTACAGAAATTTATGTTACAGATCCATTGCTAGTTTCGAAAAGAGAGCGAAAATGATCCAAGAGAGCAAATATTCCATTCTGACCAAGGAATACAAAGAGAAGATGATTCGCCAACCGACAGATGGCCTGGTATGCATAAGAACTGTCTTAAAACTTTGGCACTTGAATTAATTCTGTCTTAAAACAATGCCGTTGAACTTCATTTAAGAAGCTTGCCATTGTCATTGGCATTTAATTAATTAAATATGACTCTACACTCTTGGATGTTCTAAGCAATGAAAAAATGTTGGGTTAAAATTTGCTTGATTACTTGTGAATTTGATATCAGATCTAGAGATCTGTTGCACACACATCAATTTTAGTGTGTGTCTGTGTGTGTGTGCGTGCGTGCGTGCCAGTTCTGGAATGTCAATCGCTTTATTTGTATTGTCAGTTCTGGAATGTCGATCACATCCTGCCAGTCTCAGAAGGTGGCGGTCAGTGCGACATCGACAACTTGCGTACGCTCTGTACAGTTTGTCACCGAGACGTCACACGACAGCAGAACAAAGACAGGCCAAAACAACGACTGCGCCAGGCAGCTGCCACATGTCACGACATAAAAAATTTCTTTCGGCCGCTCTAGTAGAATTTTTTCAAATGCTGTAGGAAAAACTTGTGGCGCTGTTCATTTTGCAAAAAACACATAGATCTGCAAAAATTGGCTCAGAGTTGAATGTTATATCTAGTTTTGTTTTATTATTCTATAACTTAGGTAAAAATGATGGATTTGCATTTAAATCTTATAGGAAAAAGTGTTTATTATTAGTAGTAGTAAGAGCAACAATCCTTTGGGATTTTATAATTTATAATTAGTTTATTAAAGAAATTTTTAACTGGAAGGGTAAATCCAGAGGGAATCAAATACAGTTGCTATATTCTTTCAGGGCAATATTGGCTCACTCCTTGGAGACTAA
Source organism: Allolobophora icterica (assembly GCA_963556255.1). NCBI lineage: Eukaryota > Metazoa > Annelida > Clitellata > Crassiclitellata > Lumbricidae > Allolobophora > Allolobophora icterica. The sequence continues at coordinate 25,496,547 of OY744609.1, read as the reverse complement.
CCATTTATGGAGAACAATGTTTGTGATTTAACTTTTATATGTTGTTAACTTCAAAGCAGCATAACAATTCTCACACTAGAACAGTATAACATATCTCACAGTAGAACAATATGACATTTCTCACATTAGAGCAGTATGACATTTCTCACATCCGAGCAGTATGACATTTCCTACTACAGCAGTTAAGAAACCAAAAGGCACACATTGCCAAGTACACCAGAAATTCTTTACAACACTATTTTGGGTGCCATATCAAGAACAGCTTTATAACGAAGTCTTGTTACAGTGAGTTTATTTTTTGTAGGGTCTGTCTGAACTCCATTGGATCCATGTCCTTAATCATGTTTTACAGATTTGTTTTATAATCAAGCATGTTGTAATGAGTATCTGGTGTACAGCATCAAAAACTCAAAAGGAGTGAAATCATATGATGGTAGCCGTGGCTAAAACATCTGTGTTACGAGTTAATTACTTGAACACCATGTATTCTTTACAGTTGAGTTTTTAAAACAGCAGTACTGTTAGCAATAGATCGAAATTTTATGCCACACTCGGTATTTCTGCACTTTGCATATTCACCTCAGCATATAAGCTTTGACAGCAGTATATTATGAGTGGTTCAAAATATAGTAGGTATACTTTGCGAAAGTAAACAATTGTACTACAATCACAGTCGATTTCAATTCAGACAGCAGTGTCATTGTGCATTGGGTAAAAAAATTTGAACAGCAGTTTCTTTTTGCAATGCGTTGATCAATTTTGCCAAACTTGAATAATTTTGTGGCTCGGTCACCAGAACTATACAGTGGTCTGCACTGTACGCCAAATGAAATTGGGTGGACAACATCTGTTGGACAAGTTTTACCTCATCTGCTCTGTACCATAAAGTTTTGGACCTCAAGTCTGGAGTTGTTGAAACTTTTTTGATCACTTTCTGTCACCCCTAACTGAAATATGTCGTAAGTAGCCATAAAATTTCTTTCCAAGGAAGAAATTTTATTGGGTGTAAGCTTAAAATTTTCAGCACCCAGATATACACAGAGCCAGGTTGATTGCATAGACTTCTAGGCTATTGTTAACACACAGTTCAAGTAGAAATATGCCGTTGACAACTCTTTTGTCTTTGCTTTTATCAATTTTCAGTTGACCTCTTAGACTTTGATAACAGCCTTTGTTGATTTAGCATGCTTATCTTTCTTCTTGGTCTTCTCGTGTGAGTCGGAGAGGTCGTACTGGAACCCTTGCTTCTTTGTTGTGTTCTCACGTTTCCTCACAGACCTAAGTGCCTTCTCCAGCAGTTCCTCTTTCGTCAGTGGACGGTTTTCATCCTCGGAACCAGAACCATCGTCTTCATCAAATTCATCCCTGTAACAGGAATGTAATGCTAATTGTAATTGCTAAAGTATAATTATCTAATGGCACTTTAAGAAAAACTTCTTGGAGAGACTCCTCACCGGACAACACAAAAGCACTGGTTGAACAGAATGGTTAGCAAATGCTGACAGAACAGAGGCAACAAAAGACCAAGGAGCTTATATTGCAGAAATATACAATGTTGTAATAGTCAGTTGTTAAGGCATATGATACAACTGACATTTGATAATGCTTCCTTACAAGTTCAGAGATGACCTTTGAAACTGAGCAACAGGAAACATTAAGATCCATGAATCGACTCGAAGAAGTAAGTGTAATGTGAAAGAATTTCAGTAAGGGTTGAGAACTTATGAACTTAGAAAGTTCCAAATCGAGGGACCAGAAACTGAATGAGTTCCAGCAAGCTACAAGACATGTACCAAGGATAACATTCATGCCAGAAGATGCTGACAAAAGAGAATTGCCCTTAGCAGAACTACAAGGTATAATCATAGATGATAGGAAGGCTAGCAGATGATTTGTGCAATCTTTGTGCGAGAGGAATGCTGACTTCTTCACATGCTCAGATACAGGAAAACAGTGGAGAGTGAAAAGCAGGTGTGATATGATCTCGGTAAGGGGCCATCCATATATTACGTATGCAAAAATCCGGGAAAGTTGGACCCCTCTCTGTTCGCACGCATACTTTTTCCATCCCCTACCTGCGTACGTACAGTTGATATACCCCCCCCCAGACCAGCTGCAGAATGTGTCAGTTACACAGGTCCACGCAGCGACTGTGTGCACTTTAGGCCAGATTGAAGGATGAGTAATCCATGGACTCACTGCAGAGTTGTGTGATAGTTTAATAATAGCCTTCAGAGGTAAGGTGGCATACAAGTGACACCTCTCCCACAGTCCTACTTCCTCTGGTAGTACCAGATAGCTGGACAGACTGAACTCTAGCTCGCTTGAAGGCCAATCAATTTGCCTACGTACATTATGAGTAGACCCCCACCTCCTCCCATTCGCAAGCGTATGCAAGCACATGCATTTCGGTTGCCCCTCCCCCCTCCATGCTTACGTAATATACGGATGGCCCCTAAGAGAGTACAAGAAACGGTTGTGCAGCCTGGTTCATGACTCTATTAGAAGAAGCAATGTGCAGTCAGGGAGACCACAGAATACATCGTGGAGATAGTTACAGTACATAAAATGAAAAGTGAAAGCAATAAATCCCATTAAGGCAACAGTCAGTCAGTGAGAGGGAAATTCTGGATGTTAGGATTTTATGGTTGAGGACTTGAGGCTATAACCCGACAACCTGCAACCAGATAATAAATCGTGGGATCTGATTTCTAGGTGTTGATGTCACAAATTGGAATGTCATCTTGCAATAATTTCTCTGGGGTTGTGATTGCTTAGAAAGAGAACAGAACTTACCAATAGGGCAACTGAAATTTCCCAAAGACGAACTGAACTTTCCCACAGCAAATTTGAACTTACCAAAAGGCAAAGTGGACTTACCCCACAGCAGGCGGATAGACAGAAGGTGGAGGGTGCTGCTGGTGTGGTCCTTCACCCAACAAAACTGGCTGATGCCTTGCATACTGTTCGTAGTCCTTTGACAACAGAAAAGCACATATTAACTGATCGTAGCATTATATTTGCTAACTATTTAATGAAAAAACTTAATACAGCAAAATGATTTTTATAGTTGAGGATATAATTTGAAAATCTGATAACAGGTAAGCTTTCCTTACTTTTGACCCAAGATTTTAATTTTGGTACCCATAACTTTACATTGCTAACTGAGATTGAATATCTCCAGGAAAGATATATGAATATGCAAGGAGGGTATGAAAGACAAATTTTAAAATAAAAGCTGTGGCTTAATAAACTGCAAAAAAACAATTAAAGTCATAAGAAAGCTTGTGTCACTGAAACCCCTACTTGGTTCATTACACAGACCATACCTCTTCTGGATGATTTTATTTTACCAGATAGAACAACTTTAAACGTACATTTTGTTTGAGTACATATGCCTGAGCGAGAAGCAGTTCATTCGTTCTTTCTTCAATCAATCCAAGATATTGCAACATATTGTGGTCGGTTATTCCCTCATTTGCACCCAGCATGTCGTCAATGGCAGTACGGTCGCAGTTGATGTTGCCAAAGAGCGAGCTGATACCTGGAAATTAAACTCTAGGTTTTGAACTCGTGTATGAACACACCTTGTAAGTTCTAAAAATGCAACTGATCCCTAACTTCAGACAAAATCTATGGAAGGAAAGCATACAAGAAAATAACAAACTTCAGATTGCAACTAATGTAAAAGAAATCAACTCTAGATTTGTTACTTATATAAAAGCAATAAAAGCTCTATGTTTATAAAGTGTACTTAAAATTCTCAATATGTAACTCTTTAAAAAACTTGAGTTGAGACTAGTGCAAGAAAAAACTTATATAACATATCTGCCGGCATGCTAATAATCATTTGACGAGCCCTGTACGGTTGCATATTGGAATATGTGCACGCTGGCAGAGGAAAAACAAAACTCTGGATGTGAAACGTATAAAAGGCTCCAAACTGTAAGAATTTCTAAACTCCTAACAGTGGCGTCACGAGAGGGGTGCGGGGGTGCGGACCGCACCGGGTGACACCCTCAGAGGGGGTGACACCCAACATGAGAAAAGGTGAAATTTTTGGAAGATGAGGAATTCCTAAAAAAAGGTCATAAAACTTTTTGGGAGACGAATTCCTAAAAAAAGGTCATCACTTTTTTTGGGAGACGAATTCCTAAAAAGTCATCTTACTGTCTGCCAGTATTAAGGGAGTGCATGGTTACCAACTATTAAGTAGCATTCCCAGTACCCTATGGAGCATACAGGAGACACTCGTTTTCTACTCTTTAGCCCTTAAGCCGGCCTTGGATGAACACCAAGGTCCAAGATACAAAGCCAGTGAGTGCATTGCAAGATTTGTTGTTTTCTTACCAGCATATGCTAGTACCAATTTCTTCACAATGACAGAGATGAGTGTTTTCATACAACATGTTCACGGTCATTACACAGATTCTGTTCAGCTGGCTCTAACGACAGAATAGACCGTTATGTCGCACAATGTCCATACCTGACTTCAGTTGATCCAAGACTTTGCCGAGTTCTTTGTGCCTTGCATCAAACTCATCTGCCTGCTTGGAAGAAGTTGTCTGTCTCTCCTCCAACTGCTTCAGAATCATCGCTCTCTTCGATTCCAGCTCCACTCCCTGGCTCTGGAAACGCCGGATGTCAGTCCGCACCTACGGTCACGTTAAGTCACTGGCATATTAGAAGTTAATGATTGACTTTATTTAGAACAGTTAGGTTATATTAATTAGAATATTCATAGAAGTTACAGTTTTGGCTTTAGTTATAATAGATTAGATTAAATTAGGTTAGACTAAGATAGAATATACTAAACTAGATTAGATGCATTTCCGCGCTTCCGATTCGCATTTCTGTGTGATTTTGCGTGCGTTAAAAATTTTTGTATTAATAATAATAATAATAAGTTAGAATAATAAGTTTGGTTAGATTAAACTAGGTTAGATTAAATAAACAATATGTTAGATTAAATATGATTAAGTTAAACCAGAAAAAGAAACAAATTTGATTTGATCAGATTAGATCTACGAAGTGACTAGATTATTATTTCTATATCAAGGCATCTCAGGATAATAACAGCAATAAACTTTACAGCATAGATATAATCAACTCAGTCAAATCCACCACTTGTTCTATACAAACCTATTTGATCTGCTAGCTTTCTTCTTTCATCTGCCAACCACCTGCTTGATCTCCTGCCCATCTCTGTGATCTGCTACAACCATTTTGATCTGCCAATTTTGATCTGCTACCAACTTCTTTGTTCTAATACTAACCTGTTCAATCTGTTCCTGGAGCAGTTCGACCTGGTTGTTCTGATCATTGACGAAGTTGAAGAGAGCGAAGTTCTGATCCTCAACTTCGATGAACTGGTTGACGATGAGGTGTATGTCTTCTTCTTTGGTGATTTCCTTGATGCGAGCAAATGCCGCTTCGTACGACTCAACAGAATCTGTCTGACTTGCCTTCTTCTTCTCCGCTGTCATGGCCTCTGAACAATCACAAACCACCATAGATTGGTTGGTTGATTGGTTTGTTGCAAGTACTAATTAATTAATCAATTAAATACTACCTAATAATGATTGATCCATCCACCCATCCATCCTTCCATCAATCATCTATCTAAATTTGGCTTATAGTACCGGTACTAGCAGCTGTAATATCGTCGCCTGAGAATTATCTTGTCGTATCTCCACTTTTTTTCGAAAAGTAGTTAAGAGTTGATTTGTAGCAGAGTTTTTTTATCTTTCTTCAGTTTCAATAGCTAGGAGATACGATAGGTCGTTTTAAAGATATTCAACAAACTATACTGTCGTATCTCCTGTTTTCAGAAACATTTTATCGTATCTCCATACAGCATTCATAGTGAAGCAGTCTCTGTTGTTGTATGTATAAACCTGTGCGCTTTGCTGGACTATAGTGTCGCATATCCAGACAATTAAAAGTTTTTCTTTTAAAAATCAGGACTATGTAAATGAATATTTTAACGAAAACACTCTGTAATAATTGGTCGTTGCTTAATTTAATCATTTCATGTCTTTGTTTTCAGAAAGATGGTTTGTAATATTTGTAAATCCAGTTTATACAAAATTTTCACAAATTTCAGAATAACAACTATAATTGTTAATTTTTTAAATGCAAAATCTTTATGCAATGTTGATGTTTTAATATAACGTCTGTGTGTGAACTGTAATTTGACAATGCCCTACTTATTGCATTGAATTTCTCATTTTTCCGCAAATTACGGCCCAAACTTCTACCTCGTTTATCTCGGAATTTTGGAAAATGGAGATACGCCAAGATAATTCTCAGGCGACGATATGCCAATAATACTAGTAGTTGTAACATGCATAATACTAGCAGTTGTAATATGTGCATAATACTAGCAGTTGTAATATGTGCATAATAGTAGCAGTTGTAACATGAACATAATACCGTTAGCTGCAAAGAGCAGTTAGTACCTTTCCTTTCTCTCCAGGTAACGAGCTGTTTATCTTCATCGCGATCTTTTCCCTTTGTGTTCATGAATTCTCGAAGTTTGTAGTCGTGATCAATGATGCGAATCAGTTCTTTCATCTCCGCATTGTGCTGCTGAATGTCCTTCTCTGATTTCTCACGCAACAAAACCATCTTCTCCTGCGCTTCAACCCTAGTAAACACACCAGTCCAATTGCACAAATCTAGATAGCTGACAGAGTATTGCAGAGACAGAAAGTTCTGCATTACACATTCAGGTCTTGGTCTCGGTCTTGGATTTTTGGTCTTGCCCAGAACACTGCCACGAATTCAGACTGTCTTTGATTAAAGATGAATTCTCACCATACATTTTTCTGCTGCTCATAGATATTTGGCAAGTGGTTTGGACATCTCGCATTGAAATATAATTAACAGTGCATTTTTTATTTGGCCTATAGATCATTTTCTCCACTGCTATCAACCACAAGCAACATCCTGCCAGCAACTTTCTTATGGTACTCACCATAGCCTCAAATCTGGTTTCTCTGACATATTGGATTTAGATCCGACTCGTCCAATATATAATGACTTTTGACTAGAGTTTTGCTTGAAGTGACCATCAACTGATACCTTGTGGATTACGATAATGGCAATAAAGAAGCCATATAGATTGTATTGTATTGTATTTCAAAACTTATAAAGTGCCTCTACCCAGTGCCCACCAATCAGATGCGCCCCCAGTGCGAAAGTCCTTGGGAATAAAGGCAAGTTTTAAGACAATGAAAACCTGTGGCAGGACCACGAGATAATACTGCAGCCTGGACCGAAGGAGGAAGCCGATTCCACAGTGAAGGGCCAATACTAACAAAAGAACGAGACTGGGCCATCGCCGTTATCACTCAGGGAACAAATAAGTCAAGTCGATCAGAGGAACGAATAGGGCAAAGGGAGCTAGCTGAGATGGTAAGGCGTAATGAGTCACAGAGGTATTTAGGAGCAAGTCCCAGGTAAGATCGGCAAACATGGATAAGTACCTTTAGTTGGATGCAGGCAGTAAGAGGAAGCCAGTGAAGGAAATGAATTAGAGTAGATCAGATTAGATTCTATTAGCAGTCGTATTAATTAATTGAGTAATTAATTATTTCATTTTATTTGCTAGCATTTTGAGACTACCGTTGGTCATATGCTTGTGTTGATTGGTCCATGATATCGTTGGTTTCCTGTTGCAGATCTTGTTTTTCTTTATCCAACTTCTTGTACAGATTGTCGAATCTTTGTCGCTCCACCCTCAGATTATCTATCTGCTTTCGCAGTTCTTTGTTTGCTTCTAGCGCCTTTCCAAACTTATTGTTTGCCTAACAAAGAGACAAATAAGAAATATTTTACCATAAATAGGTGTCAATTAAAAATGAATCAAATATTCTATTTTAAATATTAAATTATATTGAATAAACGTATTAAATGTACCTTTCCAACTCCTTGTTTGCCTAGCAATATGACAAATATACTTCATGAAAATAGGAATGAAACAGTGACTCAAACAGTTGTTTTTAATTATGACCTTGTATTTGTTACAATAATACATTTTTTAAAATTTAATTATGTACTTCTACAGATAAGATACCAAATAAATAAAAAGTTTTCACATTGCTACTTGCAGTTACAACAAGAAATACAATGATTATGGTACTGAGGTAAACTGGAAACATGGATCAAACAGTGTATTAGCACATTATTTTTTGCAAATGAAATCACAAAGCAATCCAGAGACGAAGAAATGGAAAACTGGAAACGTTGCTCTGTTGTTCATTTGCATTTGCTGCGTTTGTGCTTCACTCAAAAGGTCCTTCAGCTCATCAATACATTTACCTAAACTTATGGTACCATACCTGAAACTCGCCTCATCTTATCTTACATTAACTTACCTTATATTATCTTATCTTTCATTTCACCTTGCTTCGGTTTTACCTTATCTTGTTTCATCATACCTTACCTTACAATAAAATTCAGAAATAAAGTTCCAAAATCCCATAAGGAATTTAAGGGAAGCGCTCATCTACTCCCTAGCCCTTAAGCTAGCAGTGGAAGAGTCCTAGAGACCATTGTATTTAATATTATTATTATTATTATTATTATTATTATTATTATTATTATTATTATTATTATTATTTATTAGAAAAAATTTACCACGCGCAAAGTCAGACATACATGTGAATCTGAAGCATGGTTAGCCAATCACCAGGTAAAGAGCAGTTAGACATCCAGATGTTTGAAAGCCAATCACAGGACTTGCTAGTTGCTTCCCAGCTGATGCCAATAATCTTACATTAAATTGACTTACTTACCTCAGCTTATCTTACCTCATATTTCCTCATCTTATATTACCTTACTCTACTTGGCATTACTTTAATATAAGGACTGGAATTCTTCATGGATGAATGAAAGATGGACGAATTGAGGATGTAAGAATAGATGAAAAATGAATAGAAGATGAAGGAATAGATACTGTAGGATGAAGGATGGAATAATAGATGAGTAAGGAATAGAATAATGGAGGGGATGAAAAAAATGTGAAGGAATCATCGAAAGGGAATAGATGATACAGGAATAGAGCAAATAATAAGGAACATAAGATCGGAGGATTATGAAATGGAGGAATGGAGAATTAAGGAATAGATGATGGAAGAATAAAGAATTAAAAGAGGATGAAGAATATAGGAATATAAAATGGAGAAATAAGATGGCAGAATAGAATTTGGAGGAATAGAGGACAAGAATAGAGGATTCAGGAAAAGGGATGGAGATATCATATCCTTACCAACTGAAGTTGGTCCTCCAGCTTTCGTATCTTCCTCTTTTCTTCACTGCCCTTCTGAGCTCCTCCTTTGTCTCCATCGCCTCCTCCACCTGCTCCCGGTCGCTGCTTGTTCTTCTTCTCCGATTCCTTCGCTCTCTCCTTCTGAATCTTCTTCTCAGCCTCACGGATTTGTGCATCAAGCACTTTCTGTTTCTCCTTCTCATCCTCAATTTGCTTCTCAACATCCTCTACAAAAATCAAAGTTACCAGACGTTTATGTAGAGCTATCAAACATTTATGTAGAGCCAGACTTCTGGTTATTGCACTGTATTGTATTGGGGCATTTATAAAGCGCTTATAGTGGGAGAGCCATTCAGAAGTGCTCCCAGTGTGAGATCCCAAGAGAAAAAACAAGTTTTAAGAAAGGTAAAAGAGGAGCTCCCCGATGTAATTTTATGCCGGGGAAGAGCCAACAATTGAAGTATGTGCCAGCAAGATGATCTTAAAAGAAATCTGCTCAGCAACAGGTGATATATGGGAATATTTCCGCATGTTGGCTATGACTGGAGTTCGAGCACAGTTTAGGATGGACTGGAGCTGGTGCAAATAGAATCCTGGGAGTGTCTAAATTGCAATAATAATGAAGTCATAAGATTATGATAAACTGTACTGGATTATAACAGTTTCTTTGACCTATCAAGTTTTGACCAGGCTTCTCAAACAGATTGAATACTTTACCCTGGTTTCACTTGAAGCGACCATCAACTGACGCTTTTTGTGCATTTTGATAACATTGCTTTAAAGTCATTAAAGCAGATGAAATTAGAGTCATCAAACATTTTATTTGGAGCGATCAAACATATATTGATTCATTTATCAGTGATTGCAGTTATGACATTATTTTTTAGTTAAGGGCTCATTTGAAGAATTTATAATCTTAATATTTTAATTTTTAATTTTCGTTAACTTTAGAAGCATGTAGTTTCAATCTTTGAATTATTGGGACTCATTGCGCAGCCAACTGAGGTCTCTGCATCTGTTGCCTTGTGTCTTATATTAGTAGAAGGCATGGGCGGCTGTCCCGGGGTCGAGGGGGACAAGATCCCCACCCTTAAGAGTGGGAGGACACACCATACATCTGCCCCTCGCCCCACATTTTGAAGAAATACTAAAAAAAGGTCAACAGTTCATGTGCCCTAAAAAATTTGACCTCTTTTTTTTACCAGATCAGTTCAAAACTCTTTTTTGACCAGATCAGTTCTAAATTGTCCCCTCCCACATGCCAAACAAGATCGCTGCCAGTGGTAGACGGGTCACTTCTAAATCTGATTATTGAAATAGAGGAAGTGTAATTCTAAAATTTATTAGAAATTTTGTTGATTGTCAGAGTGATTATTTAATAATATTTGTTTATTGATTCAAACTGACAAGTACACAGTAAGATTACATGATATAGTAGCAACAGATGATAACAAGTTTAACATGAGTCGAATTTAACTGTATGGCAGCCTGCAAGGTGCCCATCTGTTCTACTGTTCATTTAACTGTTGCCACATAGCGAATGGAAGGTCGAGCGTACCTTGTGGGGCTAGCGGATATCGAACCCGTGTCCTTCTGATCTGTGTGCAAGCATGTTACCATTCAACAATCTCCCCACCCCATATTCTGGCTGATATAATATTTTTCTGATTTATATTGATGGTACAATTGGTTGACCAAGTGAGGTCAGAACTAACTCTTTTGTTTTCCCAGTTCTTCCAGATTATCCGATTGTCTTTCGTTCTCCCTCTGATTGCTTCGACTCTCAATCAGCTGCAAAGTCTTCGTCAGTTCTTCATGCTCCTTTTCCAATCGCCCGATCTGAATTCTGTGTCAATTCATAAACTCTAATGTAACTGAAAATTTGCATAGCACCTTGGGAAGAGCCTGTCTTTGCATTTGGCTATGAGGCAAATGATGAAATTGTGAAAAGCATTGGCATTTGGCATTTGGCACTTTCACTTTTGTGGTGGTTGTGGTAGTTCTAGTCATGATGGTTGTGATGATGGTGATGGTGGAGGTAGTGGCCTTGGTCATGGTAACTGTGTTCTTGTTTACTGTATTGGTTGTGTTAATGATGGTGGTGGAGGTGGTAATGACGACGATGATGATGATGTGATAGAGTCAGGGTGGCGATGGTGATAAGGATGAAGGTGGCGATGATGATATATGATCATCATCTTGTCCTAGCATCCTCACTTTCGCCCCTTGATGTTGTTCTGGCTCTCGGTGCTGTAGGCATGCTTGTCGTTCTCTAAGATGCGAATCTCCTTCTGTAACCGCATCAGTTCTTGTTCCTGCTCCGCGGTTCCATCCCCCTCCACGTCACTGCCATCTGACCGCGCCGAATGAGGTCTCTGCATCTTTCCCAAGCCACACAGGTCTAAGGAAATCAAATTATCCACCTAATTATAAACATATCTAACACAAAGTCAACCAAAGCTATAGTTTCTATAAAAATTTTCATCCCATTCTTATCATTATGTTCATGATCAATTGTCGTTTGTATCGTCGCTGCTATGGGAATCATCGTCATTTGATTATTACCCCAACCTTGCAGAAAGCTTACACCCTGTTAAATAGGCCTGTAGGAGGTCGTTGGCCTACACCAATGGTTTAGTGTCGACAATAGAAATGGTCGACTGTTGAATGATTGCAAAACCATTGTGCTCAAACGAAAGGAAGTTGCAGCTTTTGAAAGCTTTAAAAACACCTCTAAAAGAAAATTAAACATCAAGATTAAAGAAAACTCACAAAATCTGTTCCTTTGTGACACAGACTAACTCAACAGTACCCGCTCGGGAAATCGAGTCTCCGTTGCTATAGCAGAGCAAGTGGTTGCCATCTCGTCTGAAATGAGATAAGGTGAGATTTCGACTTTTGTAGCGCTCTATCACAAAGTTGCAAGATTGAGGGTACTTCTATGAAAATCGCATGATGAAGTAGTTTTGTATTTAGTTCTTTTAAAATGCATCTTATTCATCGTATGCACAACCTGAACTTGATCCTATCCCCACCTCTCTTTTAAAAGACTGTGCCTCTGTCCTGCTTCCTGTAATCACCAAAATTATCAATCTCTCACTCTGTATACCGGCAATTTTCCAATGGCCTTTAAGCATTCTACGGTCACTCCCCTTCTCAAAAAAGCAAACCTTATTTGTTTCAGCCTTACCCGAGAGACGAAAAGGTCGGTGAAGTGATTGCGTAAAACTTCATGCATGGTAGGCCCTATACGTATAACCTTTACTGCGGCTTAAAGAGGTTTTTATTGCGATATGAAGCCTGAACTGTCACTTAATCGTGCACAGGAACTGTGGAATAATTGTAAAAATAACGACGACGATATTAAAAATTGGCTTAGGCGTGCGGACGTCCGCAAAGGGGGAGGGAGGGAGGGTACGTATTATAAGGTCAAATGCGGACAAATGCGGACAGGGGGGAGAGAGGGTCCAAAGTGGGTCATATTTTGCGGACGTCCTTTATGGACGACCCCTAAACGACTACCTCTCTTCTAATTAGATCACTTAATCTTAACCCCCACCAATCTGGTTTCACTAAACACCACTCCACATAAACTTTACTTGCCTCTTTGTACAATAAACTGGTCTCTGCCGTCAGCCATCAACAAGTCTCGATCTGCCTCTGTCTTCTCGACATCTCCGCCGCATTTGACACCATTGATCACAGCTTCCTTCTTCAACGACTCTCTTCTTGGTTTGGCGTCTCTGGCACTGCACTACTCTGGTTCCAGTCCTACTTGTCTTCCCGATCCTTCTCTGTTAAAGCCTTCAGCCATTGCTCACAACCCCTCCCTATTTCCTGTGGTGTCCCTCAAGGCTCCGTCCTGGGTCCATTCTTTTTCATCCTTTAATTTATACCACACCTTTAAACCATATCATAAAATCCTCCTTTGTCGACCACCATCTCTATGCAGATGACACCAAACTCTTCATATTTTTCTCCCCAGGGTCTTTTTCCACCGCTATCACACAATTACATAACGTGGTAAATCTTATTTCAAAGTGGATGTCATCCAATCTCCTCTTTCTTAACCCTTCCAAAACTGAATTCATCATCCTAGGCCTTCCTGATCAAATCACGAAAATCGATCCTTCCATAAACCTTACGACTAACTCATCGTCTCTCACCTTCACCTCTGACTCCCCTGTCCGCAATCTTGGTGTTATTTTTGATCCATACCTCTCCTACTCTAACCACATCTCCAACCTCTCGCGCTCCTGCGCTTCATGTACATTCGTGACCTCCGACGCATCCCGCCCATGCTCGACCTTAAAACCGCCTCCACCATTGCTACCTCCATTGCTCATTCAAAGCTTGGTTACTGCAATTCCCTTTCCTCAATTAACCTAAGTATAGCTTATCCAAAACTCACTAGCCAGAGCTGTCACTAGAACGCCCAAACATCATCATATCACTCCCATCCTCAAATTACTCCATTGGTTAAAAATCCCAGAGCGAATCCACTTCAAAGTCCCATCACTAACCTACAACTCCCTACAATATTCCCATGGAGCCCAAGTACCTTCGTGATCTCTTCATCATTCAGACAACCCGCTCCACCCGATCCTCATCCTGTCTCAGTCTTTCTCGACCCCAGTCAGTATACTTACCTCAAGTTCTCCAATCGAGCCACATTTAACACGTCACCACGCCTCTGGAATGATCCCCCCACCTTGACAGCTGCTCTGCCTCTCCTGATCTGGTACCCTGGAAATCGGACTTAGACCTCGATCTTTTGGACTACTCTCTGGAAAACCCCCTCGGATTTGGTTTGGCCTTCTGGAAACCGGACTCGGACCTCTTTTGGACTACTCTCTGGAAACCCCCTCTGATTTGACGTAGCGCTCGTGAATAGGCTGGTGCCCTGCGCTTGGCATGGGCGGTGATCATGGGGGGGGGTCGAAGGGGACAAGTCACCCCACCTTTAAGAGTGGGGGGCACACCATACATTTGGCCCTCACTTTTTGAAGAAACCCCCCCAAAGGGTCGTCAAGTTTTTTCCCAAACATATGGAGAAAAAAATTTCGCGCGACCTCTTTTTTGAGCAGATCAGTTCAACGCTCATTTCATCAGATCAGTTGAACAGTATCCCCTCCACCTGTGAAACAATATCGCTGCCAGTGGCGCTTGGCCTTCGAGTGACGCTTTATAAGTTTGGAGATTACGATTACGATATTACGATTACGATTACGAATGCTGTGTCTTAATTAGCGGTTTGAATATTTCCTAAACTTTAACTTGGGAACTTCAGGTCTCGACTAAAAAACATGGATTCAATATTATTATTCCCGTAGGCTGCTTCCGTACGTACGCGTCTTCTCGGAGTTTCTTATTGTCTTTTGCCCGGAGTCGCCTTTAAATTTGGCTTTCATGTTTCGAATGTCCTTAATTGCGACCATTGACTGATGCCTTGAGCGTGCAGTGCCACTAAATCATACTATAACGGCTGCCACTGGTGGTCATAGTTCAAGGCATAGCCTATAGGCGTAATTTGTGGGGGTACGAAGGTGCGGGTACTTTTTGAACTGGGGGTAGGCCTACCGACGTACCCTCACTTTTAAGAATTAATATGCCAATCATGCAATAGGTTACTTTATTAGTTTTTTGCCTTTCCAGAGATCGCAGTCTCCGCATTGCTTTGTGTATGTAGACAGAGTAAGGAGTTTGATCGACATAGCCTACCACAAAATTATGAAAGTACTTAAATAGATACACAGGTAAACCGACATCCAGACGAACTGATCAGTCACAGGCAGTCAGACAACCAGACTCAGCCACACGTACAGCTCTCCGACAGACTGACCGCCGTGGTCGCGGCTCGCAGGCCGCAGGCGACACATATATCTGGGCCAAGGCTACGCTCTTAATTCTTGGAAAGATCTGACATCACGGTTTTCATCTTAGTCATATATCGGAATGTGGATATGTAGGTCAAAGCGCAATTGCTTCTATAGTCTATGATTCCTTGGTATTTTTAAACTTAATTTGACTTTCGACTTAATTATTCTAATTAACGTACGACACATTAACTTTACTTTGCAATACTATGTGATCTGGCCTATAAAATTATCTACTTAGGCTAAACAGGCTCATAATATGCATAGAGTATACAACTACGCAGAGTCGTAGGCTATAAATTAAAGTAAGCCTACCCTTCCTGCGTATACCCACATCGAGCCAACGTGGGACCACAGTATAAATGGTGGGACTGACATTTCTATACGAGACCCTTAATTATGGGACCATTAAAAATTAATGAGAATACTGGCAAGGTAATAATTATGTCTAAAATGATCACCATGCGAAAAGAGAAAGTGGGGAAGACTTTGGTACCCCTCCCCCACACACTTTCTAGACCAAAGTTACGCCTCTGGTTCAAGGGGCTTCTCTTCCCCGTCTTCTCTCTGCTTACAGAAATCTGTAAATTTATTTGAATCTATGCAGCGACAACAACGTATCGCCTGCGTTTAATAAGCTTTAACCTCTATGGTCACCTGCGCCTCGTTTTGACGATTGCTGGGGTCACGTGGGTCTCTTTGCTCGTCAACAAACGAGGTACACAGGTGTGTCAATTAAAGTATATGTACGCGCTCAAGTACTATGTTTACACTGTAAATCAAGTAAATACGCGTCGAATGTCGGCTGGAAAAGTTCGAGGCGGACGGCGGATGGATGCCTCTTACGAGACGGATGGCGAAGAAGCATTGACAGCGAACGGAAAGGGAAGAGTACGAAGGAATCAGAGTTTTCGGGGAAATCTGTCCGTCGATCATGCCCACCATTATGACTACAAACCTATCATCGACCAGTTTGGGAACGCGTCCCTCGATCGGCGCGATAAACCGCGCAACCCTTGGCGCAAGGCCGTCGACGGCATGCGGAACATGTTCCGCAACATTTCCAGTTCGTCTCCGAGTCTCCATCGTCGAAGTCCCGGAACAACTCGCAGAGAAGAACCGACAGGAAGTTCCCAGCAGCAGCCAAGGCGAACCCGATCCGGATCTTTCTCTCAGACGACGGCGAGCTCGATCCCAGCGCCTACCGTCAACGGTCCCACGCGGTTGAGGCTGACGCTTCCAAACGGAAGACACCCAGGCGTAATGGGAATCCATAATCACGGAAATACGTGTTTCATGAACGCGGTGATTCAGTGCCTGAGCAACACGGATCTCTTCGTGGAGTATCTTTTGAGCGACGAATTTCGGACCTGCCTCGGTGGCCTCACACACAGCTGTGTGCTGACGAGGCAGTTTGTGGCATTAATCGAAAGTCTTTGGACTGGTTCTTACCATTCGGAGATCTCGAGCACGTTTAAGGAAATTGTTGGCGACTTTGCCGAGCAGTACAGTGGAACAGCACAGAACGATTCACAGGAGTTTCTGCTCTGGCTGCTCGATAAGGTCAACGAAGAACTGTGTAGCATTGGAGACAAAGCGGTCAGTGAGGCGGATCATTACAAATTCCACTAAATCCAGTCGACTGCTTTTTTAGTATAATGTAACCAAGTATGGCAGGACAGTATTACTTCCTTATAGGCTATAGCTTTCGTGGGTGTCATTACTTACCCAATATGTTAGATGCAAACAATGCAAACTCTACACACCCTACTGCAACCACGCAATACAAATGAGAGAACTCTATGTTTGATAGTAATTGTGGTAGGGAGTGAAATACTCTCAGCCACAATAACTTCAAGAACTCTTCACCATCCAGCCACCCCATCTACCCGATCCTTCCCCTATCTCACTAAGTCCTCTCCCCCAGTCACTACTCACCCAAAGTTCTCCAATTGATCCATGTCCCACACTGCACCTATGGAAGGAACTTCCTTCTCAATTCCATATTAGTGATGTAGCTTTTCCAGAAAAATATTCTGTGGAAAATTTTCCTGAAATTTTCCAGAAATTTTCCGTAGAACCTGAAAAATACATGTAACACATAATGTCCAATTTTCAATATCAGACAATATTAGAAAATTTCTGTTTTTTTAAAGTTCATTTTATTTACAGTATTTCAGTCAATGCAGGCAACGTTAAGCTTAAAAGAATTAAAATAAACATTAAACACTGTTCATTAGCATTTCAGACTAGAGTAGCCTAGTTCAAACAAGTTGTAGCCTGTATGTCTGCAAATAGAAATGTTTAAAAAAATTAAAATAAACATGAAACAATCTATCAATACTTGAAACAATACTGTTCGAAACAATTGTCATAACTAACAAATATTAAGAAGACTAAATCATAAAAATTTTCTCTAAATTAACAGTGAAGTTTAATGGCAATTAATTCTTAAATGTATTGTCATTGTTGAATCTTGGGCCTTGTGAACACTGAACAGTAAGCACTAACAGTGCCATCTACTGAATAAACATAACAGTTATAACTACACAGGGTAGCTTAGAGTGAGAGATGTTTAGACATTATGATGCATTTAAATTCTTATTTAGTAATATTATACTGATGTACTAATGGAAAATATGGAAAATTTTCCGGAAAAAAACTGGAAATTTTCCAAAATTTTTCGGACAGTTTTTCCGACTCACAACACTGGTCCACGTATTCTCAGTTCTTCCACCTGTACCGTCACTCACTTACTGTCGTCTGCCTTCGGCTCCTCTGTTTATCACCCCACAGGCTTCCCATTCCAAATTGAAGTCTCACCTCTTCAATAATTCCTACCCTAATCCATCTGTTCCTCTGCCTTCCAAGCTTTCTTGTCCTCAACGAAACCCACCTTAGCAACTGCTCTGCCTCCTCTCACTGGACATCGATCTGATACAACTCAGCCTTGTGAATAGTATGGTGCCCTGTGCTTAGCTACAGAGTAGTGCTTTAGAAATTTGGAGTTTATGATTACATTTGTAATAGTGATAGTTATCACAAAGCGGAGACTTGAAAGATACGAAATCCTGGAAAACCAGAAGGGGCCAATAGTACAAAGATGAAAGTCAAAAGGTAACTCTGAGAAGTATGAAGTTAAGTATGGCCATGCAATCATTCATCTGTGGTGAATGATTGTTTGAATTTAGCGAATAAGAAAATGTTTTGACCATGTGATGTTCTGTGTCACTGGGTTCCTGGTCTTACTTCCTGCCTTTTATAAATTTCTGGATCAACAAGCGAGTAATGAGTTGACCTTGAGATTTTTTGCTTTGAACAGTTTGCTGAAAGAACTCGTGCCCTTCAAGAAATATTTCGGCAATGCTATTTTTTTATTTACCATATGAGATTTTTGTAAAATCTAATTTGTACTTATCTATTCATACAGGTTATTTTGAACAATCAGCAGAGAGAAAGTGGACTTAAAGGAACAAACAACAATGGTAGCATTATCTTCGATCTCTTCCAAGCAAAGTATCGTTCAACTTTGACCTGTCCTAGTTGTCACCGTCAGAGTGACACATATGACCCGTTTCTTTCAGTATCACTTCCAATACAGCAGAAGAACAGGATACCAGTGTCTGTGACAGTGTACTACCTGAGGCCCAACTATCGCCCAGTTCTGTACGGGCTGATGATGACTTCATCAGATACAGTTGTTCAGCTGCGGAGGATTCTGGCCAGGAATGCGGGTATCCATGCGGAACAGGTGAGATGATTACATCAAATGAGACAATTGTGGCAGAAGAGGAGTATGAACTAGATGAACACTAAAAGTAAGATGATGAATTAGATGAATATATCTGACAAAGATGATTATATGACGCATGAAATGATTATAATAGTTGAGATGATTATGACAGATGGGATGATTAAGACAGAGAGATAAGTGAGATGATTGTGACAGGTCATATGAGCTTTGAAATGGATTTTAATATAGGGCCTACACCAAATCGTCTGTAAAAAATATGTAACAGATTCTGATATATAATAATGATGATAATAATAAGAAGAAGAATAATAAGAAAAATAAGAATAATAATAAGGTAATAATAATAATAATAATAATATATTTGTGTTTATTGTCAAACTTTCTGACAAACCGCAGTAAGTAACTTGAAACATATGACAGTACAATTATCAGGATCTCATAGAATACATGTCTTGGTAGCCTGCAAGGCGCCTGCTCATTTTACAGCTGCCCCTAGGGAGTGGAAGGCTGAGTCAGCCTATAGGGAGCTTACGGGCATCGAACCATGTCTTTCAACATCTCATGCTCTTCGAGCAAGAGTGTTACAATTCATCTATCCACCCTCCTCCCAGTTATTCGGATTTATGTTGTGATCTCTGTTTACAAAAGCTTTTCAATATCACAGTACTCTCAAAGGTACCATTGCAAGGAAGAGGATATTGAAGATGGAGTTTAGTTCACTATTATGATACATGGAATATCAGCCTTCATGAGGTTCTTGTAAGGCGCTCTATAAATGACCATATACAATTATACATACTTGCATACAACCGTGTGTGTGTGTCTCTGTGTGTGTCTCTGTGTGTGTGTCTGTGTGTGTCTGTGTATGTGTGTGTGTTTGTCTGTGTGTGTGTCTGTGTGTGCAAAAGTGCGTGTATGCACTTGAATGGGTTTTCTTCTGCACTCATCGTCCTTTCATTGTTTCATGTTTCAGTTGCTTCTGACACAAATCTATGACAGTACGTTTCAGTCAACTCTCCTCGACTCTCAGTCACTCCTCGACTTGCCGAATCTTGACTTCATCTACGGAGTCGAGATGTTTGTCACGCCTGATGAAATAGTAAGCAACGGAAACAGCCCAGATGGACAATACGCTCCCACAGAGATGATCTGCATTGTTGCTATGAACAGAGTTAGTGACAGCACAAATCACTGCAGAAGGTGAGAGAAATCAGCTGGGAATATTTTATCAATATATTTGGCTTTTAAACACAGCTATGACTTGTATCCTGATGTTTGTTTATCTGTTTGCTTCATGCAGTGATTTTTTGCTTAGGTTTGCTGGTCCATTTGTGGTGAAAGTGTGTCGCGATGTGAATATCATTCAGCTCCGGACAGCTATACTCCATGGAATGCGATCCATGGTCATTCCAGGCCGCGCAGAACAGGTTTGCAGCTGTCATCCAGTTACTATTGTTCTATTATTTTTTTAATAGATTTTTTACCTGTTATTATTTGAACTCTGACCTTGGGTCATGTGACAGGAAGAAAAACTTTGTTCAGGAATGCATTATTATAATCATCATCATTTTTATTATCATTACTATTGCTATTTCTGTTACTTTTATTTTGATTATTACTATTATTATTATGATTATTATTATAATTATTAATTGTTCTGTTTTTGGGTTGATGTGGCAGTTGGCAACAGGGAGCTGGTTTCAAATGCGAGTTGTCACAGACTATGATGAGGTGTCACTGCAAGACTCGGATGAACTTCCTCTTTACGCTCTCACCGTTGACGAGTAAGACCTTTGTCCTAAGTATATAATGTACTGGTTATTTATCAGACAATTTTTTTACATATTGTAAGATTTTCAAGTCTGTGATGAAAGAAAATGTTTAATGCTCTGAGTGCCAGAATGATTGCTAGCCCAAGATTCTGGAATCTACCCAGTGTGAAAATTCTGTTGAGTTGTTTAGGTCAGGACTGAAGTCCCATCTCTTTTGGACTGCTACCCTCTATGTCTTCCGGTCTCAAGAGTGGGTCTTGGATTATGCTTTTGGAATGTGGTTTTGTTTAGCAGCAGCCAATCATAGATAAGACTGGTGATCATAATCGTAAATGCAAATTTCTATATAGTGCCTCTTCAAGAGAAACCTGTCCAGGTGCTTTGACCTGAGAACATGAGAGAACAAAGACAGGACAGGTAGCTCATTCCTCAGGTTGCTAGGCAACCTATTCTAGAAAGACTGGTGCATTATACATAACGATAATGCCACTATTAATATTTCTAGATTATATTAGATTTGATTAGAATATATACATATATATGTATCTGACCTAATGAGAGTGATCTTTTTTCTCTTAACCTGTACATATTTTCTATTTTGACTGGTTCTATATAAATTCACTGGAGTCATCCGGTTATTTTGTCCTACAGAGCTCTGTCTTTGTGTACGGACGATTCCTCTTCTCCGCCCCACATCAAGGTTGTCTTGGAATGGCAGTATCGTGTCTACAAAAGGTACTTGCTGTTATCCATATGAATCTTATACAGTGTACCAGAATTCTGTTACAGATTACGTCAAGTACAGTAACAGGAAAAACATTTAATATGGTAAGTAGGAAAAAGATATGCAGCCAGTGCAGATGAAGTAGTGCTCTTGAAACCTTGAGAAAGGAGCTATATAAATTTATCCCTATGGCAACTTCCCAACATCCAAGTTGATGATGATGACGATAATGACGACAATGACACAAATCTGATGCTGATGAAAATGCTGGTGACAATGATGATAATATGATGTCGATGATACAATTATAATAATGTTAATTATAATATAAAATAAAGCTTAAAAAAGTGATAATAGTGATATCATGCAGTGAGGAGGAAGGTATTGGTGGTGATTGTGGGGGTGATGATAATACTGGTGAGGTTAACGATAACAAAGATGATTATAATGACGCAGATGAAGATAAGAAAGTGGTTATTCATAATCAAAACTCACTACTGTCAATTAATTATCATCTTTGCCAGAAGAAGAAGAAGACGAGGAAGAAGAAGGTGGTGGTGGTGGTGGTGGTGGTGGTGGTGGTGGTGGTGGTGTGGTGGTGGCGGCGGCGGCGGCGGCGGCGGCGGTGGTTACAGTGAGTCTATAGTTGTCATGATCTGTGGTTTCTGTTGGGATTTAGTGTTCTTCATAACACACATCCAGAGATTATGTGTGATGAGAGTTATCGAGAGATTAAGGAGGCAGGAAGACAGACTGATGTTGCCGATCTACAAGAATGCTTCAAGGCCTTTACCCAGCAGGAACAGGTTCATGTTTATTCATCATCTCTATGTTTCTCATGCATGTTAATCATCTCTTCTCCTGCATATTCATTATCTTGATCCTCCTCATGCTTTTTCATTACCTGGATTCATCATTTCACTTGTCAGTTCTCTCATTTATGTTTGCAATTTTTATGCATATTCATCATTGTATTTCTCATGCATATTCAGTTGTAAAACGTTATGTACACTTTCATTAACTT
This sequence comes from Allolobophora icterica, assembly GCA_963556255.1. Taxonomy (NCBI): domain Eukaryota; kingdom Metazoa; phylum Annelida; class Clitellata; order Crassiclitellata; family Lumbricidae; genus Allolobophora; species Allolobophora icterica. The sequence goes on along the minus strand of OY744609.1, from coordinate 25,474,123 downwards.
GATTTCTTTGCATGTTTATCATTTGTTTTCTCATTCATGTTCATCACGGCCATATTCAGGAATGCCGATCGTAGCTCTCAACTCCTATTTTGCGGTGAGAATATCGTTTGTTTTCACGTATACATTATTCATTAGAGTACTTTGTCCTCATCCATTGTCATAACTGCATGAAATTTGCATAATGAAATGATTTCAACTGGATGATTGATGGACAGCTGGGAGCTGAAGACACTTGGTTGTGTCCGAACTGCCACAAGTGCCAACGAGGAACCATCAAGTCGCTCAACCTCAGCACCCTTCCAGATCTGATGATCATTCACCTGAAACGCTTCAAGCAGGCATGACAAGCATTCTCATTGCAATAAGATTTTTACCTATTGACTTTTATGATGCTGTCATCATATTACATAAGCAATGATGGTCAGTTCAAGCGAAGTGGTAATCTAATCCTATTGAATCTAATGTTGTCTGTAGAACCTTTATCAAAATGCGAAAGTAAGTAAGTGGGTAAGTATATCCTTTAATGATCCAACTGCCAACCGCACTTTGGTTTATACATGTAAATTACGTCCAGGTTAAAGTACTGTGGCCTATATTCCAGTGAAAATCAACCTAATTATGAAAGATTTATGAGCTAGACTGTCTACAGTTGGAAGTACACAGTTGTGAATGCAGGGTCGCAAAGCACGACCATTGTGCTTAAGAAAGGAAAGAAAGGCATGAGTTAACAGTCATTTCAAGTAAAATAGTCAAAAATCGTAATCTATTGGTGAAAACTGGTCAGAAGCTGATAGGTCGAGGAGACCTTAAGTCAGGCTACAGTGGACCAGTAAGTTATTTTCATCATTACAACATCATCCATCATTGTTGTAATAGATGAGTTTGGTTATGATTTTATCATCACCACAAAGATGGGTGTGTAGTAATCAAGAGGTTAGCATGTTGAACTTTGACCCAGAAATTGAGGGTTCCAATCTCCATTTATACAGAAAGGTACAGTAGTAGTAGTGAACTCAAATGTAAAATGAATACATCGATCATGGACCATTGGTGGGAAGAGCAGGCAGTGACGGAGTCAGCTGACCACCTGCCCTCGTGCCCTCATATGCCGGGGCTAAGAAAATATGCTGGGGCTAAGAAAAATATGAAGTCGTTAACAATTTGTATCCATGGCTGCTTCTTGGGTTTAGCTTAAGACACTTCCTTTTCTGTCCATAAAATGAATGACAGACTTGAAAGAGGTGTCATCTTCATCGCCATCATCATTAACAGGACTATTTTTGAAGGATGTGTTACAGATTTATTCCTTTATGATTTCATTAATTCATTGTCTTAATTTTGCTTTGTGAAATTTCTGCTCTAAGGAGGGTGAGAATCGAACTAAACTGAACACGCTAATAAAGTTTCCCATCAGTGGCCTTGACATGACCTGTCACATGATCCAAGGTCAGAGTTCAAATAATAACAAGAGTGAAAGAGTCAAAGATGAAGAGTACATTTACGACCTTTACGGTGTTTGTAACCACGACGGAAGTATGTCACAGGGACATTACCGAGGTAAGACGCTAAGAAAGTCTCTTAGAATATTTTAAACTAAAGATCCATGTACAGTGTTGTGCATTACTGTATTACTTGTAACACATTGCTGGAACTAGTTGCTACTTTGCGGTAACTTTTAAGGTAAATAGTTACTTTTTGCCAAAAGTAATGCACAGCGGTAACTGATTACTTTAATGAGGGTAATGGTAATGCAAAAAGTTAGTTACTTTGCATTAATTTTACATCAACTTACGTTTGCACGTCTAAGTTGGTTAGGCGTTATGGATATTATTAAAAGTGTTCTGTATACATCCTCAACCTATAAATTCTTTGGTTCACATGCAGTTCAGTGACCCAGACATTTCCTTCTGTGCTCGTGTCTCTGAACTCTTCTGTATTTGCCAATTTCAAAGTCTAATTTAATCATAGAGTGAGCTGAAAGTTCAAGTTGACATTCTCACATAAATAAATAATAATAAAATACTGGAGATTAAAGTGCCATATTTCGTAGACAGTCGATAAGATCGAAGCAATGATTCAGAAGCACTTGGGTCGCTACTCAGTGGCTTGAGGTGGATTCGAACCTGCGACCCTGCGGTTACAAGGGACTGACCTACACCACCGCGTCCCCCATAACATACAGTAACTAAAAATACTTGGTTACTTTTTCAGAGTAACTAATCAGTTACTGACAGTTACTTTTTTCTGAAGTAACTATTTGTAGGTAACTAGTTACTGTTTCCTTTCCAGTAACTAATTGCTGTAACTAGTTACTTTTGAAAAGTAACTATCCAACACTGTCCGTGTATGATTCTAACATACCTACTAAACAGACTTGTTAATTCAAAGTTGTTTCATGAGAATGGGGTTAAACTGCGATCCAAAATAAAAATTTTAGTTTCATAGGTATCATGATTTATTACGAATTATTGGTATTTTGTAACTGGAAGAGTTAATATGAATAACATCATCAGTATTTTATTTAGCCCAAAGTTCTATGCTGCTTTTCACTTATTGGTTTTTTATGCAAAGTAGAAATAATTCTGCAGGATTAAAAAAATCAGGCAGCATTTTGTAGAATTATTATTGGGTTTTTATGCAAAGTAGAAATAATTCTGCAGGATTAAAAAAATCAGGCAGCATTTTGTAGAATTATTATTTTTTAACATTTTTTAACTTTTTATGTGGGGTATATATTTTCCCTCAGTGTTAAAAAAATTAGGGAGCACTGTCTTCTCTCATCATCATCATCATCCTTAATGGTAGTGACTGTTTTTTTATGCAAGCCATCTGCAAGAATCCGTTGAATGGTCAGTGGTATCGCTTTGATGATTCCAAAGTCACAGAGGTGCGAGAGACACAAATTGTCACTCGTACCGCCTACCTGTTGTTCTATAAGAGGCGCCAGGCACCATCCAGGTGTGAATTGGCACTAGAAGAGTGCATTGCTAGATTGCTGACCAACTGCGGCATTAGCACTGGCACCATCACCAACTTTAACCACAGACGAGGTATGTATCCAAGTTGTTTATGGAAATTATTTACCTATTAGAAACTTATTTATCTATGTACATGTTTAAAAACAGCTTTTGTTTACCTATTGAAAGAGCTACCTTTTGAATTTTCTCTGTTAAACTTACTTATTTATGTGCTTTAAGACACTGCCTGTTTATTCACCTTTTTAAAGATCTACCTATTTACCTGTTTATGAAGTTATTTCTGTATTTTCGTCTACTTTAACACTTTAACGACAAGCTTGTACTAAGAGTGACTGGAAAATAACGCAGCTCATCGTTAAATTGCTAAGGACCTACCTATTTATCTGTCTGTTTAAAGAACACCTACCATAAAGTTACAATTCTATCAATTAAGAAATTAAGAATATAAGAATACTTCTGGTAATGATTGCTAAAATCACCTTTTGTGTAGAAACAGCAGTCTCGAAGTCCGTTCGTTCTGATCGCAGCCACTCCAACACTCGACCATCCCAACCAGCACGTTCCACACTTGACTACTCCACTGACACCACAGCCCGACTTAAAGCTCCAACTTCGTCTTCTTTTGACCCGCCAACAAACAACTCATTCCACAACTCCCTGAGAAAGCCAGTTCTTAAGAAACTTCCGATTACGCAACTAGACATGGACCCAGACCATGCAGTTGCTGTGAGCACGCCTGTCATGGATCGCGCTACAATGCCTCGCTCAAAATCTCAGCTGATGAACAAATCCGCTCCTGTTGTGAGCACTAGTGACAGCCTGCTCAATGGTAATGCTCAGGAGCAGCGAGATAACAGTGCCGACTTAATTCAATTTTCTGATGCTCCGACTGTTTCCCCTTTGCTCGAGCTGCCGGCTGCACGATTAGCGATCCGTAACAAACCTAAAATTGTCTTCGAGAAGGTGGCTGGCACCGATTCAAATGATGTTGACAGACGAAAGCAAGGAAAGAGCGAGCAGTCGCTTGGCGTCTGGCACCAACGACTGGATAAGTTCATCCAGGAATCTAGCGTCTGACTTTTACTCATTCATCTTGTACACGTCGTATATCATTTTTGGATTATGATTTTCAATCAAAGAATCCATGCACGCAGAATGTGTTCCAGCTGTCAGTTTGATTGCACTTCGCAGAAGTTTAGTTCAAGAATCAGAAGTTGCTGAAATTAGAAGCAATGCCGATGATTAATCGCAGATAATGCATCGTGATCAGTCGTGTAAGTTCAGATTCTTCATTCCATGCAACATGTATTAAGTGCACTCTGCATAATAAGTGAGGCTCAGTATGGGTGGAGTTTAACCCAATCCTCCCAGTAATTGTAGGTTTTGCTGGATCATTGTCACCCCAGTGGCTTTGCAACTGTCAGCACTTGCATTTTGTGGTCGCAAGATTATAGTATTATGTAATCATTTCAGTGAATTATATAAAGTATATTTTTATTTATTGTGCCTGAGTGCAAGAAATCCATTGGAAAAATTGTCGTAAGACTTTTAAGTTAATTTTTGTGTGTGAAAGGCGTATTAATGTTGTCTACAAACTTACTGCTGTCTGTAACTAATTTCTTATCCCAACCGATTTCCAAATTGCTCGAGACAATTCAGTAGCAAGTTTTGTTAGCTAAGCATATCATGTGACTCCCTTTCAAATGTAATTGGCTCTAAAGTGGGGGGTACGGTACCCCCAGTCCAAAATGTAGGGGGTACGGGTACCCGTCGTATCCCTACAAATTACGCCTATGCATAGTGCACTTTTGAGAGATTCTTAAAAAGGTGCTTTATAAATGTGTTGTTGTGTATATATAGCTCAGAATAGTTTTCTGTTGTTTTCATAATCTGGGATTTTGTGCTCAGTATTCTTGAAAAATTTAATGTGAATAGTTGTATGCACTGGTTGCCTCTGTTTTGAATGTTGAAGATGTAAGCTCTGCTTGGAATTCATTTTACTCCATGGTCTTGATATTTTTTCTGAGATGCAATGCTTAGAATGCTCAGAAAAAAACAGTATAGTAGTACATGCAGTGGAATGATTTGGAAAATTCTAATATCCTACATTCCGGTATCCTAATATGTAGTAATGAAAGTCCTTTTCAAAATGTTAACACAGATCAGAAATTTGATAAAAAAATTGTAGAATGGAACTGGGTGAAGCTTTTGATAGGGATTTTAAACGTTTGTGAAAATCAGTTCAAACAGGGAAAATCCATCCTACTCTGAAAGTATGGTAGAAGCGATGCTACAGTATGTTTTAACTGTCATTTGTGGGTATTCATGTTAAAAATTTCTATGTATTCGAGATTTCTACTGTTCTACATCATGCATCGGATTCAAATTGGAAGTTGCTACTGTCGTTTTTTTTAATCGCTGGCAGGAGCGTAAATTTGGTCTAAAAAGTGGGCTGTACCAATTTCTTGCATACACGAACCAACGCAGAGACTGAGATCTCTGGGAAGGCACAATAATAAAATATTGATTGGAATTGTTCAAAAAGTGGGGGTTACGGTACCCCCTGTCCAAAAAGTGGGGTACGGGTACCCTCGTACCCCCACAAATTACGCCTATGATCGCTGGAGATTGTGGATGATAGATGATTGTGCTTTGGCCAGATGAGTCGATGGTTTGCTGGATATTATATAAAAGAACTTGAACTTTTTCATCTGGTTTTAGATTTTGTAGTCTGTGAACCTTTCTACAGTTTGTAATTGAAGCCGCGATCGTTGTGTTCCGTGGTATATGTTATATTGAAGTGTCATTTTTCGACATATTGTGACGTTAATTTAAATCACCTGTGTATCATATGAGCACTTTGTACCCGTGGTAAATTATGTCGGCCTCAGTTCTGGGTATTCTATTTCAGTGTTCTATGCAGTGGCGTCACTAGGGTTGGTGTCGCCCAGTGTGGTAAGTCATGGTGTCACCCCCCCCCCCATTAGAAGGTTCAAAAAGTAAATTAGCATAGAGTTTCAGCTTTAGGTAAATTGATACTGATACAGTAGGCCTACATGTAAGCTGGGCACATACGAAAAATGTTTTTGTTGTTATCTGTTGTTGTTCATTTAAAAATAATAAATTCTGCTGAAACTCTGCAAAAAATTTTGTAGACAGTCATTTTGTCATTTTTGTGTCACCCCCTTAAGGTGTCACCCGGTGCGGCCCGCACCCCGTAGTGACGCAACTGGTTCAATGCTTTCATCTGCCTGGGTTTTGGAAGGCGCTACATAAGTGACGGGTTGCAATCGGACATACTGAACTTTTTTCTCTGCTTCTGGGGTAGCAGTGGGGTTGGAAGCTACAGAGGGCTCTGATTGTTGCCTTCATTTATGTGCGTAAGCCTAAACGTCTTTGAAACTCTGAGGACCAATGTGGGCATATGAGCTATGATCTTGACCATGATACGACCTTGATTTGACCTTCCCTTGCGAAGGGGCTTGTGATCACTACAGGCATGAACCGCATTGGCGGACTTCACATATTTGGTAATCAAGACGGTCTGAAAGTGCGCCAACTTCAGAGGCATGCATACGTCGTTATACAATATACATGCCTTTCCCAGGAACCGCTAATGAATCCACAACGTGAGGGTTAGGCATGGGGTTGATTACTTTTTGCATTATGTTGTTTAATTTTAATTAATTGTGTTTGAGGATGAGATATGTGATCGTACAACGATCTGAAATCCGCAGTGAAGCAATAAATATATATATATATATATATATATATATATATATATATATGTATATATATATATTGGCTGGTATTCTGATAACTGAGGACCATGATGACTACGACGATGATCTTTGCCTCTGTGGCAAGGATGGTGCGTCTATATACATGTGTTAGGCCTGGTTTGCCCTTTGGTGTCTGTCACAGTGACAGTGTCTCGGATTAATTGTTTCCGTTTGCGTTGTCGTGCAAGTCTATTTTGAATTTGTGCAACAGACGAATGAAATTAAACCTGGCTGTTGTCTTCTGAATAATTTCTCTGTTTTGTTCGGCGATTCAGCTGGAATGATCCTTCCTTTTTCCTGGATCGGACTGGGACCAGTTTTTCCTTACATGTATAAATTTGCCTTTGTTAGTGGAATGAATGAATTAAATTATTGTAATACTTACAGATAGTATTTCTCAGAGGTGCATGTTTTTTGCAATCGGAAATGTTTTGTACATAAATAGAATTTAATCACTCAAGATTTGATTTAATTGATGTTCTGTCGTTTTAATATTTCAGTTAGAATAGAATTGTCATGCAGTTGTAAGTCCTTTAAGTGGTTAATCGATACAATAATAAGGTGTTTTTAAGAGAAACCTATACTGAGCCATTAGTGGTGTTTTTCATAGGCCTACTGTTGGCGTTTTCTTGTTCATGCTGCGTTGGTGTGCGGATGTGCGGACGTTCGCAAAGAGGAAGTGGGTAGGATAATGCCAAATGCGGTCAATGGGAGGGGTCCAGATTTGGTCATGTTTGCGGACCTCCTTTATAGACGATCCCATTTGGGGTAAATACTTGGCGGAAAAGAGGCAGAGGCCATGCACAGATGTCAAATATAAATTTCCTAGGCAGACTTAATAGCCTAGGCCCTACATATTGCGGAATAGATGACACCCAGACACGTGTAATGTAGGCCTACGTGCATAGCTTCCGAACATAATTAGACGGAAAATGAATTAGGGGGAGAGGAGAGAGGGTAGGGGAAGTTGCTCCAATGACTTCGGGGGGGGGGGTAGACGCCTCTGGCTCTGCGTCTTATCGGCGGCTTCGCCAAAACTGACCGCGTTTCGGATTACATGCGGGAGGTCCTGCACTGGCTTCCCTTCCGCCACCACATCTCGTTTAAGAATTCCTCTGGTTTGGCGATGTCTTTTAGGTGTGGCCCCCATTTAAATCTCCGAGAGCTCTGCTGCCCTGTCTCGTCTCAGGGTGGTCGCTGCCACCGCTCCGCCGTCCGCGGGGACCTGGCTGTTCCTTTCTGTCGCACAGTTACTAAGCCTATAGGCCCTATGCAGCGTCGAGCGTTTTCTGTGGTCGTCCCGTCGACCTGACATTGGCTCCCGGGCCCCTGGAATTGCGTCACCTCCCCAAAGGAAGGTGCCGTCCTCTCTTTTCTACCCATTACTTGAGACTACTCTCTTCCAGGGCTGTAGTCGAGGGTATACGCGGGTATACAGCGTATACTCACCTCTTGAGACCGTATAATCACCTCGCAAAATATTTATATTTATTTATATTAAAATATGTGGTGTATACTCGCAAAATACTGTAGCGTTTACTCACCTCTACTTTGTTTCGGAAAACTAACCGGTAGCGTGTACTCACCTCTAATTTTACCACTACAGCCCTGCTCTCTTCCTCTTGGCCTGGGTCGGGAGCGCCTCCGAGTAGGACCTCTTGTAAGGGCGCTACATAAATTCTGATTGATTGACGTTTTACATCATTAGTGACTATTGTAGTTCCTGATGAATCTTAGGTTCGTGATATCGTACGCAAGCCCTCCCAGAGGGGTTGGGGGTCATTGGCGTAATTGGTGGGGTCCACTTTTTGGACTGGGGGGTAATATACCCCCCACTTTTTGAACGATGCCATCCAGTATTTTATTATTGTGCCTTCCCAAAGATCGCAGTCTCCGCCTTGCTTCGCGTATGTAATAAATTGGTACCCTCACTTTTTAGACCAAAGTTACGCCCCTGTTGGGGGTGGAGCCCAGGGGCCCGGCGATTTTTAGGGGCCGGGCCGGGCCCGCAATCAACATAATAAATATTATAATCGGTTTTATTCGGTTATACAAAGTTTATTCGTAAGAGAGATGCTATTCAGCGCTAGTGAATAAACTGGTGCCCTGCGCTTAGCTTTAAGTAGCGCTATAGAATGTGGAATTTACGATTACGATGCCTTTGACACTCAGTGCGACGCAAGAAGCGCCAATAATGCCGGCGTTAGAGGTATTTCGCCATGAATTCGCCAGGTGGCGCTACTGAGAAACTGCAATCTGAATGCAAATTCAGCGATCGTGGTTGCAATTGGAATCCCCGGCACCAAACAAGCTTATTGTCCGGGTAACCAGCCTTCTAAAAGACGCTTAATCTAAAAGAAAATTGTTGAGACACACAGGCTTTGGAAAACCATAAACGAAGTCCTTCATTGGAACTCCTCCAGCCACTCCCAAATGCTTCTTTATAATAGCTGCAGTCAGTCAATCATTCGTTTCCAAAACCACCAAATCCAGCAATAGCGGACCCCTTCTTATCTTGCTATTTCTTATAACTGACCATTTGTGAGGTCCACTCTCATTGCTGGCGGCAGCTGTTCACGACGTCAACGTAGGCCTATAGGCCGATAAAGACATAAGTTAATTAATCCTTTGTCTACTAAATAGGCCTACAGTCTGTAGCCTAGGCCTATAGGCTAAGAGGGCTATGCGAGCGACCTCGTTTTCTCAGCGGCAGCTTATGAAGAAATTTCGAAGTATAGGACGTGGTTATAGGCCTACAGTCGTCGCATTTTACGCAGGCCTTACATGCATCTGCTGAACAGAACATCTCTGATTCTCAACGGAGTCGACTAGAGGTCGGTTCCTGTAACATTCTTTATCGGTTTTCATTTCTGAAAATGCAACAACAATAGTGAAATTAAAAGCGCGCTGTAAAACCACTAGTCCTATAGGCGCACCCACAGAAGAAGAGAAGTACCTTGAGCGAACCCCGGGTGAACCAAATAGGACCTATCCCTATTCGAAGCATTAGCGACTTCATTTTGCTTGGCCTCGACATAATTATTATGAGGACGGATGGCCACGGCTCTCCCTCGCCGTCTGATCTTCCAACCGATCAGTGTACTCATTATAGCTGAGTTCGCTGGGGCGGGAGGGGGCGATACTAAATAGACATCTCGAAATATCTTTCCGTCCTGGCGAAGATTTGATCCATCGATCTCTCACTTGGTATGCGCCGATCGAGTTCAGTGCGCTAACCACGAGCACCACTTACATTCTTAAACCCTTAATACGCTAAGAATTCAATGCCGTTTAAAAACAGGCCTATTTTGAGACTGGGGTCCATACACAGATCCAACTTAATATAGGGCCAACTTAATTATTTAATTTCATGTCATAACATAATGCAAAGTTTACAATATTACAGCCTAACAACTTAACAAGTCTAACCAGTGTGTTATAGTTATCGTCAGAAGTGATTGGGTTCAACCACTATAGCTCTTCTCCTAACACCCTTAGCTATATGTAACTGAAACGATGTTGTTAGGTCAGGTCTTGACCCCTCCTCCAGCTCTTTTATGGCATCGGTGGCCCGACTCTTACACCATGGAGTGTTGAAATAGGGCCTAGGGCCCTAGGCCTGTAAGTTATTTCTTGGCTTAAAACTTGCAGGCATTGTGCTTTGAAAAAAGCCACAGGACTATACCAACGAAAGGAAGTTACAAAACAGTTCACAATTTTTTTAAGTCAGTGTATTTTTCTATAAATTATGTTTTCTGTTTTGGATGCACCTATTAATTTAGACGTGTGATCATTTAATTCTTGTTTGTTGCGTAAATTAATTAAAAGAGGAAACTAAAATATCTCATGAGTCCTCTCGTGTGCAACATATTAGGCTAACACAGTGGCGTCTACCAATGGTGGAGTGTGGAGAACGATCTCCATCGAACTTCAAAAGTGGGGGGGTTTGATATATTTTGACTGAAAGTGGGGGGGTAGCATTTTTTCATGATAGCTCTTTTGTCCCGTGTGGTAATAATATAGCCAAATCCAACAAAACAAAAATCTTTAAAATCCGAAAAGGTCCACACAAAAAATTTCGCGCTACGCGCGATAATTGCCTTGACTCTCGTTGGGCACTGTCAGTCTAGACGTAAACTCAGCACCTATTAGGGCCTAAAGTACGAAACATTCAGCTAGTCATCCATTAAATCATTAATGTGTAGGCCTAACTGTCTCAGAATGACTGATTAATTCGTTTATTTTTACGACGCCGTCATATCAAAGACGATTGGCGTCTCTCCCACTGCAGAATCTCAGAAAACACCAAAATGTGTATTTCAGGGGGTAAATTTGGGGGGGGGGTTGATTCTCCATTTACTTTGGGGGGGGGGGTTAGACGCCACTGGGCTAACAACTATAGGGCCTAGATTTTGACCTGCATTCATTTGGTAACCTGTATAATTTTTCTACCCTCCCCAGCTCCACCCACTAAAAACACTGATTAAAACGCTGTATAGTACGTAGGCTATGCTATTGCAGTTGTAGCATATATATAGTTGCTCTACGATGATCAAATTAGGCTATATCCTTCCACTGTGAAAATAATCTGGCCAGCCTTACATTTAAAGGGTAATTTTTCGAGCATCTTTGCTCAAAATTACTTCGAAATTTCCCTAAAAACTTTATGACCGTGACGATTTAAAAGGTTTTTCATCGGGAAAATTTCCTTTCCACTGGAAAACTGTTAGGCCTACAGTTGAACACTGCATCCGCATCCATTCACTATAGGCCTACTAGGTGGAAGCAATAGCATTGTCTCTCGGAAAATGTTCATCTCCGGTGGTTTTTTCCCAGTGGTCAGGAAACTATTTTTTATTAGGCCCATGTTGTTGACATCATTCTATAGGCCTATGTAGACCTCTCAGCCGAAGGGCTTTTTCAAAGCACTATAGTGGTGCTAGTTTTCGATAAAGCGACGTCTGGCCTAGGCCTAAAGGCGACTGAAAATGTAGTTAGTTTTATATGAACTTAAAACCCAGTCGTGGATTTTCGACATCAATAATTTTCCGAATGAAATTTCCGCGCAAGATTTCCACGCGGCGAGAAATTTTCGAGCGTTTGCCAGATACTACCGCGAGTTAAAAATAGAGCCGATGTCTACACGGCTCAACGCAGGAGTCGTGCACAAGGTTGTATCGTTAAAGCAACATTGTAAACTGCGATTTATAAATGCGTGGGCAATATTATAGAGCTAAATTTACTACCGAAATGTTTAGTTTTCTGCGAAAAATTCTTTGGTCTAAACTGAAAATTTTAAATTACGTCGAATTTTGTAGCAATCTAGCCATGAAATCTAGTTTGAGAGACGACGGCTGTATTGAATGTTGGAGCGCCTCATGCTAAAAATAATCTCGGAAAAATATAGCTACGTCAAATATTTTAATGCGTTTCGTTAGAATCTTTTGTTGTCGTGATGCGTACGTAGATGGACAGATGGACTCCTCTAAAATCTTTGCTGATTTCTAAAACTCTGAGCTTTGAACTCGAGCGTGCATGGCGTTGAACGGATTCTCGGCGGTTGCATTTGGAAAATGGGAAATTTGAAAGGGGAAGGTTTAAGCTCGATGACTGTGGCGCTACACTCAGAACTCACACGAACCAGGACAATCTTAGAGCAACTGTTTAGTCATGCTATAAGAAAGGCGATGGTTCATTTTCAAAGTCATCCTGTCTCCAGCAACGATTACTTCGCCAATTCTAGCTCAACGCCTGCTGACGAGTATGTATTCGTGGAAATAAATTGCTTTTAAATCTAAACCTCGAATAAAGGTTTCTAAAAAGTTGCGTTCGCAGATTTTTAGACGTTTTCCTCTGGATAGCATGGTATAATGATCTCTTAATGCAATATGGACTTATGGTCAGTGCGGAGAGTACCCCGCGTATACTCTAAGCCTTCTAAGGGGCGGTTCCGTGCGTGGGTTCTGGCCACTGCTGGATTTAAATCGGAGAAGCAGGCAAGGTTGGAAGTACTGTAACTGTTGGTCTTCATTGTCTGCACCTGTGAATGGGGCCAGGCTCGAGTTTGAAAAAGAAGGGGCTGCCCAGAACCTGAACAGTCCCTAGCTGGGTGATCTGTGGGGCCGAAATGAAAGGTTATGCCACTGGGATTCTGGTTTATCGTTGACTGGAGTGTAGGCTACTGAAAGTGGAGTTAACTAGAAAAGCGCTACGTCAGTGAATCCTCTGCGCTATGGAAGTTATTAGATAACATAAGAATATATTGCATTGGATGGGATCAGAACCGATCAGATCAGATTATTTAAGCGGATTAGATTGGAATCCAACGTCCTCGTTACCCTGCAGCGAGTCTGTCATGTTCTTCTTGGAAACTTCATGGAGTTCGACTGTAGCTCTCCAGCAGATTGGCGCTATAGAAGTCCTTGGATTAGAGTTTCCTTTTGCATGCTTTGCAATTTCTTCCAATTCTTCCCACATGTGTTTTTCTTTCCGCCTTTTTGAGCTCAACTTCACCAGAGGTTACTTTTATTGGATGTGCTACGGTACCGTACCTCATGACCATATATGTGGGCCTCGACCTCTCCCAGAATATTAGATGGGAATCCAACTCGATACCCTGCAGCGAGTCTATCTTGTTCTTCTTGGAGACCTCTCCAGCATTTGTTGATACTAATCTAATCTCTGTAGTCTCGATCTGTGTGAACTTTCGTCTGACCTTTCATCCATTCAAGTGAATCAAGGGAAGGTGATTTACTTATCCAGTTGCAAAAAAGAACTTTAAACGACCGCTCAACAAAGATCTCTCAGTCTAGCAACTTCTGCAGCGTCTTTTTTGGTCTAAACTCAAAGCGCTAGAAAACGTCAGTGTAAAACAAACAGCACATTTGTTGACGTGCCTCTACGGTAGACCCACAGCTGGAGTGTGATCCAAAGGTCGAAAGGTCGTGTGGCTGCTGCGTATGCTATCGACACGACCACAGTTATCCAACGTTAGTGCCAGAAACTGCTGTAGAAGTTGCTAGAAATATTGTGCTTGTAATTTTAATCGTAAATTTGTATATCGCACCTTCAATTAAGAGAAGCTTATAATGTGATGTTGTTGACCTATACGGTGCTCAAGTTCCCTAAGAATAAAAGGCTAATCGATAAGAGTTCTCGGATAACTGGAAAATGATCACTGGCTAGGTCCCGCACGCACGCATAACCCAGTTGATTGAGTCGTATCCAGAGTTGACGGCTGGTCAGAAGCGGGTTTACAGAAAACGGGGCCCTAGGCGCAAACATTTTTGGGGGCCCTTCTGAACTTGTAGACTGAGAGTCTGAGACTCTGGTTGTGTTTAAACTATCATGTGCGATAACTTACGAAGTTGAACTTGAAGCCGTTTTGTGAGTGTTATTGACACTGTAATTATGAATACACGAGTTTGATGTTATTTTGCACAATTACACAAATTAATTATTACCTAAAATGAAAACAAGACAATTTAGAAATTACAATAGTATACTTTTATGTTAATGATAAACTGTAAAAAGTATAAAATAGGTTACATTTAAAATAATTCAACATTTTAAAATGAGATTTTTCATAGTTGAAAAAATTTCATTCGTTTGGGGACCCTCCGAGATTTGGGGGCCCTAGGCGCGCGCCTAGTGTGCCTATATGTAAACGCGCCTCTGCGGCTGGTATACCATGCCTGGAGTTCCTGGACGATGTTGAACGAGGACACGAACGATGAAGTCTGCAGCACGCAGTAACATCACCGTCCAGCACTCCCTCGCAGATGGTAGAGATGTACAGGACGTAGAGGCCTAATGTAAGGTAAAGCTATAGACAAGGTTAGATTAGGCAAGGCAGGGTGCGTTGAGGTGAGTTTATTTAAACGCAGGAAGTGAGGTTAGATAAATTTGCAATTGTGACTTTCCGCAAAGTGAAACCAAAACTGGTTTGTTGTGAAACTCCAAATCACTGGAGGGCTAAATTGGGGCTACTCCAATCCATTAACTGTATTATGTAACACGTCATAGCTAAATAAATGCAGCCTAAAAAATCACTGGCTCTAAACCTAATCAGACCACTTTGGGTTAGTTTAATCTAATAAAATCCCCTAGTGGCTGTTTAGTTTCTTTAATCTAACTGGATCCGCATTGACTTAGCTAAATTAATATAATCAAATGCAAAAGCGATTGTCGGTCTTGCACTGTGGGCCAAGTAAACTCTAAATTTATGAGTGTTTTTTTGCTGTCTCGCATTAATCTAATCGAACCTGTCTAATTATAATGTAATCTAGTAGGCCTACCATGCAATCTAATGCATCACAATCTATTCTATTGTATTCTATTATGTTCTATTGCGTTCTATGATGTTGTATTCTTTTCTGTTCTATTCTTTTATGCTCTATTTTGTTCTATTCTAGTGTGGAACTTTTGTTGCGCTTTCACCTTCTGCCTGGGCTCATTGTGAGCTTTCGTCTGCGTGTCTGTGTGTATGAGTCCGTGTGCATCTATGTGTTTGTGTGTGTTCTATGTATCTACGAAAGTCGAAAGGTATCCAATTCCCGGACAATTCTCTAGCTGCTCTACCATTTCTATAGCTCCAATACATGCACTTTCAAACAAACGTTACCACAGTCACTCTTTAAAAACCCTCGTCCGATGATAATAATACTAACGCTTCCGTTTCGTTTCTCGCTAGACTGATGTAGCATCCACCTGTAGTCAATCACTGACTATCCTTCATCTGACTTTTACACAAGGCTAAGATCGTTGTAATCCAATCTAATCCAATTGGATCCAGTCTATAGCCTATAGTCTACTTTAATCTAGTCTAATCCTTAATAATAGTTTCTCAGCTCTGTGTATACATCTGTCTGTCGTAAGACAAACGCTCTGACTCACACTGCTTCAGTGGCCGTAGCCCGACTCCAGTCGATTAGTGGCTGCAGTCGAAGCATCCGGCGGCCGGCCTTAGGCGCCCAAAATTCACTCCCGCCCTACCTCTACCTCTCCCTCCCTCTAACTCCTTCCCTCCATCCCTGTCCCTGTCACTGCCTTCATCTCTCCCTCCTTCCCTCTCGGCATCAGTCCCTTAATATGGCACACGATCTGACGGCAGGTTGAGGCGGAAGCATCGAATAGTCGCTTCCAATACGCCCTACCTCTCCCTCTCCCGTCATATATGACGGGCAATCATCTAGTATAATATAGTGTGATGGCTTCTATCGCGTCGTCGTCATAATGCAAATAGGCTCCAATCATTGACCGCTGCTTCGGGTGTAATTGCAGTCAAAAAATGTAATCCTTTGAAGAAGACCGGTCGAAATCCGGTAGAGGTCAAGGACACCGGAAGTCAGGCTACGGTTGGTAAAGGAGTTTTAGCAGGCGAGATTAGATCTGAATGGTACTGTAAAGATGCGGTTTGCAGCAGTGGGAGAAGAAGCCACTGGACAGAGTATTAACGGATTATAGGGATATGGTAACTGCAGGACAGCATGGTTTTCGCTCAGGTCATTCTACTTACATGGCCGTACCAGAAATGCACGACAAAATCTCCGAAGCTATGGACAACAACCACTTCTCTATGGGTGTCTTTCTTGATTTATCTAAAGCGTTTGATGCTGTGAACCATGATATTCTGATAAAGAAACTTGAACGTTATGACGTTAGAGGAGTTTGTCTTGATGGTTTTCTGACTACTTAAGAAATAGAAGGCAATGTGTATCATATAATGGAAATATTTCGTATCATCGTATGTATCTGATGTTACCTGCGGTGTACCACAGGGTTCCGTTTTAGGCCCTTTACTGTTTTTAATATTATGTGAATGACATCTCGAACGCCTCTTCATTGCTTCATTTCGTTATGTTCGCTGATGATACTAATGTGTTTATGTCAGATAAATCAATTGATGTAGGCCTACTGGTTAATAAAATTAATGCCGAATTAAGACTAGTAGGAGAATGGTTTAAAGCCAACAAACTGTCGTTAAATCTCATGATAACGAATTTCATATTGTTCCGTTCACGAAGGAAATGTGTTCCAACTTGCAATCTAAATATCAATATTGATAATCAAAATATAACTAGGGTATCTTCTACTAAAGTTTTGGATGTTCACATTTATAAGCACTTAACATGGAGTGAACATATAAATGTCATATCTAAAAAGATATTTAAAAATATTGGTATAATTTCTTGTATTCGACACCTTCTACCGCAATATATACTTGTGAATTTGTACTACTCTTTAATATACCCATATACATATCGTATTGTAATATCTTATGGGCTTCCACGTATCATACTCGCTTAATTACTCTTAAAACTCTCCAGAAGCGAGCCATTCGAACTATATGTAATTTACCTTTAGAGCTACAACTCGAGTCGTTATTTCTTAGTTTGGGAATATTGCTTTTTGAATGCATAAATAAGTTGCAAGTTGGATTATTTATGTTCAGACTTCAATCGAATGTACTGTCTATGAATTTTAAAAATGGTTTTAAAAAAAATTCTGACGTACACGATCATTACACGCGATCGCTCAACAAGTACCGGTACCCACAACGTAGTGTGCACACTACTGTTAAGCAGCATAGCATCGAGGTCTGTGGCCCGATATTCTGGAATTCATTGCCTATTGAAATTACTGGTTTACCTACTATACATCGATTTAAACATAAACTGAAACTCTGTCTCTTGGATGCACACACATGACTGCATTATGTGTTTAATTGCACAGGCACTGTTGTTCCTTTCATTTCTTTTTAACTAATGAAAATTGATCTTTATACCTTAGTTGGAATCCATGTGTACTGATAGTTAAGTTCTTTAGTTAAGAGTTCTATTATTGTTTCTTTTTTACCTGTTGGTCATATAACTTGATCGATGTTACCGTTCAAAGTATTGATTGTGCTGCCAGTTACTTGTATTACGATAAATGTTAACTAGGTGGCCCTGCTAAGCGGGATCAAGATCCCTTTTGGGTCCCCTCTTGTTGCCTAAATTCAAACTTTATGCTGTATTTTCAAAAATGGCTTCAATAAAAGGATTGATTGATTGATTGATTGATTGATTGATTGTGAGGGGTGGCCTGAGACGCTGACGAATAACTACCTCTTGTACCTTTCCATTGAACCCATGCGAACCGTCTTAACTGCGATCCAGTTTCAAATGACTGTTTATTATAGGAACCACAGTAAATAGGAATTATTTACGACTGAATTCAGTAGTGCTAGGGTACGAGTGCTATAATTGTATTGTATTGTATATGGGCATTTATAAAGCGCCTCTCGCGGTATATACCATTCAGAGGCGCTCCCAGTGCGCGAGACCCCGAGAGAAAAAGCAGGATTTAAGGTGAGAAAAGGAAGAAGCAACGCTACCAGAGAGAATGGTGGTGCGGACAGAAGGAGGAAGTCGGTTCCAAAGTGAGGGACCTATGCAGGCAAAGGACCTGGACTGAGCCATAGTTGTCCTGACACGAGGAACTAAGAGGTCAAGACGCTCAAAAGATCGGAGACGACGCAACGAAGCAGCAGAATGAGGCCGTTGAAACAGATCACGTAAGTACTGTGGAGCAAAACCCAGCTGAGATTTAAGCACAAGAATAAGCACTTTGAATTGTATACGGGCAGAGAGAGGGAGCCAATGGAGGTGTTCAACCATGAAGGTGGAGATATGAGAGAACCGAGGAAGGCGGGCAATGAGTCTAGCAGCAGCATTGAGTACGGACTGGAGAGGAGAAAGACGGATCTTGGGAAGGCCAATAAGGAGAGAATTACAGTAGTCAATCCGAGAGCACACGAATGCATGAACAATTGAGGTGAAGGTCGAAGATGAGACAGACCGCCGAATAGCCCGGAGACGCCTTAAGTGGAAGTAAGAGGAGCGGGTGAGGTTGGAAATGTGCTCAGCAAAAGTGAGCGCGCTGTCCAGAGTGACACCTAAGTCACGAACACTGGACGAGAAAGTGAAGTGAGGAAACCTATCAGACAGGAGCACGAAATCAAGCTTTTTGAGTTGCTGAGGGGTGCCAAACCAGATGAATTGAGTTTTGGAAGAGTTTAGAGAAAGGCGGTTTGAAGACATCCAGCAATGAAGATCTTGAGAGAGAGCCTCAATGGACCCAGTGAGAAGCAGTTGAGCAGATGGAGGCCCATGGACAAAAGCCTGAACATCATCAGCGAAAAGGTGACCAGCCGCCCCGTGTTTAGAGAGTAGGGAAGGAATGTCAGCTGTATAGAGAATGAAGAGAAGCGGGCCAAGAACCGAACCCTGAGGAACACCAAGTTTTACCGAGACCCACCGAGTTCTAGAATCACCGGAGATGATCAGTTGAGAGCGTTCAGACAGGTAAGACCGAAACCAAAGGAGAGGAGTGCCCTTTAGACCAAAAGAAATCTCAAGGCGCTGGAGGAGGATTTCATGGTCGACCATGTCAAAGGCTGAAGAAACGTCATAAAGAGCCAGAAGAGTAAGTTGAGACTTATCAACAGCAGAATAGATCTCTGATAGCAGGGAGAGGAGGGCAGTTTCTGTAGAGTGATTAGCTCTAAAACCAGATTGGAAAGGTGGGAGAAGTCCAGATTGTTCCAAGTAGGGAAGAAGCTGCATAGAAACCAGCCGTTCAAGGGTTTTAGAAAGAAAAGAGAGGTTAGAAATAGGTCGATAGTTCTGACAGAGGTTAGTGTCAAGATTTGACTTTTTAAGTGAGGGAAAGACGACAGCCCGTTTTTGTGAGGCCGGGATATAGCCCTCAGAGAGAGACCTATTGAAGAGGTACAGAAAGAACGGAGCAAGGTCATCCAGAATATCGGTAACAATGAAAGGGGGAAGTGGGTCTAATTCACATGATTTTAAATTCACAGATGAAAAAACTGAACGAAGAACAGAGTCAGTAACAGGTCGAAATCCATCGAAGACAGCTGTCGTCGAGGTGAACGTCGGAGGAGGAGCATCGGCGGTGGTAGCACGAAGACGGTCGGTCCTGGCAGTAAGCATGTCGAGAAAGTCGTTGGCGGAGAAGGCAGGAGTCTCGGAGGAGCGAGATGATCGGCCAAGGAGACCAGAGATGGAGGACCAGAGACGCTTCGGATTCTTGGCATTCCGAGAGACTAGATTTTCCCAGTAGGCAGCCTCCTTATGGTGGAAAAGGCGATGGAGGGCACGTAGTTGAGAGACCCAGGCCAACCGGTCGCAGGGATCCTTGGATCGACGAAAACGTCTCTCGAAACAGCGGGCACGGCGTCGCATCTGATGGCATTCGGCGTCAAACCAGGAAGCCAGAGGACGAATGCGGCTCTTGACGCTACGACGCGGAAGTACCTCATCTAGGAGCGACGTCGTGGTTGAAGTGTAGAGATCAAACAGTTGGGTAACTGTAATGTCCTTCTGCTCCATCGTAGATCACTGAAATGACGATGGCAAAGATAATAATGAAGATGCTACTGATGATTACGATAGGAATAATAATAATTAATAATAATAATAATAACAATAATAAAATATTGATTGGCATTGTTAAAAAAGTGAGGGTACGGTACCCAGTCGAAAAAAGTGGGGGTACGGTTACCCATAGTCAAAAAAGTGGGGGTACGGGTACCCTAGTACCTCCATAGATTGCGCCTATGATGATGATGATTAAGATGATGATGATCAATCAATCAATCAATCAATCAATCAATCAATTTTTTATTGCAACGATATAACATACATCAGTTCAACATTGGTATGTTACAAGAAAACGTTGACAAAGGGAAGTCCCAGAAGGGATGGAAATCCCGCTAATAGGGACACCCAATTTTGTCAGTTAATTACGTTGAAGATAGAGGTTCGATTGAGAGACACAGTGATAAGCTTAACTAAGAGATTAAACAGAGGTATTCATAAGCATACAAAAACAGTGCAGTGTTTTGATTATGAACATTATAGTCTTAGATTAACAGTTGCAAGACAGCATGTAATCAGGGCTGTAGTGGTAAAATTTGAGGTGAGTATACGCTACCGGTGAGCAGCGGCTTCACTGGGGCTGGTATGACCCTAAAAAATGTGAAGGCCTTTTTTAGGAATTCGTCTCAGAAAAATTTCAGACTTTTACCAATTCTCTGAAAATTTTCTGACTTTTTACGATTTCTCTCTGAAAAAGTTGATGACTTTTTTTTAGTCATTCGCCTTAAAACCTTTCAAAACCTCTCTTTTTTTCTCAAAATTTAATTGCTCAGAGGTAAGTATACGCTGTATACCCGCGTATACCCTCGACTACAGCCCTGCATGTAATCCAGTTTAAATCAGTTCCATGAATTGCCATTAATTAATCCATCCGTTAATTGAGAACGCAATGGTTTTTTTAAAGATGAAGATTTGGGACCAGTTGAATATTTGTGGGAACACAGCTCCAGATCAGAGGACCATTGTATTTATTTGAGAAACGGCGAATATTTGATCTAGCAAAAATAGTGCGATAGGATTTTGCTGCTCTGGCATTATGAAAGTGATAGTCAGCACCAATGTCGTAATAGTGAGTAAACCTTGGGGGTATGAGGGCATTGGTGAATTGATACATAAAGATGGCTGTCTGAAAGTATCTTATTTGATGGAATTTGAGCAGTTTAAGTGATGATGATGATGATGATGATGATGATGATGATGATGATGATGATGATGATGATGATGATAATAATAATAATAATAATAATAATAATAATAATAATAATAATAATAATAATAATAATAATAATAATGATAATAATAATAATAATAATAATAATAATAATAATAATAATAATAAAATAGTAATTAAAATAACAATATAAAAAATAATAATGATATCAGCAACAACAACAACAACAACAACAATAACAATAATAATAATAACAATAATAATAATAATAATAATAATAATAATAATAATAATAATAATAATAATAATAATAATAATAATAATAATAATAATAATTTGAGGCACTGTTTATATGAAACTTCTTTTTCGAACATCTGACGTCGTCAGATAATTTTAATTCTCTCCATTTCTACCTCAAGAAAACAATAATAAACTAATATTGTGATTAAGAAAATAATACTATAGCCGTATTGTTTATTTTTATCATAATAGTAAAATATATTGGCCATATACAGGCGTATTCAAAGTTTTCAACCGATAGGGGCAGCCGATTTCAGAGACCGCCTAGTTTAGGGGTCATTGCGTTTAGGTGTCCGCCGATGTTAGGGGACGCTGAATTCTTGGCTACAATTTTTGTTAAAATTGAAATTGACGGGAATGGTGGCAGCGGCTCACCATGATCCAACACGCACAGCCCAGTGGAAGGGAAGAGATGAGAACAGTGTGGAGAAAGGAAGGGACAGGTCCGCCAAATTAGGGTGAAACAGGGTCGAATAGAAGCTGATCAAGGCTGTCCCTGACATAAAATGACATGACATACATAATATTATATATTTGCATTATACATAAATACACTTATGTTTTGTAATAATTGGCCTAATTTTAGAAAGTGTTGCCTCAAACATTGTTATATCCTCTAAAGAGGATTTTTGGATGAAATAAATTGATTTTGACTTCCGCGCTCACTTAAGCCGATGAATCTTCAACTTCATGGCAACATGTTTAGGAATGGAATCGTTTACAGGTTCTCAATGAATAGACCTGAGCGATTACGATACATATCTCAAAAGAACTTAACAAATACTGTTTGGGCCCTGAACCATATAACCCGTTTTAAGCTCAAGAATTTGTTTGCCCAATGTAGACCCTATTTATGTATTTATTGATACATGCATGCATGTGTGTATTGTATATGTGTATTATATAAGTATGTGTGTGAATGTGTGTATGTATGTATGTATATTCGTTTATTCAAGTATCGCGTTGGCAAAACGCAACAGTTCCAATGATAACGAAGAGAGACAACGGCCTATACGCAGACTATTAAAATCCATCGATTCCGAAGCAGGATAATTCCGAAAGAACTGGCAGCCATTACGGCGCTCCTCTTTTTCATGTATGTGTGTATGTATCCACATATGTATTCATGTATGTATGTATGTATGTATGTATGTATGTATGTATGTATGTATGTATGTATGTATGCATGTGTGTACGTATGTATGTATGTATGTATGTATGTATGTATGTATGTATGTATGTATATATGTATGTGTGTGTACGTATGTATGTGTGTATGTATGTATGCATGTATGTATGTGTGTGTACATATGCATGCATGTATGTATGTATGTATGTATGTATGTATGTATGTGTGTACATATATATGTATGTGTATGTGTATATATGCATGTACTATGTGTATGTGTTTCTGTACGTGTATGTTTGAATGTATGTACATATGTATTTATTTATTAGTGTAGACATAATTATATATCACGACACTTAATGTAGCGCCTTCTCGTACTTTTCACAAACGCTGGGGTCAAACAATATTGTTAGAGAGCTGAGTCGAAGTTCTAGGGTAATATGGATTTATAGTTATAGCAAGACTATTTTAATGGAGTTCGAACATTCTGGTAGCTCACTGAGGGTCGCAGAATATGGCATAAAGTTTGGTCGAAGAATTTTCTGCTGGATTGGTAGGGCTTGGTTCAAACTAGTTGAACCTCTGCACTTTCCACAGGCATGCTGCAAACGTGGCTTTCCGATGGATGAGGATTAGGCCTATATATTTTTTATTTATAAAAATTGCCATTCTGGTCAAAATTGGTTGTATCGTTGCAGACTGTAGATGATGATGATGATGATGATGATGACGACGACGACGACGACGATGATGATGATGATGATGATGATGATGATGATGATGATGATGATGATGATATTCGTTTATTGTTTTAAACTTAAATACAAACTGACAAACCGCAGCATGGAACAAAGTTAGAGTTTTGAGAAGTAGATAAAATGTTGAGTATTGTGTTCGGTATAGTGTTATTCTCGTTAACTGGAAGACAGTACTGGTGATTCTGGGGACACAATGAATATAGTTTTGTGGACTGGTGGTAAATGAGGCCAACGGACGTGGCCTTGATTTTGTTCTTAATAGATGTAAATAATCGGCAATCAGCAGAATTCGCAAGGTCATCTAAAGTCGGTTGACTGTTGCTCTTTGTTGACAAACCTCATTCTCCGCAACCTCCTGATAAAACGATCTAATCTTAAACGATCAGATGATGAGGTTAATCCCCACCACGCTGGGATAGCATTACAGGAGTTTGGCCAGTGTTGTTGCTCTCGTAACATCTCGTCGATCTCGAAGAGCATTGATCATTGGAGAGTCCGCGATGTTTTAGTTCTCTTAAGTTAATTAAAGCATATTGTGATCTAGCTGCTAGCACATTGTCAAGTTGCTAGGGTTGTAGAGTCAGATTCAATTCTCTGCCACGGATTACATTTAAACTAAGACATTTACTTTTCACTGCAATAAATCGGCTGTCGTCCTGATTTTTAGTCTAAACACCGAATCTGACCATTGCAGTTCAGATTTTATTTCTTACGGAGCCTGCTCCAAAGAATTAATTAGTTTACTGGCGCTGAAGAAATTCGGAGGTCATGTTTACGAAAGCAATACATTACTTGAGTGGGTCATGTCTGGAAAAGCACTGAACGAGCATAAGGAGTTTTGCCTTAGTCTACATATGATGATATGAAGTTGAGTTTGCGGATGTTTGGCTTTCGTTTGATTTCTCCGACAGGAAATGACGATGATGGACTGTGTGTTGCTGGAACGCCGACGAGAGATCAACCGGAAGGCGGCTCGGAAGTCGCGAAGCAGACAGAAGGAGATGGCCAACCAGATCAGAAAGGTCGGCAGAACCTTGTTTCTTCATTCTGAACTCCATCATGTCATATAACATTTTATCCAATAATTAAGTTACACATCTGCAACCGAATTCACGCCCTTTAGTTATTATTTACTTATTTAAGGCACTTAATTATTATGCTTGGAAAGTCAGTAAATTTGAATATGGGGCACGAATGTATGCTTGCTCGGGAGTCGGGACTAAGTCTGAGTGAGTCATGCACTGTTGTTAATAAGTATCGGGTGAATGTACTTAAGTAACAGTAAAAGTACATAGGACTTTACGGACTTAAGTAAAAGTACTCGTCACAAATTTTACTTTGTAAAAGTAAAAAGTTTCTTTCCACATACTCTAATACTTTTAATGGAAAAAGTAAAAGTACTGAGCCTTGTTTCTATAATTCGGTCCACTTTAATAATATACTTTCAAGAAGACTAAATTCTCTAATGCGTGTCATTCAATCGAGAGCGTTTATGGTTCATTGTTATTGTTAAGTTCACATCATTTCCATCTATGCTTTTTAACTTAAACATTGGCGACAAATATGGATGTTCCAAATTGTCAACGGATTCACTCATTATGAACTGGAAAGAGTTTAGCGATGAAATGAATAAAAGTGCAAACTATGTCCACTTTTCGACTTATATTTACGAAACTTTCGCACTTATTTTCCAATCTAACCAGGAAATACCGCCACGAGTCATCTGTTCTTGGTGAAGCCTTTCTATTGGTAGTGATGTGCAATAGTTAACTAAAAAGTTAAAGACCGATGGAAAAAGGCCTTCGCAAAAGAAAAAAGACAGATTTACAATGAGGATGGAAAGCACACCAGAATAGGATTTGTCAAGAGAAGTTAGCATGTAGTCAAGTTGTGACGACTTGGGTGGGACATTATCAGCGAGTCCTGCAGCTTCCTGTAGGGGGCCTACTGTGACTGGCGGTATGGTACAACATTCATCGCCAACGTGTCGAAGATCAGGGTAGGGCCTATAGTTTCTTCTATCTAGCCCAGGCATACGCTTTTTGATATTCCGGTTTGAAATTAGAAATTTCAGCAACGAAAACAATAGAAAGCAATATAACTTTATCCTCGAGGTCATTAGAATTTTTGCAAGAACCATTTGGAGTGTAACAGTTTGATTACAATACTCTGTCAGTCTCTAGCAGTTTTCGGCAAGATCTAGCTAATGAAGCAGAACTGCTGCTGAGATGCTACACTTATAATATCGTTGGTTCGACACCCTGCTAGCTATTCGATAGGCAATTCTGTCACTTTCCTGTTTCCTGGGCATGTGAGTTTAATTTTGCTTTGCAGCAATATATCACAGCAAATTTACAAAATTAGTTCTTAATATGTTATGGTGAACGTAATTTCTATGTTAACAGAAATACTACGAAGCCCAGAGTGCGAATACGAAGTTGATCTACGAGCGCAAACGTTTGGTTCGCGAGAGAGACGACCTCAAGACCAAACTTCGAGACCACAGACGCAGCTGTTCCAACTGCACCACTCGAAGTTCCGACAAATATATCGATCTACTAGACGAAGATCTGCCGAGGGCGATCCAGTTTCAGACGAAAAGGTCAACGTCTCATAAGATACCGTCTAGTGTCGTTGGCACTTCTCTGCCGCTATCTCGGAGCTTCAGTTGTCCAGAGTCAGTCGCAAACTTGTCACAACTGCACTGGGACGAGAACGCTGAAGATAAAATCGAGTTGTCGAGTACTTCCGATGAGGATGATGATTATGATGGTGAGGAGGATGAGAGGGAAGAGGAGGAGGCGGAAGAGGAGGAATATGACGACCCTACAAATGCAGTATTCTCTTCTGACGACTTTAGTTTGACAGCGCTGGGAATAGCAGAAACAAGTCGCGGTGCAAGAGACACATCAGACATGTCGTTGATCGGTGATCAACCAACATTAGGTCTATTTCATTTCGAAGAACAACCGGATTTTTTAGGGATTGAAGATGATCCTTTCTCGATTCTCGACGATCTGCCGTCGTCACCTTCAGCGCAAATCTTTGGCCCCAGAATCGTCGCAACCGACTTCCCAACAGTTTCGAAAACGTTGGGAGGCGTTGATTTCACCCCAATTACGGGTTTTGATTCCAGTCAAAGTAGCTCAACCGCATCAGTTCGTGACTTGGGCGATCCCAGCGGAACTTATTACGACGATCAACAATCGGAAGCCATAGATTTGTCGAAACCTAGAGCGACGCTACCGACCACAGACCCATCGTCAGTTAGAGCGTCGACATCGGTGGACAGTCGAAAGATTGAACAGAAGGTTCCAGAACCAGCGGAGATGCAAGCATTCGTTGGAAACATACCACTACATGTACAGAATTTTATAGTTGGAGAGAAATGAGTATACAGGTTAGGTAAATTAGTAAATAATTGAATAATCATGAGCATGTAAACGAGATAAATGCACGCAAATAGGGCTGATATGTAGTGCAAGTGAATGTAGCGGATGTAGTCTTACCGAGAAAGGAAACTAGGGCCTAACGGGGAGAAATTGCACGACAGCGCTTCGCTGCGAGAGAGTAGCTCCGAAAAGCTATAGCTTATAAGCTGCGATAGGGGTTAAGTAGGTGTAATGATGTAGGGCCTAACAAAATGTCAGTACGCCCATAGACTGAGAAAAGCCTCAACCGGCGAGATAAGAGAAGATAAAGAAATGAATGAATGCTGAAAATGCTGTGGTTAGTAGCCTTTTCGCAGTTTATACAGACGAAGGGAAACCCGAACGCCAAAGGCCAGTGTGAAGCGTATAGAGAATGAAAAGACATGGCTCGATTACGGTAGAATACGGCTTTTTATTCTTTTAATGTTAATCAAGCTTTAAGTTAAAACACGGAGACCCACTGTTTTCTTGTGTCTCGCAATCGGAATCATCTTAAAATGGTATAGGGGCTAGCCAAGTGTGATTCTCCTTACAGAGTTGATTTTAGTTACAGTTTCAGCTATGGTTAGTATTATTTTGTAATAATAGTTATAGTTATTGATTTTTATTTTAGTTAAGTTAGTTTAAGTTAGTTAAGTTTAGTTAATAGTTAGTACTTATATAGTTACAGCTGGCTCCCAATGGCGCTCCGCCTGGTCCCTTATGGGTGTTATCGATTAATTACCGGTATGTCAACAAATTTTAGGCAGGTGTGACCCATCCCCTTGTCAGCAACTGTTAAACATTCAAGGAAACCATAGAAATTATGTCAAAAATTATCCCCCCTTGAAAACTTCTACGACTCTAACTGAAATGCAAAAAAACAGAAATTGCCGAG
This sequence comes from Allolobophora icterica, assembly GCA_963556255.1. Lineage (NCBI taxonomy): Eukaryota > Metazoa > Annelida > Clitellata > Crassiclitellata > Lumbricidae > Allolobophora > Allolobophora icterica. The sequence goes on along the minus strand of OY744609.1, from coordinate 25,446,255 downwards.
AAAAATTGTATCATTCAGATTTGAATTCGATACATAATGGCTACAGTAGGCTCTACATGTAGAATCACTGTATGTTACAGATAGGCCTATTTAAAGGATTTTTACATTAAAATATACAATTTCGTTTTCTTTTAAATGTATATTCAAATCGATTTTTATTATGAACTTTTCTGATTTGAACATGAACATGATAATTTTGTTTATAATATTCATCTTAACATAGAAATTTAAAACTAAAGCAAGTTTATAACCATTTAATATTAAATTAAATAATACGACTACATTTTCGATTTAATAATCGACAAAAAAATTATCGTTCCATCGAAAAGAAACTCTAAATATTAGATATTTGAAAAGAACCCAGGACATTCGCAGAGATTATGCAGCGCATTTTTTCTGGAAATAATATAACATCGATAATTTAAAACGAAGAAAATGTTGCGTTTCATTAAATTACAAATAAAGAAGAAATAGCTAGATCACTCGTGAACAGTTTTAGAATCCATGGCTGCTTTTTGATTAAATTATTTGTTGACGCCAATTTGTCTTGAAGGCCCCGATTCGTACCTGAAACAGTGATGGGTACTAAACTAATTTTTGAATCAAACTTAAACTATTTTTCAACTAAAATAAAATAGCTTAACTAAAGTTGGCAACTGCTTTTGGAAACGTTAACTATACTAAAAATAGTTAAACTTTTTCCAATTTTTTTCCAACTTTTTATGACAACATTTTTACAATAGCAGAGGTTAAGTGAACTGTAATAATGTAGAGCGTCAATGACAATTTCATTTTCAAACTACGTAGGCCTAATGTGTACTTTGCAATAACCTACTACAGTTCTACCAGAAAATAATTAAGACAGTTGCTAATGGAAATGATGATGCATCATTCAATGCAAAGCAAAGACTTGAGTAATAAAACCAGTTACTCATGACAATAATGATCAGCAACAGCAAGACCACTGTCAAATTTGTATCTGATCGTAAGAAAAGAAGGCGATCAAGTGTTTCGTCAGACCTTGATGTGGTTCAGAAAGTTGGTTGTAGACGTAATATTTCCAGAGATCTTTTTATTCACACAAATGGACATTCTGCACTGAAGTTCTTACACTTGCTTTTTTTGTCTTCTTTCAGTTTTACCCCAGTGAAGCAAGTAGTGACTAATAAACTATTCATTTTTACTGATGTAACCTTTACTTCAAATCTTTGCTACAGTCAATTCATATAAAGAATAATAAAGATAAAGACCAATGTCGTTATTTACACTGCGCCTTACCACATACTGTATTCTATGCAGAGGCAAATCTAGTGTTAATAAGTAAGTAAACGTCGCGCGTTGAATTGTTGACAGTGTTCATTGCGGAAAATAGTTGCGTAGTTGCCGATTTTGTTAGTTACACTTTTTAGTTAGCAACTAAAATATAGTAGTTAAACTATGGCTTTAACTAAACTATTTTTTCTAGTAAATCCTCATCCTTAACTAAAAACTTTAAGTTTAACTAAAAGTTAGCAATTTTTAGTTAACTATTGCCCATCACTGACTTGAAATGACTCCAGACAGCATTCCCACGCCAGCGGCCGTTCAAGATCTTTAGAGACATTTTGACTACAAGATTTATATGACTACTGGTTTTGCGAATTTGCTCTAGTCAACTTGAGTCGCAATCACAATAATTAAATTTAATAAAATGAGCCACTACTACTGGGTTAATTCACAAATCCAAAAATCCGGGGCGAACACAGGCTGTTGTATAGCGCATTTTCACGTTCTCTTGTACGTCGATATTGCACTTTTTATTTAACAAAAATAACGATGAAGTTTCGTTATACATAGTGTTATTTTCGTTATAGTTAGAGCTATAATTAATTATATTTTTAGTTGCAGTTTTAGCTATCTTTAACGAAATTATTTTATTTTCGTTAACGAACATTTCGTTACCGTTATCGTTAACGAGAATCACACTGGTATAGCCTATTGGATCATTTTCATGCTTAATAGGCTCTGAACTGGCGGTTAGTCCGGGAACTATGATTTGGTCAGTAGTTGGAAGCAGTTGGATGGAAGTCATATATGGGCAGGAGAAGAATGTAGGCCCTAATCAACAGCCTATGCTCATAATTGCAGAAAGACTGGGGCAATTTGGGAAGCTCTCCCTCTATAAATAGGCTAGTACTCTGGTAGTTATTAGAGCAGCTAAGATCCTAAATTTTAATGCCTCTTGTGGCTGCAGAGTTGTAACTTTTTGCCCACTCCACCCTGTATGGGTTTGCTTTGCAGTAACCTCGCCGGTTACCGAGTCAGGGCCATAAAGAGTCGAAAGATGATCACTAAAGGTGTTACATAGAGTTATTTTAATTTACAGCAGTTTAGCAACACAAACACAGCTGCATTATGCCACACGAATGATGAGAAGGATTCACAAAATGTTTCCTATCGACGTCAACTGTTTTTGATGCCATAAGATGTGGTAAAACCGCAGAGAACCAACCAGTATTGCAACATAGGGTGTGGCTGCTGTAGTGGAATGCATTGTTAAGGACTTCTTATGTGTGCCGGGGTTTGTTAAAGTCGACCTCATCTTCTCTTTCTTCAGAGTTGGTGCGAACCAGTAGAAGAATAGACCTATATGGGCAGGAGTTACATGTAATTGCATGGGAAAATGCATCTTCAATGTGAGATGGTCTGAACAGGTGGGAGAAAATATCTACGGGCAAAAGCGTATGCTGGATATGAGGACGAGACTTTCTGGTAGTGGAAACGAGAAAGTTCCCTCTGTCCTAGAAATTGTGCTGTCCTATAAAATAAAATAATTTAATGAGTATATGAACGACTGTAATTTAGGAGGATATTATATGAAGGTCACAGCCACCATAATGAAGACACTGTCACCATTACTGTATAGCTGTAGCTAGCATAAGTATATAGTTTATTCGATAGCATATTTCTTTGATTTATATGATGATGTTATAACTGGTCATTTAATAATAACGTCTTTTGTGATCTGCGTATGGAAACAATTTATGAGACCTTAATTGCCACACATTTTAATTAGTGTTGAATGTATCCGAAAACTCGTCAGCACCCGAGACGAATGTATCAAATTAAGGCGCTCGTTATATTATTAGGCCACATTTGTTGTGTTTGGATTATTTTGTCGCACAATTTATTCATTTATCGGTTTTATACGCACACTTGTACCAATATGAACTGACAAAGGTATGCAATGCATAATATAGAGACGTAGGCTTTGATTCTATAGTCCGATAAAATGATAAATTAACAGATTAGCACAAACACTTAAGATTGTGCAACAAAATGATCTGTTCATAAGAAGCATAACATTATAAGAGGTGACATGCGCCATAGCCTACTATATTATTTCTCATGAACCTCAATGTTTGAGAGTTTTTTAGTTCCGTTTAAGCATCTCAGTGGCGTCACTGGGGTTGGTGTCACCCAGTGAGGTAAGTCATGGTATCACTCCATTAGAAGGTTCAAAAAAGAAGTTGGAATAGAGTTTCAGATTTAGGTAAATCGATACTGATACAGTACATGTAAACTGGGCTTAGGAAAAATATTTTTGTTGTTATGTCTTACTGTTTATTTAAAAATAATAACTTTCCGCTGAAACTCAGCAAAATTTTGTAGACAGTCATTCTGTCATTTTGGTGTCACACCCTCTGAAGGTGTCACCCGGTTCGGTCTGCACCCCGCACTCCGTTATAGTGACGCCACTGAAGCATCTATCAGCATTGAGCATTGTCTAAGTCGTATTCGCTTTGCAAATCAAGAAAAAAATGTAAGTCCTTATATATATATATATATATATACATATATATATATATACATATATATATATATATACGTTTGATTAATTAATATATTATACGACGAATTAATTTGACTGTTGTTCAATGACTAAAAGTTTCTAACTGCTGTGGATCTCAATATTCGCATTCTATCGGTAACAGTGTAAGCGTTTTCTTTTATCTAAGCAGATTCCAATTTAACTTAGATATGCAGGATATGAATGTTGATGCTGCAGAGCCTTCGTATCTACCTGGATGTCTTAAAACAAAGCGACACTACAGTTTATCCAGTTAACGCCCTGGGTCTAATCTAACGATTGAAGGTTCGAGCCTGCTGAGGGAACTCCGTGTTACAACCTTGGGAAAATTGTTCGCTGTCTCGTGCTACTATAGCACCAATCAGTACAACTTGATACAGGTACAAAGTGGGAAGTAACCTACAACCAGCAGATCTCTCCACACAATAATTGCCCGCGATATTGGTATCGTTCATTGATGGCATCTGCAGTGCAAAAAGACTCACGTCTGTTGAACTCACGTGTAAGAAGTAACGCTTCAAAAAGAATATCGTTGCACTTGTTCCTCGTCGTAAAAGAATCTACTGTTAATAATTCGGAATGACCTTGGCAAGAAAATCCTAAGATTGCCTCATCCGAGAAATATGAGGCGTAATGATGACACTAATTAATTGGCGTCGTGTAGGTAGAACAGGGTTTCCTTAGTACTAGGACCTACTTTGTTTATGAATTTGAACTGATAAATTCATATTTAAAACTCTCAGATGACTAGTGTCTTGGTTGATATGTCATTCCTCTGAATGTAGGTCTACATGTAATTGGTCCTATATACATCGACATGGGTAAACGTAGCACGACAAAGATAAATATAAAGATTATACAATATAGGCTAATTATGTAGGCCTACTTTAATCTATATATATATAGGCCTAGGAGCATCAAGCCCATTTTATCTATACAGACCGATGCAAATCAAATTAGAAGATAAAGAATCTGCAGCTTACTAAGCTTATATTCCATCTGCAAACACGTGAAACTTTAAAACTGGCCGATGAATCATCAGTAGACTATACCGGGTGGCCCATTAAAAACGTTCCCAAACTTTGTTAACCTGGCAATTAAACAATTTTAAAGTAAATTGAATCATAGTATATCAAACTAATCATAATTCATATTTGTACAACACAGCCGAAATTTAGCGCAAAATACTCAACAGTTTGAAAGAAATTGTTGTTAGAACTGTATGACCCATGGTCACAATTTTGCACAGTTGTTTTATGATGACGTTTTACGCGAACAAATGTTTAATTGATCCTCCGCCTTCTCTTGTAACGACCCTTAAACGCTGTTTCCACTGTCCTATTGACTTCTGTATTTGTGTGTCGTCTAATAGAGACCATTTTGCATCGAAACTCCAGCAGATACCATTAATTTTTTAGAAAAACGACTAGTCTCATGATAAAGTCTTTCTGGCGCAGCTGAAGACTTTCGTTCATTGCTAGAGCCGTAAACGCGGCTATTCTGTCTGAAGAGGTATTTCCAGTGTGAAATCCTTCTCATCTGTAAAGACTATGTTCTTAATATCAGATTTTGAAAACCGAGTATACAGCGCACGACATCTAACATTGCGTTTCTTTTAAACGTCAGTTGTCAATCTTGTTGTTGGCATTCGTTTTTGTATGCCTTCAACTGCTTCTTAGAAAGAATTCTTTGTACTGAGCTACGTGAAGTGTTCAGAGTGCTGGCCATTTTGCGTTGAGATTGATGTGTGCCAGGTGCATTTTCTTGCGATTGACACAACTGCTCTACGCTCTCAGCATTTTCAACAGTCGTTGCAGTTGTTGGACGACCACTTCCAGGCTTGCGAGCAACGCTACCAGTTTCAATAAGCTTATTAATTAATGACTCGGTTTATGCTTTGTCTTGACCAGTTTTTACGCGGATATTCCTGAACGATTCGCTTGCATTGCCAACCTTTCTCCTCAAATGATATCTTAATAACAGCGAGATCATCATTTGAAAACACCATGTTTTAATGTTTACTACTTCGAGGACTAGTTTAATCAAGATACTCTCGTTACTTCGCGGCGAAATAAATGACGTAGTTTTGTGCAAAGTTTGTAAACAGGTATGGCGTCATAACCTTGCCGCAGGGTGTGACATAATTAACGTACTCTCTTGAAATGTGACATTTGTGCACAGAAATAATTGCTTAACATTTTGGTATAAATTAAAATTTGATATCTCTGAAATTAGATCTTTGCCAGGTTAACAAAGTTTGGGAACGTTTTTAATGGGCCACCCGGTATATACGCCGCAGAGCTATCAGCCATAATAGAATCCATAACACATTTTATATTGGTCTAAATTCATGATATTAACGGATTCACTGACCGCAGCCACTTCTATAAAAGAAAATCGCTCGATCCAGACCAAGCCTTATCACAGAACCCTGAAACCTTTAAATCAATTTAAGTACAGATCTGAGAAGTATTATTGTCTGGATCCCAAGCCATGAGGGTCGGAAACTGACCTGACTGGGGAAGGAAGGACGCGGCCTAATAGAAATCACTTTCACATCGTAGGCCTACATATAGAATTACACGCAGTGTTTGGCCTATAGTTATAAAAATGTCAGAAAAAATGTCGGTAAAAACACCAGAGTGAATATGATCGAGAGACGAAGGGACATTTCTATAGGAGCTTCCATGCACCCCTTGTCTTCACAAATATAAAATATTTGGCTGCTAGGGGCCCGGGAACCTACGGTGCCAATGTCACCGATGCTCACACAAGTTTTGGCGGCGAGGCAGGCGCATGTTTACACAACATTTTTTTTTATTACAATAAAGATTTCATTTGCGCCCGAAATTTTAATAGTGATTATATAAAAGATGAGCGCCTTTGTCAAACAGAGCCAACACTTGTGCCGACGAGAAACCTCAAACTCGATGCACTAGAATTAATAGAAATAACATAGTAGGCCTATAATGGAACCTGCCCAAAGCCGGCCAATGCCAGGCTGACCTTAGGGAAGGGTCAGCAAGTTAAGCGACTGCCAAGATAATCGTGGATACTGGAAACCTTGCTCTCTTGGTCTGAAAGCTACAGCAGGTGTTGGCTGTTGAAAGATAGGATTTCTGCTTGGTTAATCCATATCCGGAGGAGATTTTGACAATGACACGCGCAATATATAATCCTATAAGACTGGGACAGAGTGGTTGGGCCTTGGACACAAAGATGATGATGAATACAATGATGATGAATAGGACGATTTCCACGGCGCCGTAACACGACACATGCCGTTACAAAGAGACAAGACACAGGACAACTAATTATTAAGAGTCTTAATAATAAGTTGTCCTGTGTCTTGTCTCAGACATCTGTAACATAAATATTACAGCTGTCTTAATAATTAGTTGTCTTAGTATATATATATATATATATATATATATATATATATATATATATATATATATATATATATATATATATATATATATATATATATATATATATATATATATATATATATATATATATATATATATATATATATATATATATATATATATATATATATATATATGATTATTTTTGGGCGCTTGTATAATAATTATACAGGCGGCTATGGATTATTGTGGCCGTTATATCAATTATAGTCCGAAGTGTAAGTCCATTATGTGACGTCATAATTTATAATTTAAGTACGTCATAATTCGTTCGTTTTATAGGTTTCCTTTAATTTGAACACAATTTTAATTATTATATTTTCTGATGTTCTTCTTAAAATTTCGAATTATAGGCGTTTTGCGTTTGTAATTACACTTGGATTCGATATTCTCAGCATCTAGCTACGATCGATCTGTGTTTCTTTCGATATTAACGTTGATTGTGGCAAGAGGCAACGCTTGTTCGTCTGCAGATCTTAGCATTTCCTTTGGCCATGTCGACGGAACGTAAGTCAGCTGAATCCGGTATTGACGAGCAAAAGACCCAAACCTCAGATCGTAAGTTAAGTTTTTATCTCATCTAACTTCATCTAATGAATCTGTTATCATGACGTCCAACATCTGTCAATGGTCGCTTCCAGTAGAATCGTGGTCAAATATCATATCCGATCGATCAAGGAAACTGGAAATAGACTGCAAAGGGTTTGCAAGTTGAAGAGATGCGTCTTTATAGTTTAGACCTAAATCACATCAAAGAATTAACAGAATGAGCTGAATTGGGCAGTTTCTTAAGCTTCGGACCAGCGACCGAAAATGCCCGACAGCCCAACTTGTTCGGGTGCAGGATATGCTGCGCATTTGCTTGATTCAGCTGTGGACCATACATGAGCGCGTGTTTCTCCATCAAGTTGATGTTGTGCTCAACTTTATCAATTGGTCCAGCAAGAGTTAGCCAGTATGTAATGGAGTTGTCAGATTTTCAAGAAGTGAATGTATTGCCAGGAAAAACTCAAGTAGCCTATAGTCCTAGATCCTAAGGGGTCGCCTTGTTGGGTGCCTTCCTCGGAAAGAATTACATGCTGTCTGGGTGTGGTCTGTAGCTAGGGACGTAGGCATA
>OY744609.1:25420357-25432857 GCA_963556255.1 Allolobophora icterica | reverse complement strand
CATCATCATCATCATCATCATCAGCATCATCATCATCAACATCATCGTCACCATCCTCAATCTCATCACGACCAACATAAGCGTCATCACAATCATGCTGATTAGCATCATAATGATCAGCATCATGATCATCATCATCATGGTCAATGTATCAGCATCATGACATTATCACCATGATCATCATACTTATCATCCTCATGATCATCAAAATTATCAACATCATGACAAAATCATCATGTTCACCCTCATCGCCACCAACATTGTCATTGCCATCGTCATCTTCGCCATCATAATCATCATCATGATCACAATCATCATCATAACCTCGATCAACATGATCACCATCATGATCATCATCACGTTCATCATCAGCAAGGTCATCATGACAATTAACATCATCACGATGATCAATATTATGGCCAAAATCATAATGATCATGATCATCATCATGACCGTGGACATCATCAGTTTCATATTCATCATCATCATGATCATCATCAGCAATATGACCATCATCACCATCATTATCATCATCTTCGTCCTCATTATCACCACCATCAACATGACCATCACATCATCTTCATGATATCAAGTCATGATCATCATCATCACAATCATCATGAGCATCATCATTATCAGAATCATCGCGGTCATTATCGTGATCATAATCTTCATCACCTTTTTCATCATTATCATCATGAACATCACCGTCATCATCATCGTCATCACTATCGTCATCACCATATGCATCATGATCAATATCATCATGATGATCGTATTCGGGATCATGAAGTCATCAGCATGATACCATCATCATAACAACCATCATCACGCTGATCACTATCGTCATAACAGTCATCAAAATCATGATCATCACGATGATCATAACGTTCAATCATCATCATCATCATCATCATCATCATCATCATCAGTATCATCATCATGATCATTCTAATCATCATCATCATGAACACTATCATCATGATCATGGTGATCATCATCGTAATCATCATCACCATCATCATGATGATCGTGGTCATCGTCGTCATCATCATCATCATCACCATCACCATCACCATCATCACCACCACCATCACCATCACGTCATCATCAAAATGCTCAACGTCATCATCAAAATCACCAAAATTATCATAATCATCATCAACATAATCATAATTATCATCATCATGATCACCATGATCATCCTCAACGTCGTCACCGCCACCACCACTATCGTCATCGTCATCATCAATCATCATCTTTATCCTCACTCTCGTCACGATCATCATCAGGCTTGTTGCCAATGCGATCATCAGAATCATATTCATGGTCATCATGGTCATCGCGTCATCATTACGACGTCATCGTTATCAAAATCGCCATAATGCTTATCATCATCACGATCATTGTGAACAAATCTCGTGACCATCATCACCACCAACATCATGGTCATGGTCAGCATCGTCGTCATCATAATGATCATAATCAACATCAGCATCATCAACAGCATTATCATCACCATCATCATGATCACCGTTATCACCATCATCCAATTTTAGTCTTCATCATCTTCACCATCATGTGCATTTTCATCATGATTGTAATCACCAACATTATTACCCTGATCATCATCATCATCATCATCATAATGATTGTGATGACCAAAATCATCAACATCACCATCATGATTCTCATAAAAATCATCATCACCACCATCATCATGGCCATCATCACCACTATCATCAAATGATCATCACAATATCGACAACATCCTGATAATCATCATCATCATCACTATCATCGCGAACATCAATTGCTCATCATACTATCGCCATCATCATGATCATCATCATAGTCGTCATCACCATGACCATCATATCATCATCATGCTTATCGTCATCGTCATCATCATAATTATAACTTCATCATCAACATGAACACCCTAACCATCATCATCATCATCATCATCATCATCATCATCATCATCATCATCATCATCATCATCATCATAATCAGTTTCATCACGATCACCATCATCGTCATGATGACCATGGTCATCATAATCATCACCGTCATCATCACGAACATCGTCATCACCAGGATCATCGCGATCATCATAACCAAAGGCATAATGATGAGTATCACCATGGCCATAATCATCATTATTATGACCATGTCATCATCTCTACATAGTCATCACAATAATCATTAACATGACCATCATAACGATAATGAAAATCTCCATTACGATCATCTTAATCATAGTCATCATCACGATGATCACAATCAAGGTAATTATCATCACCATCATCCTCAACATCACTATGATCATCATCATCACCATCATCACCATTTTAACCTTCACCATGGTCACCATTATTACCATCGTCATCGTGATCATGATCATCGAAATAATCACCATCATCATTACGATAATGATCATCATCATTTTCGTCATCATCATCATCACCATCATGATCGTAATCTTCATAATCGTGATGACTAATATCAACGCCATCATCATGATGATTATCATCATCATCGTCATCATCGCCGTCATCATCATCAACATGGTCATCATCATGATCACCAAATGATCATCAGAATATGGAAACCATTATGATCATTATAATCATCATCATTAGGCTACTATCATCGTGATCATAAAATGATCATCAGAATATCGCCAATATGATGATTATCAGCTATGTGATCATCAGTATCATGATCGTCGTGACATCATGATGACCTTTTTCTTTATTAATTCAAACCGACAAACGCAGTAAGATGACATTGAGACACCAATATCTTAACTAAACACACGTTATCGCAGCCATGCCAGACGCCCGCCCGAGGTAGGTTGCGGGAATCCAACCGCGTACTGCTGCTATAATGCTGCTCTCCTGGCCATGGGTGTTACCATTACTCTATTCCATCCTATCATCATTAGCGTGAACATCATCATGCCTATCGTCATAACAATCATCATTATCAAGATCATCACATCATCATCACATTCATTTGCACCCTCATCTTCATAACCATCATCATCATCATCGTTGTCATCACCGATATCATGATCGTTGTAATTACGTCATCATGAGGATCTCATCATCATGATAATCATTACCACGGTCCTCACAATCGCCTTGAAAATCCTTATCATGATCACCTTTGTCCTAAAAGCGATGATCACTCTCATGAAATTCAACATAGTCATCACGATTATGGTGATGATGATGATGATGATGATTCTGATGATGATGATTCTGATGACGATGATGATGTTGTTGATGATGATGATGATGATGATGATGATGATGATGACGAAGGTGGTGATTATGGTCACGATTACGGCGACCATGGTGAAGATCATGGCGATGATGATGATCCTGATTCCGATGATCATAATGAAGATGATCATGATGGCGATGAGCATGGTGATGATCAAGATGATTATTATGATGGCAAAGACGATGGTGATCATGGTGTTCATGGCGGTGATGACGATGATGATGATCATACTTTTGTGATCATGATGATGACGGTGATCATAATAATCATAGAGGTGATGATGACCATTATCGTATTCGCGATTATGATGACAATGACGATGGTCATGACCATGTTCACCAAGATGATGGTGATCATTACGATGATGACCGTAATTATGACGATCATGATGATCATGATGATAATCATTATGACAAGGATGATGGTGATGATGATCGCATCATCACGATGACAATGATGATCCTGACGATGATCAAGATGACAAACCTGATGACAATCATGCGATGACGATGATGGTATTGATGATGATGATAATGCGTATCCGACTGCTGCTTATGATTAAGGTAAAATGGTGATGACGATGATAATAGTTATCGTGATGATCAAGATGAACTTGATATGGTGATGATCATGATGATAATGAACCTCATTGTAACTAGGATGCTGGTGATCATGATGATGAAAATGATGATGATGATCATCACGATTATAATTATGATCGCGATGCTGGTGATGATGACGATGACGATCATGATGATAATGATGACGATGGTGATGTTGATGATCTCGACGACGAGGGTCATTGTGGTGATAATCGTGATGATCACGATGATGTTCACGCTGATGATGATTATGATGTTGACGATTGATCTTGAAATTGATTTTCATGATGGTCATCATGATCGAAGTCCATGATGACTATTGTGATCACGATGATGATCATAATGCTGATCATAGCGTTAATGCTGGTGATCATGATGATAATCATTGTGATTATGATGTTCGAAATGCTGATGCTAAAGGTGAAATTATGATAGTGATGATGATGATGATCGCGATGATCATGGCCATGATGATCATGATAATGGCAATGATCACGTTTGTAATGATGATGATGACCATTATGACGATGATCACGAAGATGATGATGGTGATGGTGATGATGGTAAGGCTAATTATGATGATGGCGATGATGGTCAGGATGATGATGATGATGATGATGATGATGATGGTGATGATGCTGATGACGATAACGAGAATCATTGTGGTGATAATTATGATGATGTTCACGTTGATTATGATTATGATGACGACGATGTTGATGATGATCTAGAACTTGATTTTCATGATGATCATGATGATGTCCATAATGACAATTGTGATCACGATGATGATCATGATGCTGACCATAGCAATTATGATGATCATGGTGACGGTTATGATGATGATGATCATGATAATAAATAGTGTGATAATGATGAAAGCGATGATGATGTTGAATGTGAATGTTGATGGTGAGGACGATGGCGATGATCATCATAATAGCCATGATAACGTTTGTAATAATAGTGATGACCACTATGACGATGATCATGAAGGTGATGATGATGATGATGATGATGATGATGATGATGATGATGATGATGATGATGACGATGATGATGATGGTGATGATGGTGATGATGATAAGGCTAATGATGATCATGTTGGCGATGATGGTGAGGACGATGATGATGATGATGATGATGGTGTTGATGATGATAAGGCTAGTGATGATGATGATGGCGATAACGGTCAGGATGATCATGATGATGACGACGGCGATGATCATGATCATGATGAAGACCATGATGATGACATGACCACGTTTATGATGATCATGATGACCATTATGATGATGATCGTGGTAGTGATGATGATGATGATGATGATGATGGTGATGATGATGATGATTTTGATGATGATGGAGACTATCGTGATGATGATGATGATGATGATGATGATGATGGACAGGATGATGATGATCCGGATGATGATCCGGATGATGATGATGATGCTGAGATGACGATGATGATGCTGAGATGATGATGTTGACGATGATGACAATGAAGTTGTTGATGATGATGATGGTTAGTATGTTCAGAATTTAATATCATGCTGATGCCATAAAAATAAACTTGATAATTATGATGATGATGATGATGATGATGATGATGATGATGATGATGATGGACAGGATGATGATGATCCGGATGATGATCCGGATGATGATGATGATGCTGAGATGACGATGATGATGCTGAGATGATGATGTTGACGATGATGACAATGAAGTTGTTGATGATGATGATGGTTAGTATGTTCAGAATTTAATATCATGCTGATGCCATAAAAATAAACTTGATAATTATGATGATGATGATGATGATGATGATGATGATGATGATGATGATGATGATGATGATGATGATGATGATGATGATTGATGATGATGATGACGACGATTATGGTGACCATTATGATCCTGGTGGTGTTCATCATCATGATGTTAATGATGAAGATGATCTGGTGGTGGTGACCATGATGATCATGATCACTTTGATGATGATGATGATCGTGACGGTGATTATCTTGATGATCATGACGATAATGATTTCGATGATGATGGTGATTATCATGATTGTGATGATCCTGATCATGACCATGACAATGGTCACGATGACGGCGATGATCATGTTGATGGTGAACATGATGACGATGATCATGTGGATAATCTTATGATGATCATTGTAATGATGACGATGTTGACGATGATGACAATGAATTTGTTGATGATGATGATGGTTAGTATGTTCAGAATTATTATGCTGATGATGACCATGATGACGGTGATGATCACTCATCTTGATTTTCATGATCGTGATGATCAAGGGGTGATCATGATGATGATGATGATGCTGAGATGACGATGATGATGCTGAGATGATGACGATGATGGTGGTGATGATGATGATGATGATGATGATGATGATGATGATGATGATGATGATGATGATGATGATGATGGCGATGATGATGATGGCGATGGTGATGATGGCGATGATGGTGATGAGAATAGCGATGAAGGTGATCATGATGATAATGGTGATCATGGTGCTGATGATGATGACGATGTTGATGGTGATCATGATGGTTATAATAATGATGATGTTGTTGTTGTTGTGTTGTTAATCACAAAAAGGTGGTGATGAATGTGAAGATGATGGTCGTGATATTATGATGATGGTTTTGATATTGATGATCATGGTGATCATAATGACGGTCAGAATGATGACGATGAGAATGTTGAATGTTGAAATGATGAGGATGATGACGATGATGACGACGATCTTGCTGATGAAAGATGGTAATGAAGGTGGTGATGACGATGGAGTTTATGATGATGATTATGATGCACAGGATTATGATCCAGATGATGATTATCATGATTATGATGGTCAAAATGATCGTAATAATAATTATGATGGTAATTGTGATGATGATACCCATGATCAAGATGACCATCATGATCCTGTTGATGATCATGATGATGATGGTGATGATCATGATAGTGGTGATCATGATCTTGATGATCATTAGGGGTTGTGCTCCATCTTATATTCGCCCCGGCGTCTATTATAGGAACCCCCGGGATAGCCGCCCATGCTGGTGTCCAAGACACAGCGGGTCTTGCTCCCAAATATTTAATTGATGTAATTCACCGGCCTCTTTCTGTCTCCTCGCATCGTTCACTTCGCTCCTCAAACAGATTGGATCTTTCAGTTCCTCATATTATACTAGAAGCGATGACGCAGTCCCGATCTTTTGCCTCAATTGGTCTGTCTGTCTGTCTGTCTGTCTGTCTATCTGTCTGTCTCCCTCCCTCCCTCCCTCTGGAATACACTGTCTCCTTGTACTCGCTCTCAAATTTTAATACGTAACCCCTCGTCTTCTTTTGCTTTCCTCAAGACTTATTTCTCTCTTTTGGCCTTGCGCTCTGTGAGCGCCTCTGAACGGTTCACCCTACCGGAGGCGCTTTATAAATGTTTAAATGCAATACAATATTCAAACAATTCACAAGTTTTAATCCTGCGGAGAATTGTGATCCGCATTTTAACGCAATCTAGCTTACCGTTGTGTCCCTCAATGAGGCGAGTTGTTGGCGTTAAGCATTGTCTTCTTGTTGGAATACTGCACCAACGCAAACAGATGAAATTATCCCTAACTGCAGTAGGCCTAATTAATCTCAATCACTGTATAAATTATAATTAAGCGATATGAAACTACAATACAGCCATGTAAAGATGTGGCTTCTTCAGAGGCGTTCATGTACGATTCTGATGATAGGCCCTATGCATAAACAGTGATGGGCAATAGTTAACTAAAAAGTTGCTAACTTTTAGTTTAACTAAAAAATTTAGTTAAGGAAGAAGTTTAACTAACAAAAAATAGTTTAGTTAAAACCATAGTTTAACTAAAAAAATTTAGTTGCTAACTAAAAAGTTTAACTTAAAAAATCAGCAATATGCAACTATTTTTCCACAGTGAACATTGAACACTGTCAGCAAAAAAACATTTTAACACTGCATTGTTTTTGCATTTGTTTTCAAATTCATACACTACTTACAGTACACATGTAACTGTATGCCAGAAAAGCACACATTGCATAGTTTGAAGGTGAAATTGTCATTGACGCTTTGCATTATTACAGTTCACTTAACGTCTTTTATTGTGAAATGTTTGTTGTAAAAAGTTGGGAAACAGTTGGAAAAAGTTTAACTACCTTTTTTAGTTTAGTTAACTAATTTCCAAAATCAGTTGCCAACTTTAGTTAAACTATTTTTTTAGTTGGAAAATAGTTTTAGAACTTTTAGTTTAACTAAAAAAAATAGTTTAGTGCCGATCATTGTGCATAAACAATGCATGCCGAATGCTGTGAGCACTAATGATTGGCTACTAATTTTCTGACTAGCAATAGGAAGTTTTCCTCAAATGAAATTGCATGGTTGCATCATTGAAATGACAAACTACTGTAAAGCAAAATATTAAAAACTTATTTGCATTAACTTACAGTCTAAGCCTTCATTCGTTTGGACGTCATTTTTAGATTCAGCTGATGTTCGTTTCTTCGACATGGCATTAGGGTATCCTGGGATCTGCAGAAGAAAAATCGTCGCTTCTTACCACAATATCAATCTTGCAATACATACCAATTGGTTGTCGATAAATGCCGAACAAACCGAACGAGAATTGAAAACTATATCATGCGATTTCGCAAATAAACAGCCTAATAGCCTATGACAAAATATTATAGGCAAAATTAAATATGTAATCGAAAAGACCGAATCCGTTAAATGAATAATGACGTCTTGAAACTATATATTGTGGCGTCACTTACATTTTGCATTTCATACTGAGTCCTTCCCGTTCAGCTCCGAACATCTGGCAGTGCAGCTTTTCTAGTCGTCTCTTTCAATTAGACTTTCATCCAATAATAATAATTTGATTTGTATCATAATTATCATTAAGTAAGTAAGTAAGTATATTCTTTATTAACCCAGCTGCAAAACAGCACTCTGGTGAACAACGTCTGTTAAATATATCTTCTAAAGTTGATAAACCCACACGTATACCACCTGCAAATTCTAAAAATCTTTCAGTTATAGATCTTGCAATAGTGACCAAAGAATTAGCATTAACTTGCATACATAGTGTTAGTAACAATACTATTGGTTCTGATCACTTTCTATCTAATATAGTATTAAATGAAGAGGTCTTGATAGAACCAAATAGTAGTATGCATATGTGGAAATTTAAAAAAGCTGATTGGAAAAAGTATAAGGAAAATAGTCAGAACTATATAAGTGATAGCATATTAGATGAAAACATAAATAATACTTTTAAAAATATAGTTGAATCTCTTACCTCGTTAGCTAATAATTCTTTACACTGTCAGAGAAATTGTGAAAGTAGTAATAAAAGAAAAAGGAAATATAAACCACTTCCCTTCTGGAATAATAATTGCTCTGAAGTAATATATAAAAGAAATAAAGCTAGGAATAAGGCTTTAAAATCTAAAGAACTAAAAGACTTTGTTGAATATAAACATCAAGAAGCAGTTGTTAAGAGAACTTTGAAAATAGAGGCAAAGACTGGTTGGGAATCTTATTGCTCAGAACTTACTTGTCAAACTAAACTGAGAACGGTGTGGGGGATGGCACGGCGCATGAATGGAGTGGCTCCATATAGTTCCATGCCAACATTAATTTGCAATGATAAAATTGCTGATACTAATGCAGAAAAGGCTACTTTGTTAGCTCAAGTGTATGCCAATACTAGCAGTACCATAAATTATAATACTAAATTTCTAGATTATATAAAAAAAACTAAAATTAAAAATGATACTAGTCCTTCTATAACTTACCAAGACCCTGAAATTGAAGGTTTAAATGAAAAATTTTCCTTTATTGAGTTAAAGGATGCTATTAGAAATTCTAAAAATAATACATCTCCAGGTAATGATAAAATTCCTTATGAATTAATTAAGCATTTACATAAAAATGCCCTTAAAATTCTCCTGGTATTCTATAATCATATATGGACAGAAAATAAATTACCAGATGAATGGCATCATGCAATCATCTTACCTATTTTGAAACCAAATAAAACTGCATCAAGTCCTGATTCTTACAGGCCAATTTCACTAACATCTACTATATGCAAAATTATGGAAAAATTAATAACCAATAGATTACAATGGTTTCTTGAAAAGAATAAAATTTTGTCAAAAAATCAATCAGGATTTAGAAAGAATAAAAGTACAATTGACCAAATTCTCAAATTACAAGATATTATTCTGAAAAAATTAAAAAATAAAGATTCTGTTTTGGCTGTTTTCATTGATTTTGAACGTGCCTATGACATGTTACATATACCTACATTACTAATAAAATTGCAAAATATAGGATTAAAAGGCCATATTTATTACTGGATAGAAAATTTATTGTCTAACAGAACTTTCCAGGTTAAAGTTGGGGACTCACTATCTGATAAATTCTTATTAGAGAATGGAACACCCCAGGGATCAATTATCTCTCCCTTACTTTTCCTTATTATGATTAATGATATACCCTCTGGTTTGGATAATAGCGTTGAAATTACACTGTTTGCAGATGATAGCTCCATATATGTGGGACATCGCAGTATTAAACAGTTAGAAAAGAAAATACAAAATTCCTTAAATACTATTCATAAATGGTGTAATGAAAATGGTTTTAAAATTTCAATAAGTAAGACGGTAGGAGTAATCTTTACTAAAAAAAATGTACCAAAAATTCATATAAAAATAGGAAGAGAAAATATCAAAATTGAAAAAACTGCTAAGTTTCTTGGAGTTATTTTTGATAATAAATTATCTTGGAAGCCACATATAGAATATATCATAAATAGATGCAAAAAACGTATGAATCTTATGAGAGCAATTTCTGGATTATATTGGGGAGCTTCAAAGAAAGCTCTACTCAGTATATAGAGCTCTGATTCGATCTGTGATCGAATACGGAGATGTAGCCTATGCTTCTGCCTCTAAAACACACTTAAATAAATTGGTATCTATTCAAACTGAGGCGTTAAGACTCTGCTGTGGCGCTGCTCAAGGAACTGCTGCTGTAGCTCTTCAGAATGAATGCGGTGAACCTTCATTACATATAAGAAACTTGCAAAATTCACTTAGATTAGGAGCAAAAGTCATTGGAGACCCTTGTCACTCTATGACAAAAATCTTCCAACCGCACTGGACTAATGAATTTAAGACTAGAGATAACAAAAGTCTGTCTACATATCAACGTACATTTGATTTCTTTTATTCCCTAGATATTAATTATAAGGCTCCTTCTTTTCCTTCAGAACCTCCTTGGCTCAATAAAGACATTCATGTAGACATTAACCTACACAAATCCATTAGTAAAAAAGAAGATAATCCTGAAATTCTAAAACTCCTCACTCTGGAACACATAAGTAAATATAAGTCCTTTACTCATATTTACACAGATGGTTCTAAAGCAGACAGCTTAGTTGCCGCTGCCTATACTGTACCAACCTTGGATATAGATAAGAAGTTACGCCTTTGTGCTAATTCCAGTATTTATGCTGCTGAAATGACTGCAATAAAAGAAGCCTTTACCTGGATAGTAGATAATGAAAATCAGAGCCTTAACCATTTTGCTATATTTTCTGATTCTTTAAGTGTGCTTACTTCGCTTAAGAGGTCCTTTTCTGAATCTAGACCCGCTTTATTACAAGACACAATAAAAATATTTAATCAAATAAATATGAGTGAAGTATGTTTAATTTGGATTCCTAGTCATGTAGGTATTCTGGGTAATGAAAGAGCTGATTCCTTAGCCAGGCAGTCTTTGGATTTGCCCGTAATTAATTCCACAAATTATTTAGAATTACAAGAAGTATTTCCAATAATTAAATCTTATATAATCTCCAAATGGCAGAAGGAATATGATAGTGATATCAAAGGTCTTCATTATAAGAGCATCTGCCCTGTGGTAAACACAAATAATAAATTTATGGATCCCTCTAGGAAAAAGGAAGTACAAATCTCCAGACTTAGATTGGGAAAAGTTAACCTCAATGAAAAACTTTTCCTAAGGAAAAAACATGCTAATGGTTTGTGCAACTCTTGTCAAGTCAAAGAAAATATTAATCATTTGTTATTACATTGTGGAAAAGAAAACATATCCGATATATTAAGAAAAAAGTGTAAATTATTTAAATTAGAATTTAATATTAAGAACCTGCTTGATGTGGGCTGCATACAAAGTGAATTATTCAGACTGGTCAGTCTTATTAATAAAGGAAAGGTTTTGTAGGTTGAAATACTAATATGTAATGTTGTCTGTGAACTTTAATAGGTAGTTTTAAGCTTGTTTAGATTTTCAGGTGTTGGGCTAAAATATGTACATAATATAAATATGTTATAGTTTTTCTTCTTTTTTTTCTTTTTTTTAACCAATTGTATATATTATGTTAATATTGCTTGTATTAACAGATGTTTTGATTACTTATGTAATACTTTATAACTAAAACAAGATTTTCATGTCAAAATTCCATTTATAATAAATAATCAATAACTTGTATTAACAGATTAAAATTAA
>OY744609.1:25375357-25415357 GCA_963556255.1 Allolobophora icterica | reverse complement strand
CCGTTTAACGATTAAAATATAATTAAAACTAGAAGCGGGATCAACGATTAAAATGTAAAATAAATTAGAAGCAGGATCAACGATTAAAATGTAACTAACAGTAGAAGCGGGATCAACGATTAAAATGTTAAATTAATTAGAAGTGTAGCATACGAGATAAAGGTTGAGAAATTGACTCCGACTTATACTCTAAGCGGCCATTTTCCTGCGACCAATGACAGCACTGCCAAAGATACTAAATATTACCCGATACCAATCGACCCCGTTACTGCAATTACGCCGGTACTTTATCATTTAATGACACTCTGGTAGTTCCTTTAACTCTAGCGTCTGTACCAGTAACAGATAATTAAATCCCAAGATCCTATAGATAACTAGTGGGCCTTCTTACAGCAGAATCTGATTGTAGCGTAATACTTAATACGACTCCCAATGTTAATAGTTTATGGTATGCCAGTGATGCATTCGAACTAAATTTAAAATATGTGACTTTTAATATTTAAACATAAAATGATCATACAAGTTAGTGTAATTCATGATTGTCAACTGTTTTTCAGCATTTCACGTGACAACAAGGGCCAGAATACAGCAATGGTAATACAATATGTTGTCACATAACGAGAAATGCATCACCTCATTTCTTATGATGTATTGTTACGCAAATCATGTGTTCTTCATTGTTGGTGGTTTGTGCTTTAGCCGATAATTATCCTTTAACCTTAGCACTCTGATGACTAATCCATTGTAAGCTAGTGACCTGTAGAGTACTGCTATCCTAATGCACAAGGCATCAGTTGATGACTGCGTCATGTATGTATGTATCTTAACACTTATATAGCACTATTAACACTCTATTAACAATGCTATATAGAGTATTTATATAGCACATTTTAAGAACCTCACAAAGGTGCTGTAACATGGCTATCTAGCAGATCTAATAAGGTGTTTCTTAAGATGAGCTGAAAACATTTTCTGAGCTATTTGCTGTAACATTCTAACTTCAAGTGGAAAACTGTTCCGTGAAATTTGTCCAATACATGAGATGAATTTATGTGAGCGAATCGCTGCATGGGAGTGTGGAACCAACAGGTCCAATTGTGCTGCATAACGGAGTATACGTCAACCTCGCTGACTCGATAGAGGACACAGGTCACCCTAATGCAGAGGTTTTCAAACTTTTTGGACCAGGGACCCCTATTTTTGCTAGGCATAGCTTGCGGACCCAAGTTTTTGAAAAGTTAAATTTATCACTTAAAATTTAATCAAAATAACAAGCAGACTATTTCCACAATACAAGCTTGCTTATGACGCTGAGGACTGTTATAATATAATATAAAAAGTAACAATGAATAAATTGTTACTAACTTCCTACAATAATTATGGAGCACAGTCGTTTTTTAAAGAAATCAATGACTTCGGTTTTATATCGGTTTTGCCAAAAACCAGTAATGTCAGTGGGATGGATGTGCTTTGCATAAACTCTGTATTATTGTTCACGTAAAGGCTAAAATCAGGCGAATTCTACAAATTTCTACAAGTCCAGATTTGACACAATCAGGAAATAGACCAGCGTATTACAAATACATTGCGCTTACCTTGTGTGGAAAAATGATCAAGAGTCGATAAGCAGAAATTATTTTTTAAAGTTGATTAAAACACATACGTTTTAGGCTATTAGACTAGAAATGTAATGTGATCACACATTTGATTTACTTTACTGTAGCACGCAAAGAGTAACTATCACCAGCGTCACAAAAACTGATTGAATGCATACAGTTACAGGCATAGCCTACTATTAGTAGTGTATGAATTTGAAAACACAGGCTGTTAATGCTAAAACCATTAATCATTAATTAATATTTTCAGAACGCTCTTGCGGACCCCCACTATATTCTTCGCGGACCCCTCTTGGTCCACGGACCACAGTTTGAAAAACTGTGCCCTAATGTATTTGGGAGCTGGGCCAAAAATCAGTGCTCGGCCGTGGGGGAGGATCTTGAATGTGCAGTTATGTGATATCATTGTAAAAATCGTGACCTATTAGAGAAATCCAAATCTATTAGCTCTTGGTCCGATAAGTCAGGGAAACCTCTGATGATTATTGTACACAGAGGCATGTGATAACTTAGTGTTTACCTTACCTTACCTTAAAAATGACTGTTTACTAAATATTAACTAGACATTTTCAGATAAAGTCATTACTACTCTGTGTTTGAATTCAATTCATATTCAAAACATTTGGAATGACTCCTGGAAATAATAAATTGCAAATTTCTTTTTGACTTTCAGCTCCAAGGTGGCACTAAAAGCCGATCATCTCGAAGGTATCATTTTACTGAAATTCATATATACATGGCTGAACGTTTCTTCTTTTAGTTTTGAAAAAATCTGCTGTTTTATTCAAGAAACAGAATTTGATATTGATTAGATTGAAAAAGGATGTAGAGGATAAGACCTTGTACAAACGTGTCTAGAAATTGTGAATTAACTTATGCTCATAGAATAAAAAACAGATGTAGCCCTGTTTGACTTGCTTGTGAATTGCAGTCATCTCGACCTACACCATATCCCCTTTCAAATTGTGCCTCTGTGACCCATATTGAATCCATGTTGTAGTAAGGTTCTTTTCAGTGAATTTGATTTCAGTATAATATGTCACCAGCCATATGTTATCACATTAAATGTTTTATTTTATAATGAACCATGTTATTAGGAGACTGTCTCCGTGCCCCAACATTGCTAAAGCTGTCCGACAGTCCTGTTAAAATATCTCATAGTTTGGTTGTACATATATACAAGGGCATGCCAAAGGAGATGAGAGGTAAAACGAACTGAAAATTAACATCAGCCTCTTTAATTTTATGCTGAATTGTGTTATTTGGAGTTGCCTCCATGCACCAAAATTTCTAGAGCTGTTGTTTTTAGTCTTGGTCAAATATGTTATATAGTTTGGTTCTACATATATGCGAGGAACTGCCAATGGAAACTAAACTATCATAAAACTTGAGCGCCAGGTCCCAATTAAGTGCGACTTTGCGTCTTCAATACCTGCTGGGGTGTTGAAGTAATCTGTGCAAATAAAAACCAGCACTGGTCTCATTTAAACGTCCGGTCTTGTGTATAGTAAATGCATTATGTCACACAAACATGGCAGACAAAGGTGAGGAAGGTGCACAGCCCTGTTTTGGCTGTTTTGTTTTTAAAAATGTAAGCAGTTTTACAATAATCTTAACTGGAAACTCCTATAGCAGTGTTATATTTGTTCACAAGACATCAATCGAGGGTCATGTCTAAGACATATTTTTTCCAAAATCATCCATTGGACAGAACTAAACAAGATCCACAAGGACTGTGAACTTGGAAGATGGGCTATAAAGGATAAGCAATTTGGTAAAGCTGCAGTGAAAGTCCTGGCCCAAACAATGTCACCGAATTTGCAGAGCTTGTAACAGAAACTGGTAGCAAAGTTATTAGACTAAATATCGACCTATCAGTTGAACTTCAGTGTTCTGCATTTGATGATGGTCTGTTACAGGAAGCCAAACAAGACACACCGAAGAGTTGATTCGGAAGATGAGGATGAAAATGACGATGAAGAGGAGCAGATGAGGATTGAGGAATATATGCATGAGAAGATGGAAGGAAGTTATGCACTTGCCAGTCACATGAAGACTTCGGCACCAGACTCCGGAGCTGATGATGGAGAGGAAGAAAACGAGGAAGAGGAAGACGTCGATGAGGATGATGATGAAGAGTTAGAAAGGATGGAGCTAGAGGAGCATCCACCACATCTTCCAGAGGGTGAGTTTCTGCTTCAGCAGCTAGCCCTTTTTCAAAAGAGGATTTCTATTCTAAGAATTGACCTGAAATAGAAAGTTTGCCTTTGTTCTTGAACTGAGCTGGAAGTGATTCTAAGTGGATAATGGATATCTTTATGGAATGTGTCTTGTCACAGGTGTGGTAAGATAACATGACTGCTATTTTGTTAAGTGAGCTGTTAGATAGGAATTGGTGCAGGGAATTGGTTCTGGAGACTCATTTAAGATGTCTCTTTATAACATGGATTCTGATCTGATATAACGTGAGCAAGGTATGGATCCAAAGTTGTTTTCTGGTACAGCAAATTACCATATTATAATGTGATTTCGTTATAAGGCGTTTCTTGAGAAGGCTTCTAAAGACAACATTATAATTGAGTTTATGGTGTGTCGTGAAAGAATACAGCTTATCAGGTAATGTAGTTAAGATGTTATGATATTTAGTGGTGTAACATTTATAAGGAAGGTTAGGTGATTGTTATATTGTTAAATTAAGCTAGTAGAGTTGGCTCTGAGTGTATCTTGGAGAAATACAGGAGATCATATGCAAGGTAAGATAAAGTAAGATAAGGTAAGGAAAAATTATTGTCATTTTGCTACAGTGAGCTAGAATGGAATTGTCGATACAACTTATGTATAACGTAAGGTAGGGTGTGATAAGGTGAGGTAGTGATTGTTGTTTTTGGGCGAGTATGGAATGGGCTCCATGTAGAATTGTAGATATCCTGGATGAATGCAGCATATGAAACATTAAAGTAAGGTGGGGTGCTTGTTACTTTGTCTACTGAGTGAATGTTATTACACACCTTTATTGTTGAAATATTGTCATCTGTGTGTTTTAGGGACAGTGGTAGTACAGCCAGTGGCTGTTGAAGACAGTGCCCCTCCGTTTCATCCAATTGACTTTCCATATGGAAGAAAAACCACAACAGGTAGAGACAATGAAAAAACTAAATGACTTGGCTGTGAAATTACACTGTAGCTGCATTATAATGCATTTCCATTATAGCTCAGCTTCTGATCTGACATGGGCATGAATACCAAACTTAGTTCAAATTTAGGAAATGAATATCTTGCATAACAGTACCTATTACTTTTCTTTATAATGTGGTTCTTGATCTGATTGCCAATTAAATGAATATCTTGCATAACAGTACCTATTACTTATCTTTATAATGTGGTTCTTGATCTGATTGCCAAATACAGCTGAACTTTTAACACAGTGTCACCTGTCGACTCTTGTAGGGAAGCTTTGGAGAGGATCTGCATATGTGTGTGAAGCCCACCAATGTTGTTTCTTATCTAAGCTGTGTTTGCTTACTGATCAAATTTTTCTTTTTAATGACTTGCACATCATTAGACTAGTACAGGCCTTGATCCAACACCTTGTATGTTTTGATAGCAGTGCTATAGAAGTCTCTCGAACAATGAAAACATTGTATAATGATAATTATACTTACAGGCTTTAATTAAGTACTGAGTTAAGAATGATGGATGATTGGCTGCTTTCTACTTACTGTACTACTACCCAGGTGGCCCTGGTAGCGGGGTCATTTGACCCCTTTTGGGCCTCCGGTGTAGCCAGACTTTGGAATATAATAATGCATGTTTCTGCTTTTATCTGTAAAAGTTTGGTTACCAAATAAACAAGTGTCAAGTCAAGATAATGTTAGATCAAATTGGAACATTGCTGAGGTTTAAATGTTTCAATAGCCTTACAAAGGTAGCCATTATTATGGGCAAACTGGTGATATTAAAATTGTTAAATTTTTTTGCATTGCTCTGCTGTATCCTCAATTTCGTCTAGTGTTTTTGAATTTCTATTGAAGGAAAACCATGTTCCTTTTGGATCTTTCGATTTATGCGTTGTGCATTACAAAATGGTGCTATAGAAATTAACATGTTACAGTTGATTCTGACTATGAATTGCCACTAAACAAGACCTATTGAATTTTGTCATAGGGTGAAAACTAAATTATTCTTTACTTGAAATCATTACTGTTTGAACTTCTTCTGTGTCAGATGTTATTCCGGACTATGTGACGTGCAGCGCTTGTGAACGGCGAATTCTGACAAATAGCATTGATAACTTCTTCCGTCATCCAGAGCTTAAAGTTCTTCTGTGCAGGGTAAGGTCAAGTTCGCATAAACGTCTGTTTTTTTGTATCTACAGTATCCAGCGGTCACCTTTTTGTGTGAGTGCAGTTTTTAATTTGCAGCACTTAGTTATGTAGACATTTAACATGGCACATTTTAAGTGTAGACGCACATCACAGGTGTGCTGCTTATGCTAGCCTTATTGGTTTCGAGTTTATTAGAAATAAAGAGTTATCCACAGGTCAGTAAACAGTGCACAGATTACTAGAATACTCCTGCAAAGATACAGAGCCGAACTGTCATATTGTATTGTCAGATGCTTTATTTTCTGGCTAGTTGTCACTTTTTTGTATTGTATTGTATTTAAACATTTATAAAGCGCCTCTAGTAGGTTGAACCGTTCAGAGGCGCTCCCAGTGCGCAAGGCCAAGAGAAACGAAATAAGTCTTCGGTGCTGGTCAGATAAGTCTCAATTATTTATGCCTTGTTGGTATTGACATGCTGTTATGCATGTCTGCTGGCTGACCTGTACTTTTTGTGCTTACACAGCCTTGCTGGGCACAGCAAGATCCCATCCACAGTCTCTTAATTTTGCAGTGTCTAGGGCCATACAAATGATGGTTTGCACTCTTTTAATTGTCTGTATTTATGTGCTACCAACAAACTGAAGAACTGTCCTTACTTAGTAAAACCTTCTTATTTGATATGTCAGTTTTGCTCGTTTTTCCATTTGCCCTAACACTGATTATGGCTGGACCAATTAAAATTCAGTTGTCTTGTTCAGTTAAACATTTGTCCTGTTGAAACAAAGCTGTAAGCCTGCGTAATTTTCTTTGTGAGCATTCCTTGTATATACATGTACTTGCTCTTAATGAGACCTGGCTGCAGCCTAGTGGTAATTTTCTGATTTTACTCCTCCCCAAACCTTTTCAGTGATCAATGAGCCTTGTTGCAGTAGTAGGTGTTGTGTATGTGGTTTCTTGTCTGTCTGGTCTGTCTGTTGCCTGAATTAAAAGCACCAGTAGCACAGCCTGTACTGCTTGTGAATATTTATTGTTCACCATCCTTGGCTTTGACTGCATTTTGAGTGAATTGCTGTCCTCCCGAAATAGTTGTTACAGACTCACTTCAATGTTCATATCGATGTAGCTAATCACTGCATCGAGAACTGAGTTTATACTACTGGTCATTCCACAGCAACTTCATAAATTTAATTGGCTGATATTGAATTTGGGTAGCTCATTTGGTTTGTTGGGGATACTGCCTATAATTTGTGTATTGTTCTGATTCTGCTATGTCTTTCACTGACTGTGTAAAATCTGTAAATGTTATTTGTAACTTGTCACATTATGGGCGTTACGTCCCCATGTCTTCAAGGATATCTGGCAAGCAGATTGGTCTTGACTCATCTTGATTTCTCACTTTCTATTACAAAGTCAAACATGTTGAAACTCCAAAGTTCAGAACTGTTTGGTTTGAGCCATAACTTATATGGCAAAATATGAACATATAATGTTCATGCTAAAATACATGTGCTTAGACCTTTGCATTGACTTCCTGTTCAACAAAGGATTTGTTTTGATTAAAGTTGCTAATTAATAATCGAATCTATTCAATCAATAGCAATAATAATTAAAAGTGATTTGATGTCTGTTTTACCTTTTAAACTTTAACTGTTGACACTTTGGCTCATTTGTAGTCATGGAGTCTACGTTTGGACTTTTCAGAGAGTAATTGTTCAGTTGAAAGAAGATTACTTATCAAATCTGATAAATAAGTGTGTCATAATTTTCAGAATATCTAATTTAGGTGATTTGGACCTGTAAAAGATTTCAAGTGAAACCTAAAAATCTTCAAAATGGGAATTATATTTGACAGGTGTTTATTTGAATAGCCACTGTTAATTTAGGCGTTGTCAATGGCGACAGATGGATAGTGTGGTATTTTGGAAGCATTCATCATTCCTCAGCTACAGTGAGTGTTGGAGATTCGAATATTGTGGCAAAGGAAATCATTGTCTGCATGCATGCTGTCATTCGTGGCATAATGGCAACACATTGGTTCTTAATATAGTATTTCAAGTAAATATTGTGCAGAGGCTATCAGCAGAAACCTAGCATAAGAGGGACATACGAGACAGCATGCCGCAGTGCTCCTTAGTGCCAACAGTAAAATTAGCATTCTGATGAAGGTCTGGTGTGATTTAACGTAGTCCAACAGTTCTTTGTAAGTATGTTTGTACACCAGAGACAAGGGTTTGATTATGGTGGTTGTGATTGGTTGTGACAGGGATGCTTTGCGGTTTATCAAACCAAACCAATTCGAACAGGTGACGATGGAATTGATGATGCATGTCGCTGGTGTGCTGAAGGAGGAGACCTCATCTGCTGTGACTTCTGTCATAACGCCTTCTGCAAGGGATGCATCGAACGCAACCTCGGCCGACAGGAACTCCACTCCATCCTTAATGCTGGTAACTATTGTCATCATCATCGTTAGTATTAACAAATATCAATATTGTTGTTTTATTTATTATTATTATATTGATATTATTAGTTTACATACAATGAAACCTCGGGCTTCAGGAATTCCACTCCATTAATTTTCTAGAAATTTTCTGAAGATCTTTAGTAACTTTGGGGTTGCTCTCTGCAGACATTTTATGTATCCTCGTTTATTTGAAGTACATATCATGTGCACAAAATCAGTAAATCTGAATCAGAGAATCGTTTTGGAAAATGTGAAATTATCAAGGATCTTTTATTTTGATCTTTTGCCAACTTGAAGTCAAATGAAAGGAAATCACAGGTCTTAATGTTCCACACTACAAGATGTAGCAGATTTTATTTTAACTTGTTAAAAACTTACCTGTCATATTCTACTATAATCTAATCTGTCTAACTGAATTTTAATTTGGTTTAGCACATTTGAGTGAGTTCCAGTGGGTTTGCAGGTGTGCAGATTGGCTCCTGGCTGAAATTTTAAATTCAGCTGAATTGAGGCTTTAAATGGCATTGATGATCTCACTCAGAAATTCTACCTTAAATGCAGTATTTTATCAAGCACATGATCCAGAAACTACATTTAAGATAAGATCATATCTTTACTGTAGGTGACAATGAGAAGTGGCACTGCTACGTCTGCCATCCTCACTTGATTGCCAAACATGTTGAGGCTTGCAATGCAATTACTGCGGCCGTTGAAGAGCGTGAAAAGGTGGCACACAGGCGTCAGAAACCGGGAGCGACGCGATCTCCACGACGCAATCAACTGATGCCAAACAAAGGAACACCACAGTTACCGGACACGGCAGCACTCGCAAGTGCGATCGCGTCCCAGGTGATGTCGGCCAATGCAGGGCGTCGTGGGGTAGGTCGACCACGGGGTGCACGCAGCGGGGCATCTTCAAGCAAGGGTGACATCCTGTACATCCGCACGCCAACTGGCGGAGTTGTTGGCATTCCAGCCAAGGGAATGGATCAAATGGCAAACGTTCCATTGCCTCCGAGCATGTTAGAGTCGCCGGCGAAAGCGCGGCCGACGCCAAAAGCAACGCGGTCGCCGAGAACTCCAGGACCACGGCCACAGTTCTCGAACGTGCCAAGCCTTCCGATGACGAGCGTTACGCTGAGCAGCACACCACCGAACATCAACGAGTACAATGTATGGGCGGTGCTCGAAAAGCTACTTGCTGCAACACAGTCAATGGGTATGCTGCTTGGGTCACTTAAGGATGACCTGCGACGGAGCGGAACGAGCATCATCGCGATGGAACAGCTAAAGAAACGCCGCGAGGTCGCAATGAAGCTGTGGAGAGCATTCGTTGCATACAAGAAGTCGTTCCTAGACATCGAAACATTTACGAGGGCAGGAACCACGGCGAATCAGACGCCACAGCCGGCACGAGCAAACAAGGTGAGCGCCACTCCCAGGAGTGGACCGGTGGAGAGCGCTGATGCGACGGAGCGCCGTGCAGAGGAATATGAAGACAAAGCAGTGGATGCAGAGCAGTCAAAGGTGACAGTGAAAAGAAGCAATGCAGACGAGGAACACAGTCCCCCAAGAAAGACTGTTCGCCTCGAGAGTGACCTGACAGCTGGTCGCGAAACAGTGGCCAAAACGGAGACCGACAGAGGCCAGTCAAGCGAGGGCGACAACAGGGATGACTCTGAGGACAAGTCCGAGGACGACAGTGCCGAGAAGAAGCCCTTGTTTGGGTCCTTGCACTTTGAGCCTCTGTTTGAAATTAAACCAATGGTGAAGAAGGACTGAAAACTTTATGGAACATCTGAGCTCCTTGGGGTCAGTAGCTTAGCAAGCTCTTCAGATAACGGATGGCAGTTCCCATGTAGTGAGCTGCCCGAACTGGATTAACTGGCTTCTAGCCAGTTGGAAAGAATGAACTGTTAGAGTTGACGAACGCAATATCTTCGGATACTGCATTGATCGTTACGACATAATTTTCCAGGTTCATTAACGTTTAATTCTTTGCTTTAATATTAAAATTTCAATTTATTTGAACTTTGATAAGTATCTGTAAGTTAATGTTATAGTTTATGTAATGTATATTGATATAAGATATACATACATATAATGTTATATTATATATCATGCATATATATGTGTATGTATGCAAGATATACATAAAGTTGTGTGATTGTCCAACATGCATGTATGTACGTACATTTGTAGGGGTATATAAAATGTAATGCATGTACTTCTTAGTTAGGATTGGTTAAGGTGTGCACTGTGGCATGTGCTTTACAGATGCTGGTTTTTGATGGCTAATCAGAAAGCCGTTTTTTGGGTGGAAGACCAAACTAGGTCAGGAAATAAATGTAGGGTGGCGCAAACATAACTACAGTGGGCTATAGGATGAAATAAGGTGGGGTTTTATTTTTGCCAATCGCCCCTTGGCCAAGAGTGGCCTCTTCATTTTTTTAGCCTGGCCTTGTGAAGACGTAGTTTTAGCCAGTGTCATCACCCTCAAAGTCTCGTCAAATAGCCCAATAATAGCATTTTTTAATCAACCATTTCCATGCATTAGATGATTACAGGATAACAGAATCACAATACCACACATGGAAATGCAATGATTGTTGTTGCAAAAATATCAGAAATCTTGTCAAAATATGTTTTTTCGTTGTTCAAAATATTAATCAAAGATAAATAGTTGTCTGTGACTCAAATAACTAATAACAGTTTGCAATGGCACACTTTACGATTGATGTGGTTACAGTGCTCAGACAAAGTGACCAAATGCATTATGCATGTAAATTCAACCGACAGTTTTTGTGCTATGTTATCAGAATTTGTGATAACTTGGCACAAATAATTAGCCGTTAGCTAATTATTAAATCAGATGTTTGGCTGGATGCCACAGTCAATGCTTCAATGAAGACAGTTTGTGTAGATGAACGTTAAAATAGCCACAATAGTGCATGATGTGATTAGACACCACTTTGAGCACACACACACTAGCGGAGTGATATCTAGGTAATCTTTGATCTACATGTATACAGCGCCACGTTTATGAGAATTGGCTGGAGGTACTGTGCCCGGTGCAGTTGTCCGTTGCTTCTGTCGCTGTGGCGTTGTTGGTTCTGGGCATTTTCCCGCAGCTTCTCCGTTCGCCGGTCTTGGTCGCTGCTTGGTTTGTTCGGATGTTGAGGATCATTGGGGTCAAATATCCCGTTGTCACGGCGTACGAACACCGCAGGCTCCTCATTTTCCACGCTGAACTCTGACCTGGTTGTCGCCAACTGGCCACAAGGGCGATCTACGTCAGCTGCAGAAAGAAACAGCCATTAATCATCACGACTGACAAACTTTGTGGTAGGCCTACATGCTTATTGGGTGGATACGGGTATATTTTTGAAAACTGTTGCCGAATGTCACCAAATTTTATTTGATGATACATAAAACCACATAATAATTAAATGCTCAGGAGTACTATTCCCATCCTTGGAAACGGTCCAGTGTAGTGTTTCTCACATATATTTCTCTATAATCGAATATTTCAGCTCGAGCAACACAATTAATGGATCTGATGCAAGCGGAACTATGGCAGGCCGGGAAGGATAGAATTGCAATAATCCAGGCGTGTCATACTGAATGATTGTACTAGGGTCACTGCAGCATAGGATGAAAGATTGAGCAGTTTGACCCGTATCTGACGCAACTGGTAGAAACCGGTGACTGCAGAGGTGGTTCCCATGGCCCAACATTGACAGGTTTCTGTTCAGGAGCTCATACAGATTGCAGGCGAAAAACTGTTGATTCCAATCAGGAACCACAACGTTATCGATTCTTCATCAGGTTTTGATTGGGCCTCACGTCTACCCTGCCAAAGATACTGCATCTTTGTCGGAAATCTATCGCAAACGATTTGAAGACGTCGAAGTCTTCATCTACAATGTGTTGGGTCCAGAGGCTGGACTCCGTAGCTGCCTTTCAGACGATGCTCTGTTTCCTCGAAACCAGTGTGGGAATTGCAGAAAAGACTGGGGAGGGGTTGAACTTTTTATCCGTATTTTACAAACTGATGTCAACGAAATTTGAAAGGAGCTGGGGTGTGCAATACTTAACCAGACTTGTTGTCCTCGAGACCAAGTAGAGCTCTTGAAGAGGCGCTATATAAATTCTATGATTGATTGATTGACCAAACTAGCATGCAGATAGGCCCTACTCTGCGCTGGAGAAGCTAATATAAATTTATTTTCCTATTAACTGGAGGACACGAAGTGATTATCAGAACTGACCTCTTTCAGTCCAGAGAGCGATCTGAGCCGAGTTGAGTTCTGTCTCCTCGAAGTCCTTTGTCGTGCCACACTGCGCTGTCGACAGTAAGTAAATCTCTCGCCAGCGGACGTACGGCATCCGCTCCGAATATGTCTTAATCGCCTACAATAATAAATAAATAAACCACAAATAAATAAACAACCGTTGGTGAGGGTGCACGTGACGTGGTAAAAGTAGCCACAGGTTTCTCTGCCGTTTAATTGTTGATCAACTGGTTGCTTACATATGTGGACTTTGCTGAATAATTTTAGTTCTGCGATGGACTACTTGGTATTGCAGCAAGTGTGTTGCCTAGCACACGTACAGTCCTCTATATATATATATATATATATATATATATATATATATATATATATATATATATATATATATATATATATATATATATATATATATATATATATATATATATATATATATATATATATATATATATATATATATATATATATATATATATATATATATATATACACTGTGAACGGAAAAAAACCAGCCCTCAACAATAAATAGGGAAATAAACACCAAATATTGAAAATGTTATTGAGCCTAAAACTATTTTATTCCAAACTATAATCTCAGATAATAATGCGCTAAAGCAGTTACAAATTGACGTGCCCGTGACGTCATTTGTAATAAAACATCCGTTACGGAGGTCAACAAACAGGCACAGCTTGAGCGATCAAGGCAGTTGTTGATTCGCTATCCTGCAGAACAGCGATACACTTCGTGGAACCTGGGGTTAAAATTAATGGTGCATACTACCGTGATGTTTTGTTGCTGCAGAAATTGCTACCAGATATCCGAGAGTTGTCCGAATATTATACGTTTCAACAGGATGGTGCTCCGGCACACCGAGCTCGCGATACTGTTGAACTTCTTACAAACGAAACTCCAGATTTCATACCCCCTACACTTTGGCCTCCAAATAGCCCGGACCTTAATCCCGTGGACTACAAAATCTGGGGTGTGATTCAAGAAAATGTTTACAAGACAAAGGTGCGCGATGTCGGAGAACTGCGTGAACGTATAACTCCGGCATGGGATGAATTTGATCAAGCTGTAATCGATTCAGCAATTAGTCAGTGGCGAGCGCGTCTTTGTGCGTGTGTTGAGGCCAAAGGAGGACATTTTTAACACACATTATAACTAAAAAAATAATAGTTATATGATTCATATCCTTTAAACTGAAGTTCCACCACGTTTTATTAAAATATGTAAATTATTACAAAAATTATCGTTGTAATAAGAGAGGGCTGGTTTTTTTCCGTTCACAGTGTATATATATATATATATATACTAGGTCAAACCATCTAATCATTCTTAAATTAGCAAATAGCCAAATTTATCAGATAAAATTCATCAAAGAATCCAGATTCCATACCCAGCACAGGTAGGTTTCCGTATGACTGGATGTATATATATATATATATATATATATATATATATATATACATATACATATACATATATATATATTAATGGATTTGCCCGTCGATCATTATATATAACGGGAGATGTAGGCATGGAGGAAGGGAGGGAGGGACAGAGGTAGGGCGGGAGGGAGGCATTACTAGAAGACTTCCTATATATACTGTTTGTCTGTGTGACTGTGTGTCTGTCTGACCGTCCGTTCGTCTCTTTGTCTGGCTTTGCGTCTGTACGTATATCTCCTTAGTGCCCAGTTTTCGTAGGCGGGGTGAATTTCGGGCGTCCGTGTTATATTGCATCGGCTGAAATCAGTCCGCCTAGTCCTCTCCCGCAAGAGGGACAGAGGTAGGGCGGGAAGGAGGGAGGCATAGACAGACTTAATAACCGCTGTTTGTCCGTGTGTCAGTCCGTCTGTCTGTTTGTGTGACCGTCCGTCCGTCTGTCTGTCTGTCTTTGCATGTGTACTACCTCCATGTTCGTTTGGGCGCCTATATATGAGAGCGTTTATCGACACACAGATCTGGGAAGCTATATGTTAATGGTTATACACATCACCGAAGCTGTCGTATACGTACATAGTATATACAAGTCTGTCACACACACAAACGCACACACATAAATACAAACACACACACACACACACACACGCACACACACACACACATCATTACATAAAATCTGCGATGCATCCGCATGTATCTTTTGAACACCTATCCAAAGCTCCACAGCGCCGTATTACACAATGGACATAAAAACTTGTATACTTTCCCAAATTCATGTTTATCCTGCACAGACTTTTGTGGGCTTCCATATTCTGGCGTACTTTTATTCCATATGGGTGGAGCAGTTTGAGCTATGGAGCAATAATTGAGCAATTACTAGGTCAAACCATCTAATCATTCTTAAATTAGCAAATAGCCAAATTTATCAGATAAAATTCATCAAAGAATCCAGATTCCATACCCAGCACAGGTAGGTTTCCGTATGACTGGATGTCTTCGTAATCAACAGTGCGTGACCATCATCGACTTGGATGTAAGCAGAACATATGTATTCTAAAAAAAATAACAACAACTGAAATCTTTCTAGCATTAAGTAAGCAAATGCCATGATCGCCATCAATTAAGTTTTTACACTAGGGCCTATGTTTTCGCCTTTGGCCGATATTCCGAATTATACGTAGACGCAATAGGCCCTATAGATCGACAGGAATAAATTCGCATAATAATTTATTCACGACGATTGGCAACGTTAATTCGAGATCGGCCTAAGAACTATAGAGATGATGATGACCAGTGTTTAATCTAGACGTCTTTGGGGGGGGGGGAAATGTCCACCCCAGGATTGATGTTCACCACCCCCAGAGGCCAGCAATATTACAATGTAGAGACCTTTAGGGGAGGAAAATTCCCCCCCCAGGAGACATGTGGATACATGGTCCCCCCAGAGAGATGATTTCCTTAAAAAGGTCATCAACTTTTTTGAGAGAGTAATTGCTGTAGAAAAAGTTAAAGAAATCGGACTAAAAAAGGTCATCAACTTTTTTGAAGATGAAATTAGGAAAAGTCTGAAACTTTATAAAGATGGATGAAATCACAGACAAAAATTCGTTGGTCCCCTCAGAAACCTTGTTTCCCCTCCCAGAAGAGGGGGACTAGATTAAACACTGGACGATGACGACGATGGCATTGATGGAGCAGGAGGGTGGATGATGAAGAGGAGAATGAGGAAGAGGAGAAGAAGTGGCAGGCATAGGCCTATGAGGAGGTGGAGGTGGTTGGTACCTTGCTGTATAAGAGCGAAGCTGGTGGCATTCTCAGAGTAGGGGCATCGTCCGATCAGCATCATTCTCAGCCGGGCGGCGCTGCCACACATTGCATCGCTCCAGTCGGTCAGATTTCCCCAACAGGTCCTCCGTTCGCTGTCCGGTCGACTGATGACCTGAACGACCCCGTGAAGTCCACACGTATCACTCCGCACTTTGGAAGTCGCTGAACGATGTAAAGACATCACATCAAAGCTCGGATTAGCTCAACATCAACGGTCCTTACATCCAGTGGCATCTATCCCCCTAAGTCATTGCCACAACTTCCCCTTCCCCTTCTTTTCCTCTCCCCTTCCTCCCACACCCCCTAAAATGGTGGCACACACACTGACAGATCTTCTTCCCCTATTTCTTGGATGGAGCATTTGCTCCACGGTTTCTATGGTGTAGACGCCCCTGCTTACATCAGTTACATGCAGGGCCAATAATATGTCGCCAAGAGTCGCTATAACACTGAATATAGAACCTACTAATACAGAACCCAAATCGCGTCGCTTGACTGCTACGACTAAGCCTACATCTAATCGTAAATAATACAAGACTCTGCTTGGACCCCTGTAAATAATAATTGCATGTCTACCGACGCTACATGTAGGCCCTATATTATAGTCGTCACTTTCGTTTAACCGGAAGACATGGCGTTTACTGATAAATGCTGAAGTCGAGGTCAGCGGCTCTGCCAGCCACTAGATATGTCTTAGATGATGGATTTGTTTACTCAACCTGTAAATTCTGGTCTTGCAAAATTGCTAGACTTATGTTGTTTGCCTTATAATTATACAGTTACAGCTTTCGGCGCGAACGAGCAGACGTGTCCTCTATAAATGCCCCAAATTTTAGGGTGCGGCATATCCCTCCGTACCGACGCACTTGGCCTCTGTATCTGTCGCAACGGCTTTTGGCATCGTCGTCGCTACAATCACAACCTATCCACCACCATACATCATCGTCATGAAAAAAGCAACAATAGCTCTCGTAGACTAATCACTGCGACTAGACAAAGACGATGATGATGGACTTGCGTATAAGGATCTTCATCTGAGAGCTGTGGATTCGATTCCCGAGAGGAAATGGATCATCCCTGAAGGCGCACAGATCAAATGACTGGTCGACCACGGAGCTCGAAGCTACAGACAATCATATAGAGCGATTTGTGAGGTTCGTAAAAGGCGCTACACAAATAGCATAGTACATACATAAGCATTAAGCAGGTACATTATCTTCCACTTGTTGCAAAGATTGTTCCATATGACAATACTACTATTAACTGCAATTACGAAGAGTCACGTGATTAGCTAACAGTTGGGGGATTAGCTTCAATCACAGATCTCTTGAGCCACGCAACTCCATATATTATGTGTAAACAAGATCTATTGGGTCTACCAATTTAATTGTATTTTCGTAAAATAAAATGCAAAAAGGAAAACTATAACACACCGACAGAAGGATAAAAATGTGTCGGGAACGACTAAGCCACAAAGAAGTTTGAAGGATAAAAATGTGTCGGGAACGACTAAGCCACAAAGGAGTTTGAAATCAAAAGCCTAAATATGGAACAAAACAAATTGGAGTTTTCACGCATAAGATCGAATCTAAGCTACAAAGAAGGAGTTCACTTGAAGCTACGAAATGGACAAAGAAAATAAAGAAAAGAAAATAAGAAGAAATTCTCATGACCACCCAGGTCTAGATCTATAATAATAATAATAATAATAATAATAATAATAATAATAATAATAATAATAATAATAATAATAATAATAATAATAATAATAATAATAATAATAATCTGTTCTTTAATGCACTGCGCTGTATACAGTAGAAGCACATGATATGCTGCCAAAAGATGTCGCTAAACTCTTGGACTCATCGTATGCACTTACACACATGATAGGCCTTACAAAAAAGATAAAGAAGTCACTACAACAATGAGAATGACGTCACAATAATGAAACTTGGACAAGAAAATGACGCCAATATGGATCGTAAAAGAAACAATAGCTATGTCGTCACGATATCTGCACATAAAACAATTACAAAAAGCATCGCAATACGAGAAATTACATATTATTAAACATTAAACGCTAACCATTTAAAAGCAGCTTTAAGCAAAGAGCAGGAACAACGTCAGTCATATAAAGATATACATATACACATTTATGTATGATTGTACGTAGGCATATATATAATCTATACATATAGTTTCCATATAGTGTCTGTCTGTCGGGTGGACGCTACGTCACAAACGGGTTCTGTTCTATTGTGAAACATAAACCTGTCGTCTTGACGACGGCGATCTTGGCGACGGTGATAATCAACAATACATAATTATAGACCTATAATATGACGTCATAATTATGACGGGCAAATACACTAGTATGCATATATGGATTGCAAGTATTACATTTATTGCACGTATTTCCTTACAAACAAAGATCACGAAGTTCCTAGAACAATGAGAATGACGTCACAGTAATGAAACTTGGACAAGAATCTGACGCCACTAGAATGACTAGATCATTAAAGAAACAATAGCTTTGTCGTCACGATATCTGCACATAAACAATTACATAAAACAATGTATTCATGTAAGCATTCATATAGCGCCTTTTGAAAACCTCTTACAACCATTATTAAAACTACTAGTGTATTTGCCCGTCATAATTATGACGTCATATTATAGGTCTATAATTATGTATTGTTGATTATCACCGTCGCCAAGACCGCCGTCGTCAAGACGACAGGTTTATGTTTCACAATAGAACAGAACCCGTTTGTGACGTAGCGTCCACCCGACAGACGGACACTATATGGAAACTATATGTATAGATTGTCATTATAGAAGACTCACAAATCTGAAAGCGCAGAACACCCTCGTTGTCTTTCTCCAGATGTAGACAGGTATAGCGTGGTCGACTAAAATATTCATGAAAAACATTTGACCAAAGAGAAAAATTTCCTGAGCCATAAACGCTTAGAATTTCCACAAAGAGTAGTAATATGAATTATGAAAGTGCGAAAATATGATCGGATTTAAGACACTGAACGCCAGATCAATTTCAAGAAGTAAGAACGAAACTTGTTGGCATTTAGATACCGGACTAAAAACTCAGCTAATCCGGAACTAATTTCTTTCGTAGTATGTTTCTGCGTCTTTTCTCGGATGTCCCTCTTACTTTGCAACCGCACTGACTCTAGAATTTGCCAGGCTCACCGACTTCGCTTAGCAGCGACCATCCACTGATGCTTGAGGCATTACATAATGGCGCTATAGAAGTTCTAGACATTTCTTTTACTTCAGAGCATTTGGCAACTTGGGATACACTTTACCAAAGCATTCGACTCTCTTTCATAGCTCTCATCATTTAGTCAATGTTGCCTTATACACAGATTACCAGATTACGCTACACTTGATTAAATAAGACTGGAATAGATTAGTTTAGGTTGGACTGAATTAGATTAGACCAAATCAGTTACAGAGTGAATTAGATTGGGTTGGATTGGAATCAATTAAATCAGATCACAGCAGATTGATGTCGTTCAATACGATAACGGCGCCACAGAAGCTATCAGGTTGGATTGGATTAGACTCAGTTGTGTTGGGTTAGATTAGATTAGACCAGATGAGATTAGATTAGGCAGAGTCTATACCATCCGTTGGTGTAGACGGAGAATAGTTTGTAGTAGTTGATGCTCCAGTGTTTGCTTTTACAGATGAATTGTCCGAGAAGAGAGAAGCTGATGTTGTCTGCGCTGATCGTCACTCGCTCCTTCCGGTCGGTCTCGAAGAACAGCCAATCGCCATGCAGATCCACCGGAAACCGACATTCAGACCGAGACGAAGGCAACAGATCTAAACGACAATCAATACGATCCAGTCCAATCTGTTCGACTTCGATCCGATCCGATCTAAACGAATCGTTCCTCTCCTTGCCTGCCTCTCTCCCTGCCTGCCTCCCTCGCCCTCGCTTTCTGCCTCCCTCACCTCTTGCTTGTCTTCCCTCTCCTTGCATCTCCGCCTATTTCCTTCGATTCCTCACCCTCTTCCTCATTTTAATCTCAATCCCTGCCAGCCTGCCTCCCTTCATCCCTGCCTGACTATCTGCATGCATGCCTACTTGCCCCCTCTCTCTATAACTTCTTCGCTTCCTCTATTCCTCCATGCTAGCTTCTCTTTCTCTGCCTGCCTACCTACATGTCGTCCCTCAATCTTTCTCCCTCTCTTGATCTTCTGCTTCTCTCCCTAACCCCCCCTTCCTCAGATGCCCCTCCGGAAGTCTTCACTCGTAATTATACCATCATATTCATATGATATGATATAACAAAATTCAATCCGATCTTCATTCCATCATTTGCTCTTTCATTTCTTCATTCGTATCCGTAGATTCTAGCATGGGCGGCGATCCCGGGGGTTCAAGGGGGACAAGACCCCCACCTTTAACAGTGGGGGGGACACGCCATACATCGGACCCCCCAAATTTTGAAGAAACACCAAAAAAGGTCATCAAATTTTTTCGTATTCAGGTTAACAAAATTTTCGCGCGTCTAAATTTTTTATACCTCTTTTTTGACCAGATCAGTTCAAAACTCTTTTTTGACCAGATCAGTTCCCAAATGTCCCCCCACCTCTCAAACAAGATCGCCGCCACTGGTTTCTAGTAAGTCATTTTTAAATAGGCATTATACAAATGTTCAGATGCATATAGAGAGATCATAATAATTATTGTATGACATTTTGGTGGCTCTGTGCTTACTGCAGAGTCCACATGATCGCTTGCAGTAGTTGGCGTACTGGTATAAGGCACTGTTGACACAACGACCTTCCCTGGCATATTCTGCACACTGGTAACTATCGTCATAACATAGCCCCGGCTCTGATTTAAGAAACAAACAATAAATTAATATTCTGATACCATATATCGACGATGATTGTAATAAAGATGCTTATGGTCTGATTACTGCAACATAAACATGACGATAGCAATGATTAGGGTAGGTTGGGGAAAGATGACCCCCGAGGTAAGATGGACACTCTGAGAGAAAACTAAAACAGAATCTTTTGTGAGTGTCTGTCGAACACCTATGTAGGTGTAAGATGGACAGAAAACAATAGCGCAAATATTAACTATGCGTGGTAGGGACCTGCGTAACGGAAAGAGGCTTCTTCGCTTGATGATTGACAGTCATGGTGTATACGCGTGTTTTTGTCCAAATTGACATAATTTTCTTTTGAAAAATCATAAGGATACGGCGCAGAAAATGTATTTGTAGGTTAAGTACATGATATGTTTTCTGAAATTGGCGTTAGTCCAGCTGTCTGTAGAACTAGCTTTGAAAGGCACCAAATTATTTGATACTGTGTTGACGGTTGTGAAGTTGGTCGGGTAGGCTTGGGTGTCCATCTTCTCCTTATATAAGGGTTAGTGTCCAAAATATATTTTAGTTACACAGTGGAAACAAACATTACTTGGAACTGCAATTGAGCCGATATTAATGGTTCAGTAGCTAGTAATACTGTCGGTGGTTATTGTAATTATAATTGTAATTGTAACCGAAAACTTATATAGCGCCACTCAGATCAGTGGAGCATTGATATAAGGGTTGCAAGTGAGGGGTCCAACTTACCCTGTGTTACAAGTCTGATTAAAAATGTATGCCTAATCTAGTTTAATTTCTTGCAAAATTCTTTAGCATAGACCTAGGCTTATTATTGCCACATGTACCCTACAGTTTGTACAGCTGTAAGACTCAGCTTTCTGTCTGTTAAAACCGTTTTTTTTATTTAGCTGCCACACACATATGTTCGGAAAACCGACCGTGGATGTTGGTCAGAAGAGAGTTTACTTGAGCTATTAGGCTGGTCTTATAGTGGACTCTACTGTCCATCTTTCCCTAGGTTAGTGTCCATCTTACCTCGATTGTCTGGAGAAGATGGACATCACACTGGCTCAACTTTGAACTGTTACACAGAAATAATCTATAATCTTGTGGGCTATTTTGACGCTAAATAATAATTAAGAGATATTGTTCTGTGAGATTCTTTAAAAAAATTGTTCTCATGTTGATAATTAGCTTTTTAATAGGTGAAACACTGCTTAAGGTGTCCAACTTCCCCCCTTCTCCCCTACATCATGAATGCAAAGTTACATAAACGGTTGGTAATTAGAATCGACTTTATCCTCTGTGCATTCCAACCGTGACTTCGTTATTGAGCTAAGTAACATACCGCTACGGTTGACTGCCAGTTCAAGTAGGGTGACCGGAACGGCGTTGGCTCCGCTTGGAAGACCCCGTTTGGTCGTCGGACACATAGGACTGAAGTACCACGACAGTCGCATCGCTACGACCGCATCCTGTGGCTGACTGAGATGAATGCGCTATAGTATACAGAAATAGAAAATGTCACTATTAGGGCCTAATATTGATGTTGATATTAATATTATCAATAATAATTAGCCTATCAATTTTTAAATAATATCCAAAGGCGTGGAAAGAAAATAAGACTAGAGAATTATCTGATCTGGATATCTCAAGTAGGCTTATGATTTATGGATGCGAAGTATTTATGTAGATTTGTGTAGGCTGAACATACCAAGACAAACTGAGGAAGTTCGCCAGGCAATGACGCCAGAATAAACTGAAATCCTTCCTCTTCCCAGTTGGCCCAACACAGCAGTCTCGCTTCTACAATAAAGAAATTACAGGTTACGGATGGATAGATGAATAAATGGATGACACTGACTGACTGACTGGCTGGCTGACTGACTGACTGACTGGCTGGCTGGCTGACTGACTGACTGACTGGCTGACTGACTGACTGACTGGCTGGCTGGCTGACTGGCTGACTGACTGACTGACTGGCTGACTGACTGACTGGCTGACTGACTGACTGACTGACTGACTGACTGACTGACTGACTGACTGACTGACTGACTGACTGACTGACTGACTGACTGACTGACTGACTGACTGACTGACTGACTGACTGACTGACTGACTGACTGACTGATGAGTGGGTGCATGGATCGATTGATCGATGGAATGATCGAAAGATCGATGGATGGATGGATGGATGGATGGATCCACGGATGTGATAGGCTAAATTCGCTAGAATATATATTTCAACAAAATATGAATAAGTTATGATGATAATATTGATGGATGGATAGATGGAGCGATTGATGACCTAGTCTTTTGTCCTGGAAAGGACTGCATTCTTGGCTGGCGAAGACGAACCAAAGACTTTCTCCTTGA
Organism: Allolobophora icterica; assembly: GCA_963556255.1. Lineage (NCBI taxonomy): Eukaryota > Metazoa > Annelida > Clitellata > Crassiclitellata > Lumbricidae > Allolobophora > Allolobophora icterica. The sequence goes on along the minus strand of OY744609.1, from coordinate 25,392,131 downwards.
ACGCATTCCGACTCCAGACGCGACGGACGCCATTCGTCAGGGCACAGCTGAGCAAGAAACAACCAATCAGAAGACGCTTTACATAACATAACAAGGGTTTTAAGTGGTTCAGAAGACGTGTAGTCTGTGTTAGAACCACTGCAAATTAACCTCGAACGCTTAATAGCTCAATTTTCCTAGCTTCTTTTTAAAAGCTGTGACAGTACTATCATCCAAACCATTCCACAGGTCTACAACTCTTGCACTAAAGAATTTCTGCCCTAGTGTTCTTTTCGGCCTCTTAAATAATTTATATCTGTGGCCCCGTGTTGTCTGGTTTGGTGCAATTTCAAAGAACGTACCCCACTGCAGTCCTTCCTTTCCAGTGATAATCTTATTCATTCATTAAAAAATTTATATAGCGCCTCTTCAAGGGAACTACTCAGAGGCGCAAAGCTTCGATTAGATCTCCTCTGCTCCTCCTTCTCTCCAATGTTGTTAGTCCACACCTTTCAAACTTTCTTCATTACTCAAATCCTTGTAGCCCCAAATCATTTTTGTAGCTCTTCTTTGCACTTTCTCCAGCTTTTCAATGTCCTGTTTCAGGTATGGATTCCATACCTGGATACAGTATTCCAACTGCGGCCTAACGAGTGATTTGTACAACCTTATTATTGTATCCTTGTCTCTGGTAACTATTGCCCTTCTTATCATACCTGGTGACTATTGTCCTCATCATATGACATATTCGCAAGAATGACGTAATTTTCCTTTGTTCCGTCATCAGTTTCGGGATAATTCGGTGATCTCTGTCAAAGGCTGCAGACGAAAGATATTGAACAAGACGGCGAAAGCGATGATAAAGGGGATGAAGACGACGAAATAATTATGATAAAGATGGTGAAGACCATGAACAAAAGTTCCCGAACTGAGAGGCAGTCGATCATCGAAGTGAAAAGGAAACCATTCGTAACGTATGACAGAAATTTTATCATCGTCTTTTCAACGACCGAAAATAATCGGTCAGTAAGTATAAGGAAGTGTGATGCGCAGAATGAATTGTAATTCGATGCAAGTAAGAAGTGAGTATGAAAAAGAAATAAGCCTATTACATAAAAGTAAGAAAATTTTAAGGCTTGCGTTCTCTTCTATTACTGAATCTGTTGTCGTGGTTTAGGGTTTGTTAAATAGGGCCTATAGGCTAGCGCGCTTTAAAAGTAGCATTCAGTACCGTTCTACATAAAGTGCCAAATTTGCCTCCTAATTAAAGTAAAATTTTGAAGTTCCTTCTGTCTGTCTCTGTCCCTGTTTGTCGCAAACAGTGGCACAGAAGGGAATTTACGAAAGAAGGAGAAACCATAGCATAAGCGCTATACAGGCGTCCATGGACAAACATGCAGTCGAAAGCCGAAGCAACAAATAAAATAAAATAAAAGTGGCCGACGGACAAATTGCAGAGTGTAGAGAGACGCGTTGACGAGACAGGGAAACAGAAACACAAAGAGACAGACAGTCGATACATGAAGAGATGGATGACAGCCAGACGGAGACTCTGGCAGACATATAGTTAGACGGACTCTTTTCCGTACCAGTCTGCGTATCTCTCCGTGTTAGGGCTGGTCTGAAGCGGTTTGATTATACTCACTGTTTAGGCACACAATGCTTGACAATTGGGGTTGATGGGGTGGGTTTTATTTTGTTTTGTCTTGTCTTGTCAATGCTAAAAATAATAATGGACACGACACTTAACGAACTGCTCCACTGGTTGTAATGATTTATTGTAACTATATATCTATAGGGGACCCTATTAGCGGAACGGTTCGTTCCTTTGGGTACTCCCATTGTCACTGCATGTAACAAGTGTTGTCCTCGAGACCAAGGTCTTGGTCTCGAGTGCACTCGAGTTCGTTTTTAAAAGTCTTGGTCTTGGTCTTGGTCTTGAGGTTCAAAGTCTTGGTCTTGGTTTTGCAAGACCAAGACCAAGACCGGCTGTCAACATGAACAGTCATTTAACAAAACTCAAGGATTTTAATAATTTATCCAATAATTACTAATACAGTTGCTTTAGTATTTACATGGTGTGAGTGAGGCTTTACTGTTGCTTTTGACATTTATTTTGACTTCCGGTTATTTACCATGGAATGATTTCAAAACAGACTCACAATTTGTACATTTACATCCGAAGGACTTTTGTAAATACGAATTCGGAATTCTCTGCAGTCTGCATTTGGAGTTGTTTTCTTTGAATAAAATAAAAGATTCATGTTTTAATTAAAATAGCGAGTAGTCTGACTTGACAATTTTTTTTAGTAAGGAATAGAAATCTGGATATGGTTGTGATTTTTGGGTATTGTTCTCGGTTTTGGTCTTGAGTTTCAAAGTCTTGGTCTTGGTCTTGGTCTTGAGGTTCAAGGTCTTGGTCTTGGTCTTGGTCTTGAGGTTCAAGGTCTTGGTCTTGGTCTTGGTCTTGAGGTTCAAGGTCTTGGTCTTGGTCTTGACGTTTAAGGTCTTGATAACAAGACTGTATTTTGGTTGATTGATTGACATTGATCCAAATGCGGATATGGAGAAAGACGTTGAGAATATCATGGACAGAGAAAAGGACGAACGAATCAATACGAGTGGTGATTTGTGTCGAGAATGAAGAGCCATTAAAACAAAAGGCGACAAGATCGAAGCTAGGATTCTTTGGTCATGTTATGCGATCTGATGGGCTAGAAAAGGGAATGATGTTGGCTTGTGGTGAGGGGAAAAAAAGACGGGGTCGACCAAGGAAGAAATGGATGGATGAGATTCACGATGTAACTGGCATGAATCTGGAAGAACTAAGGGGCCTGACTTCGAATAGGAAGCAATGGAGAATGTTTATCATGACGATCGCTAGAGCTCCAGGAGTTGACAGCACAAGGTGACAAGGTGATTGATTGATTGATTGATTGATTGATTGATTGATTGATTGATTGATTGATTGATTGATTGATTGATTGATTGATTGACCCCTCTAGCCATTATACATGCCTCCGTGGTGTAATCGCTTACATAATATACATGCGTCCATGGTCTAATCATTTGTTCCCATGTGACCACGTCTAAAGAGCGCAAACAGCATTATGACGTAATTTTCATCCACGTAATAAGCCCATTAATGTAGATAAAGATTGAAGTACATTATGGCGTCATTGTGTATAATTCGTATAGATTCGGCAGAATAGAGTGCGGCGTTGTGACCATGCAGAGGCGTTGAAAGAAACCAGTCTCAAGCAAGTTGAAAAATATCTGAAAAACGAATGAAGTTTGGTTCTAAGATGTTTCAAGTGGAAGAACGATGACAAATTTTGCAAATGTAAGTGCAAAATTGATTAACCGGTCGATTAGGCATTAAAAATTAGTATAATCGGTTAGTTAATAGATTAATATACGAAAAATGAATTCAATAGTTTTCTTTTTACTTCAGGATAAGGATAGATGCAAGCGCAGTTTTTCACTAAGGAGGCAGGCATAGGATCGAGTTCTCACTGCTTGTTTGGATTTTAAGATTTTGAATAGATTTTAAGAGTTGGAATATTTCAGTTTCTGACGTCGGTTGGTAGACAGATAAGGAGGATCGTAATCGTAATCTCGAAATTTCTACAAAGCTCACAAATGCGAAGTTGCGGGAACCAACTCATTCACAGGCGTTCAATCAAATCACAATCGACAGGCGGGGGTGGGTGGGTGGGTGAAATCGGTCCCAGGTCAAGATCCGAAGGGGTCAATCAGGCAGACAGTCAGACGGCTAAGGAGGGTGGTGTTTGGGTTTGACACGGCGAGTGAGGTAAGGGGAAGAGGAGGAGTCAGGCTAGGATTTGTGAAAGAGCAATGTTTTCAGTTTTGAATGGAAGATCTGTGGAGATATAGCAAGAGGTGAGGTTTTGGTGAGTTCGTAGCATGGATCTGACATTTCTCGTAGTACCGGTGGGAGTTTGTTCAGAGAGGTGGGACAGCTATGGCTATGGAACGATTCGCAAATTTTAATGATGTGACAGAAGGGCGGAGAAGCGTTAGGGCAAAAGAGGAGCGGGTTGAGCGGAGTGGTTGGACCGTGAACAGCTGGCGGAGATAGGAGGGCTGGGAGGAAAGTGTGTTGTAGGTGAGTGATATGAGTTTGTATTCTATTCGTTCTGGTACTTTAGCCTGCATTGGAGAGATTTGAGGACAGGAGTGATGTGGTGGTGTTTGGGGGTTTTAGTCATAGAACGGGCGAGTTAATTTTGAATGGCTTCGAGGCGGTTTATTTGGGTGATGTCTATGTTCTGCAAGAGCAAGTTGCAATAGTCTAATTTTGTGTGGACTAATAGATGTAACGATTGTGGAAGCAGTTTGGAAGTTGACCATAGGGCGGATTCTGCGAAGGTCGCGGATGTGAATGAAGCAAGAGCGGGAAAGATGGATGATGTGATAGGAGAAACTAAGGTTTTGGTCAAAGATCATATGTATACCTGGGTTGCGGACAGGAGAATTTGCAGTGAATGTGTTGGTGGATGCAGAGGCAAGGTTGATGGAAATAGATGGATCTGTGATTTTCTTAAGTTCATCGCGCAGGCCTATTGGAATAAATTCAGTTTTAGCCGAGTTTAAGCACAGGCTATTTGTTGTCATCCAGGAGGATATTTTGGTAACCACACGGAGAAGATTATCTATGGAATGGCAAAAGCTGTTTGGAGAGAAAGAGCTGAATAGTTGGGTGTATCAGCATAAAGGTGATGATCAACTGAGGACGCTTTGATGAGTGAGCTGAGTGGAGTAGTGTAAAGGATGAACAACAGGGCCCAAGCACAAAACCTTGCAAAACACTACAGGTGAGAGGGATGAGGGATGTGGTTTCTGATGTTTTTACGGAGAAAGAACGAGAAGAGAGATATAGGACTGGATCCAGAGGAAAGCAGTGTCAATAAAACCGAACCAGGTTGACAATCTTTGGAGTAAGATGTTGTGGTCGATGGTATCGAAGGCTGCAGAAATATCAAGGAGACAGAGACAAGAGACCTGTTGATGAGAGATGGCAGAAACAAGTTTATTGTAGAGGAAGTGAGTAGGGTTTCAGTTGAGTGCCTTTTGGAAAACCCAGACTGGTGTAGGTTGAGAAGTGAGTTGGAAGCCAGGTGCTCAATGATCCGAGACAGGACTATGCGTTCAGTTAGTTTAGAGATGAATGACAGGCTAGAGACAGGTCGGTAGTTAGAAATTATTTCTTTATCCAGTGATGTTTCTTGAGGAGTGGAGTGACTAAAGGGTGCTTGAAAAGGAGGGGAAAATTGCCAGTAGATAATCAGAGGTTGATTATTTTGGCAATGATGGGAACAAGGATAGATGCACAGTCTTTCAGTTGGAGGTAGCTATGGGATCGAGTGTGCACTGCTTGTTTGGAAGAGATTGTAATATATGTGATACTTCAGTCTGTCATGTTGGTCAGGCAGAAAATGACGACCGAGGAGAAGAAGGCGGAAAGACTAGTCATGAACAGAGGAAGGAGCATCTGCAGGTGGTTTGATGTTGGTTTTGGAAAGGAGTGATTGGAGAGAGTGAGACGAAGGGTAGAAATTTTGCCGGAGAAGAAAGAGCAGAACAACTCTGCTATTGAAAAGGATGGAAGACAGTTTGGAAGTGGGCTGGAGCAGTTCCGATGGAGGAGTTGGTTTATAGATTTCCAGAGAAGGCGAGGATTAGCGGATCGAGAATGAACTGATGAGGAGTAAAACCTCTTTTTACCCGTAGCCTGTAGCTTGTGGTATTTACTCGTAGCACCTTTTATGGCAGAGAGCAGTTGAGGATCACGAGTTCGTCTGTAAGTGCGTTCAAGGCGTCAACGAAAAGCTTTGAAGGCCTGGAGATAGGAATTGTACCAAGGGTTGGTAGAATGAGAACCGGATTTGGTAATGATTGGAGCGTGTTTGTCGAGGAGCGTAGAGAGAGAGAGAATGATGTTATATATGAAGATAGAAGGTTGTCAAGAGAGCACTGAGGATTTAGAACGAGGTCTGAAGAGCACAGATCTTGCGTGAAGGCTTCAATGTTTAGTGGAGCTGATGCGGCGGAAAGAATGAGAGACGGGATCTGGATGTGGGGTATGTTGCATGTTAACAAGGCGTATGAAAATGGGGCAGTGATCGGAAGGTGTATCAAGTGAGAAAGAGATATCTGGCGATAACTTAAAGAGAGATGATATGATGATGAGATTAAGTGTCTGGTTATGACAGTGGGATTGAGAGTTGACATGTTGAACCAGGTTAGTTGATGACAAGAGCGTGAGGAATTCGGAGGCAAATGTGTCAGAAGGATTATCGACATGTATGTTGAAATCCTCTGTGATCAGGAATTCTTGAGGGGTAGTGGCAGCAGTGGAGAGGAGGGTGGTGAATTCTTGTAAGACGACAAATGTAGGACTCGAGTAAGAGGAAGAGGAAGGAGGGCGGTAGACATTGAATATGGTTAGGATTGTGTTAAGGAGCTTTAGAGTGATTGAGGCGCATTCAGAGAAGCGAAAAGAGTAATCAGGTGAGCTAAAGACAGTGGAAGGTGGTGAAGGTGGACAGTCATGAGTGGAGGATTGAGCCTCTGCAGATGAATCAATTGTGGTTTTTGGAAGGAGTGATTGAAGAGAGAGAAGAAGAGTAGTAATTTTGTCCGAAAAGAACAGTAATTTTTCCCGAACAGAACGACTCACCTATCGAAGTAGGTGGAAGAGAAGTTGGAAGTGGGTTGGAGGAGTTCCGATGAAGGAGTTGGTTTATGGTTGCGAGAATTAGAGCATCGGGAATGACCCAGTGAGAAGTGAAACATCTTTTTAGCCGTAGCGGGAAGGTGATGGTATTTATTGTGGTAGATTTTAGGGCAGAGAGCAGCTGAAGATCTCGGTGGCGTTTATAAGCGCGCTCAAGGTGTCGACGGAAAGATTCGAAGGCCTGGAGATAGGAATTTTACCCAGGATTATTATAGTGAGAGCATGGTTTGGTAAAAATAGGAGCGGTTTCTATAAGAAGCGTGGAGAGAGTGGCGTTGTAGGAAGACAGAACGTCATCAAGAGAGGAAGAAGGATAACAAACGAGGTCTGACGACGAGAGATCTTGTGCAAAGGCTACGGCGTTTATGGAGCTGATGCGACGGAAAGAATGAGAGACGGGATCAGGACGTGGAGTAGGCTGTATGTTAAGGCGTGTGAAAATGGGGTAATGATCAGATGAGAAAGAGATATCTGGATATAACTTAAAGAGAGATGATATGATGATGAGGTCAAGTGTGTGGTTATGACAGTGGGTGGAGAAGTTGACATGTTGAACCATGTTAGTTGCTGACAATAGCCTAAGGAATTCGGAGGAAGATGTGTCAGAAGGATTACGGACATGATTGTTGGAGTCCCCTGTACTGAAGAATTCATATGGGGTATACCGGCGGCGATGGAGAGGAGGATGACGATTCCTTCAAGAAGATAGATGGACTTGATAGATGGTCCCCCTATCATGCCATGGTCATCTTTTTTCTTTTTGTTCTGTACTATTTTTCTACACGCGGTGAGTTCGTTTCAATATTTCTCGTCAAATTCCTGCTAATTTCTCGCCCAATATTTGCCCATGCATCCTTTATTAATATTCCATCCAACCTAGCCATATCGGATTCATCCACTATCGCCTCCATTTTCAACCGCCTAACATGTGTCTGTCAATCATCCATTCATCCTCTTCATCAGCCTTCGGTGTCTGACCGCCTACTGCATCCAATTTCATTCCTCCAACCTTCGCATGACCAATCTATCAAGCCCCCCAATTCAGTCACAGCAACAGTCCAAACTGGACACTACTGTCTGACAGTCGGCCACAAAAGACCATTCAAGCATCGCACTTACTATCACTTCTTCTCCATCTTTAATCCGACTTTCTGGGGACATGCTCGTAAATCCGGGTCCAAATAATGTCCATTCCGCTTCTTCTGCTGCTGACGCTACTGCTTCTGCAACTAATGTCGCTTCTGCTCCTCCTACTTCTGCTCCTGATCCTGCTCCTGCTCCTCCTCCTCCCTCACCTCCGCCATCTCAGAACACAGACATTAAACACATTTCTGATATATGCACCCTAAATATTCGTTCACTTCTACATCCTACACACTCTGAAGAAATTAAAGACTTGGCCCTCTCCTCTCATCCTCCAGGATTATTTGCATTAACGGAAACCTGACTCAACTAAAATACAACTCAAGCCCAATACCAAGATTCTATTACACCCGGTTACCATATGCACAGTACACCAAGTCTCTCTAAATCGTCAGCAGTGACGAACATCACAGGTGGAGGCATCGCTTTTTAGACTCGAGAACCTTCCACTGTCCTTAACTCACCTGATTACTCTTTTCGCTCCTTTGAATGCGCCTCAATCACTAAAATTCCCTAACACAATCCTAACATATTCAATGTCTACCGCCCTCCTTCCTCTTCCTCTTACTCAAATCCTACATCTGTCTTCTTACAAGAATTTACCACCCTCCTATCCACTGCTGCCACTATCCCTCATGTATTCTTAATCACAGGAGATTTCAACACACATGTCGATAATCCTTCTGACACATTTGCCTCCAAATTCCTCACGCTCTTGTCAGCAACTAACATGGTTCAACATGTCAACTTCTCCACCCACTGTCATAACCACACACTTGACCTCATCATCATATCATCTCTCTTTTAGCTATATCCAGATATCTCTTTCTCATCTGATCATTACCCCATTTTCACACGCCTTAATATACAGCCTACTCCACGTCCTGATCCCGTCTCTCATTCTTTCCGTCGCATCAGCTCCATAAACGCCGTAGCCTTTGCACAAGATCTCTCGTCGTCAGACCTCATTTGTAATCCTTCCTCTCTTGATGACCTTCTGTCTTCCTACAACGCCACTCTCTCCACGCTTCTTATAGAAACCGCTCCTATTTTTACCAAACCATGCTCTCACTATAATAATCCTGGGTAAAATTCCTATCTCCAGGCCTTCGAATCTTTCCGTCGACACCTTGAGCGCGCTTATAAACGCCACCGAGATCTTCAGCTGCTCTCTGCCCTAAAATCTACCACAATAAATACCATCACCTTCCCGCTACGGCTAAAAAGATGTTTCACTTCTCACTGGTTCATTCCCGATGCTCTAATTCTCGCAACCATAAACCAACTCCTTCATCGGAACTCCTCCAACCCACTTCCAACTTCTCTTCCACCTACTTCGATAGGTGAGTCGTTCTGTTCGGGAAAAATTACTGTTCTTTTCGGATAAAATTACTACTCTTCTTCTCTCTCTTCAATCACTCCTTCCAAAAACCACAATTGATTCATCTGCAGAGGCTCAATCCTCCACTCATGACTGTCCACCTTCACCACCTTCCACTGTCTTTAGCTCACCTGATTACTCTTTTCGCTTCTCTGAATGCGCCTCAATCACTCTAAAGCTCCTTAACACAATCCTAACCATATTCAATGTCTACCGCCCTCCTTCCTCTTCCTCTTACTCGAGTCCTACATTTGTCGTCTTACAAGAATTCACCACCCTCCTCTCAACTGCTGCCACTACCCCTCAAGAATTCCTGATCACAGAGGATTTCAACATACATGTCGATAATCCTTCTGACTCATTTGCCTCCGAATTCCTCACGCTCTTGTCATCAACTAACCTGGTTCAACATGTCAACTTTCAATCCCACTGTCATAACCAGACACTTAATCTCATCATCATATCATCTCTCTTTAAGTTATCGCCAGATATCTCTTTCTCACTTGATACACCTTCCGATCACTACCCCATTTTCTTACGCCTTAACATGCAACATACCCCACATCCAGATCCCGTCTCTCATTCTTTCTGCCGCATCAGCTCCACTAAACATTGAAGCCTTCACGCAAGATCTGTGCTCTTCAGACCTCGTTCTAAATCCTCAGTGCTCTCTTGACAACCTTCTATCTTCATATATAACATCATTCTCTCTCTCTCTACGCTCCTCGACAAACACGCTCCAATCATTACCAAATCCGGTTCTCATTCTACCAACCCTTGGTACAATTCCTATCTCCAGGCCTTCAAAGCTTTTCGTTGACGCCTTGAACGCACTTACAGACGAACTCGTGATCCTCAACTGCTCTCTGCCATAAAAGGTGCTACGAGTAAATACCACAAGCTACAGGCTACGGGTAAAAAGAGGTTTTACTCCTCATCAGTTCATTCTCGATCCGCTAATCCTCGCCTTCTCTGGAAATCTATAAACCAACTCCTCCATCGGAACTGCTCCAGCCCACTTCCAAACTGTCTTCCATCCTTTTCAAATAGCAGAATTGTTCTGCTCTTTCTTCTCCGGCAAAGTTTCTACCCTTCGTCTCACTCTCTCCAATCACTCCTTTCCAAAACCAACATCAAACCACCTGCAGATGCTCCTTCCTCTGTTCATGACTTTCCGCCTTCTTCTCCTCGATCGTCATTTTCTCCCTGACCAACATGACAGACTGAAGTATCACATATATTACAATCTCTTCCAAACAAGCAGTGCACACTCGATCCCATACCTACCTCCTACTGAAAGACTGTGCATCTACCCTTGTTCCCATCATTACCAAAATAATCAACCTCTTATTATCTACTGGCAATTTCCCCTCCTTTTCAAACACTCTTTAGTCACTCCACTCCTCAAGAAACCATCACTGGATAAAGAAATCCTTTCTAACTACCGACCTGTCTCTAACCTGTCATCCATCTCTTAACTAGCTGAACTCATAGTCCTGTCTCGGATCATTGAGTACCTGACTTCCAACTCACTTCTCAACCTACACCAGTCTGGGTTTTCCAAAAGGCACTCAACTGAAACCCTACTCACTTCCCTCTACAATAAACTTGTTTCTGCCATCTCTCATCAACAGGTCTCTTGTCTCTGTCTCCTTGATATTTCTGCAACCTTCGATACCATTGACCACGCCATCTTACTCCAAAGATTGTCAACCTGGTTCGGTTTTATTGACACTGCTTTCCTCTGGATCCAGTCCTATATCTCTCTTCTCGTTCTTTCTCCGTAAAAACATCAGAAACCTCATCCCTCATCCCTCTCACCTGTGGTGTTTTGCAAGGTTTTGTGCTTGGGCCCTGTTGTTCATCCTTTACACTACTCCACTCAGCTCACTCATCAAAGCGTCCTCAGTTGATCATCACCTTTATGCTGATACACCCAACTATTCAGCTCTTTCTCTCCAAACAGCTTTTGCCATTCCATAGATAATCTTCTCCGTGTGCATGGTTACCAAAATATCCTCCTGGATGACAACAAATATCCTGTGCTTAAACTCGGCTAAAACTGAATTTATTCCAATAGGCCTGCGCGATGAACTTAAGAAAATCACAGATCCATCTATTTCCATCAACCTTGCCTCTGCATCCACCAACACATTCACTGCAAATTCTCCTGTCCGCAACCCAGGTATGATCTTTGACCAAAACCTTAGTTTCTCCGATCACATCATCCATCTTTCCCGCTCTTGCTTCATTCACATCCGCGACCTTCGCAGAATCCGCCCTATGGTCAACTTCCAAACTGCTTCCACAATCGCTACATCTAGGCCTATTAGTCCACACAAACTTAGACTATTGCAACTTGCTCTTGCAGAACATAGACATCACCCAAATAAACCGCCTCGAAGCCATTCAAAATTAACTCGCCCGTTCTATGACTAAAACCCCCAAACACCACCACATCACTCCTGTCCTCAAATCTCTTCACTGCAGGCTGAAGTACCAGAACGAATAGAATACAAACTCATATCACTCACCTACAACATACTTTCCTCCCAGCTCTCCTATCTCCACCAGCTGTTCACGGTCCAACCACTCCGCTCAACCCGCTCCTCTTTTGCCCTAACGCTTCTCCGCCCTTCTGTCACATCATTAAAATTTGCGAATCGTTCCATAGCCATACATGTAGCTGTCCCACCTTTCTGAACAAACTCACACCGGTACTACGAGAAATGTCAGATCCATGCTACGAACTCACCAAAACCTCACCTCTTGCTATATCTCCACAGGTCTTTCACTCAAAACTGAAAACACTGCTCTTTTACAAATTCTATCCCGATTCCTCCTCTTCTCTTTACCTCCCTCGTCGTTTAAATCCTAAGCACAACCCACCTCAGCCGCCTGGTGTGTCTGCCTGATTGACTCCTTTGCATCTTGACCTGGAACCGATTTCACCACCTACGCCTATCGATTACGATTTGATTGAGCGCCTGTGAATGAGTTGGTTCCCGCGAATTCGCTTTTGTGGGCGCTGTAGAAATCTCGAGATTACGATTACGATTACGATTGAGTATGCGAGGAGGAAGGCGGGCGGTAGACATTGAATGTGGTTAAATTTGTGTTATGTAGTTGTAGTTATTGAGGAGCATTCGAAGGAGCAGAAACAGTAGCCAGGTGAGTCAAGGACAGGGGCAGGTACTAGCGTCAGAAAGGCAATGTCTCCATGCACTAGTGGTGTTTGTTACGGTTGGTGATTTACAAGGACGCGGTGTACTGTGCAGATGGTAGCCAGAGGGAATACAATCTCTTGGTACTGGGCTAAAGTTGCATAGACATGTACGCATGTATGTGCACAGAATCCCACAATCCATACCTTCTTAAATAAGCTAAACACGCCTCAAGGCATACATACATACATACATGTACATACATACATACATACATACATACATACATACATACATACATACATACATACATACATACATACATACATACATACATACATACATACATACATACATACATACATACATACATACATACATGAATGTGAATATGTATGCATACACAGTGTAAGAATTGAAAACAGACTGGGGTGGTTAGACTTTGATGAGTTTGATCCACGAGTTAACTATTTTATCCGTATTTTGTCGGTTCTGATACCGCTACTGTGGCATCGGACATGGCGCGCTGATCGAGTTGTCCCCGGCATCAATGTTTGCACCGCCAACGACTGGAAGCAAGTCTCGTGGAAGCAGGTACGTTTGAGTTTTCATTAGGACATGCGACGAATCCAACAAATAGCTAGGTAAGTTGCTGATGAAATCGTCAGGGACTTGGACGATTCTAAGCGGAATAATGGTATGTTAACATATAGATTAGGCACAGAAAGGTTTCTTTACATAACTGCTATTCTGCCTATATGCGGTGCCTACATCTAATTTTTATTTTATCTTGAAACTTGACATGTATGGTTACGTGAGAACCAAAATAATATGTTCTGCAATGTGTGTTATATTGGTAAAGAGAAATTTCTACTGGACTTCGTTTGTAGCGCACTACTTGTAGGCTATGCGTGATCGTTGCATAGAGAGGTAATTTAAAGACAGTCTATAGGCCCTATAAATGCTTTGATATATAAATTGATACAATTTGGTACTACATAGCAAGACTTTTACCTACAATATTTTATTAGATTTTATTAGATATCTGTTAGATTATTATCATCGGATTAATTTAGCTTCATTTGATATCATTTATTAGCATTTTATTGGTTTAATTAGATATGGGCTATTAGTGGGTTTCATTAGTTATTTTTGGGTTTCACTGAGTGTTACTGGGTTTCAGTGTGCGTAAAGTTTGCCACTGCAAGTACTAGGTTTTTGGGAAAATAATTGTAGGCCTAGATGGAATAGCAAATGAAATGTAACATATTTTTTTAATATTGAACACGCGCTTCTTAATTGTGCCGTTCAATGTGATAATTGTTTGATATTCTACATGTCCATTATAACCACTCTACAGAGGTTAAATTATAAAATTGACAATTATTCTGATATATTGGAACACTGGATCCTCTCATCTAAGCCTACTTAGTCAGCCTCTGTTGCGGGTTTCGTATTTCGCAAATTTGGAGCCAGAACCTTAATTGGCAGCGTTGGATTGCATGGACCCGCTAAAGCTGCTCTTATAATTATGCGTTAGCAAAATCATCCAGAAAGGGTAAAGACCGTAAAGTCCACGCGTTTGATTTAGTAAGCATTAAATAGGCGGACTCAGCCGCAATACATCCCCGAATACACGATAGCGGCCTTTGTAAGCGCATCATAAAATCCAATATTTAAGGACACATTCTTTTAGAACGAAAATTGGCGACGAACGGATGTTTCTTCCGCGAAATTCTGTCTGGTGAATGGATGTCTTCACTCGATGGAACACGAATCGAGCCAAGAGAGACACCGAATATCCAGTTGGCCGACTCTCGAGGAAACAGGTAGGCCTTAGTTTGCGTTTGTATGAAATTTGCGACGAATCCATGGCAGTAGAGCGGTTGCTGATGAAATCCTAAGGCATTTGACCATATAGGGCCTATTGAGTAGCTGAGTCAGGGTCAATGTATAAATCAGTCTCAGGATCAGGATTTATTTACATAATCGTTATTCTGCCATTGTGAATTAAAACGCATGTTTATTTCAGCCGGAATTATGACGTTGTTTGCTCGAGTTTGTATGGGTATGCTCGGTAGTGTGGTAGTTATAACGTGGTGGACTGTCATAACATAGACTAACATAACATTACAAGAGTTTTAAGTGGTTCAGAAGTCTGTGTTAGAACCACTGAAATTAACCTGAAACGCTTAATAGGCCAATTTCCACAGCTTTTTCTCAAAATCTGTGATAGTGGTCACTGAGACAGTGCTATCATCCAAACCATTCCACAGGTCTACAACTCTTGCACTGAAGAATTTCTGCTTTAATGTTCCTTTCGGCTTCTTAAATAATTTATATCTGTGCCCCCGAGTTGCCTTGTTTGGTGCTAATTCAAAGAACCTCTTCCACTGCAGTGCTTCCTTTCCAGTGATAATCTTATAAGCTTCGATTAGATCTCCTCTGCTCATCCTTCTCTCCAATGTTGTGTGTCCACACCTTTTCAACCTTTCTGCATAACTCAAATCCTTTTAGCCCTAAATCATTTTTGTAGCTCTTCTTTGCACTTTCTCCAGTTTTTCCATGTCCTGTTTCAGGTATGCATTCCATACCTGGATACAGTCAGTGGTTCAAGTGGTTTGGGTGAGCTGTGGGAACGCCAAAGAAGATTTTCATTGGAACGCATGCGTGAGCAGTGGGAACGCAAGCAAAGAATTTAGAGAGCAGTGGGAACGCCGTTCCCACCGTTCCCACTCCACTTTAACCCCAGGATACAGTACTCCAAGTGTGGTCTAACCAGCAATTTGTTTAACCTCAGTATTGTATCCTTGTCTCTGGTGACTATTGTCCTTCTTATCATACCTAAAGTTGAGTTAGCTTTTTTTGCTTCAGCACATTGCCTTGAAAGTTTTGCACTCTTGTGCATAATCACTCCGAAGTCCCTTTCTTCCTAACTCATTTTCAATACCTTACCACCCATTTCATATGAAAACTCGTTGTTTCTCTTCCCCATGTGCATCACTGAGCACTTTTCCAAATTAAAGAGCATTTGCAAATCCTGTGACAATCTGAACGTCCTTCTTAGATCTTCCCGCAGTATCTCCGCTTCTTCTTATAATCCACTACTCTACATAGTTTTATATCATCTGCAAACTTAGAAATTTTCGATTAAATTCCATCGTCTATGTCACTAATAAAAACAGCAGTGGCCCTAGCACTGATCTTTGTGTCACTCCACTTAGCACTGTCGTCCAGCTAGAGTGTTTATCTCCTACGCCCACCTTTTGTCTTCTACCTGATAGCCAGCTTTGAATCCATGTTAGTACTTGCCCTCTAATCCCACTTGCTTGCAACTTTTTGGCCAGCCTTACATGAGGTGCTTTGTCAAATGCCTTGGCGAAGTCCAAGTAAATTATATCTACAGGTTTCCCTGATCAAGTCCGTCAACCCTCTCATAGACCTCCTCAAAGAACTCAAGCAGATTTGTACCCTTTGCTTGAATATCAACCAATCAGAGGATGCAATGCTTGAAACAACCAATCACATGATGCATAGGCCTATAGATTAATCAGAGGATCAACAATGCTAGTAATTTTATGGATGGATGGATGGATGGATGGATGGATGGATGGATGGATGGATGGATGGATGGATGGATGGATGGATGGATGGATGGATGGATGGATGGATGGATGGATGGATGGATGGATGGATGGATGGATGGATGGATGGATGGATGGATGGATGGATGGATGGATGGATGGATGGATGGATGGATGGATGGATGGATGGATGGATGGATGGATGGATGGATGGATGGATGGATGGATGGATGGATGGATGGATGGATGGATGGATGGATGGATGGATGGATAGATGAAGCTTAGAAGTAACTTCATATCAAAATGCCTGAAATTAATAAAACAAGCATTATTTGACGCAGAACAATTTCTTTAGATTTTACTGATCAACCTCGCTGAAAGCATGAGATAATAAAACCGCCGATGAGCCGGAGTAGGCCCTGTAGGCATCTATAGGTTTAGGTAAGCCTATCTGTATAGTTTTGGGGTCGTTTGACTCGTTTCAGAATATATAATGTATGTCTGCTTGTACTTCTATGTATGTGTATGATGTTTGTTTGTATGTCTGCTTGTAGGTCTACCTCTGTGTTTTTGAGAGTCGCGTGGAAATCGAATCCACCGTTGAGTGGACAGAAGCTCCATTCCTCTTGCACAGGCACTGAAATTAATACAAATATGAAATATCTAAAAAGATATAAAAAAAATATAGAATTATAAAAATATCTTCGTAATAATTCGCTTAGAAAGTACATGTTGAATGGTGTATTTGGAACAGTTATTACCC
>OY744609.1:25280035-25375157 GCA_963556255.1 Allolobophora icterica | reverse complement strand
CCTGACCGTCTGATTTATAATATAATAGCACATCCAAGCAACACTTCTATCCAATTTTCTCACGGAATCCTTGTTTTCCCCTCAGGGAACTCTATAGTTCCGCTTAACACACTTTGGAAAACGGTGTGTTAGAGTAACGTTATGTTGAAGTAATATGTTTCATATTGTAATTACATGCATTCACAACTGGTTTAATTATTCCACAAGTGCTTGTCACTTTTGTGGTAGGATGGATGATGGTGTTAACTTAAATACAATTATTTGAAAAAGTATATTCCATGCAAGACCTACATTTACATGTAGAACTGTTGACTTCGATCTCAGTATTGCATATTCTATGTGACACTATGTACTTTTGCGATTGGATCATCTAATATTTTATAATATTTGAATCGATCTATTGATTAAACTGCAAAGGTCCACCACTCCCACCAGTTCCTTACAAACTCATTCACTGGCCAACATTTGCCACTGACGACACTACTATGGCCGGCTATATCGGCTCAATGAATAGTTTTGTAGTCGTACTCTTATTGCGCCATAATTATCTGCAGGCCTTCAGCTTGCCTGTCAAAAACGCGACTGTTTGGGCCGCAAACAAAAACAATACGTAGATATATTATGATTATGATTGTCTTCAAGTAAAGGGGAAATGTAGATGTAGTTATCATTGTATTCAAACAGAAGAATACGTAGACATGGTGACGTTTGTCTTCAAACAAAGAGACGACGTTGATATGGTTATTATTGTATTCAAACGGAAGATTACGTAGATAAGTCTACGATTGTCTTCAAACAGAGGAATACGTAGACATGTTGACGTTTGTCTTCAAACAAAGAGACGATAATAGCATGTGCGCATGGATCGGGCTCGCCCAATGCACATTCCACACATTCTATTAGCTTTTATCATAGGACACACAGATCTGCGAAACTATATGAGATAGATGCGAGTACTAAATAACAATCAGTCATACATTGCTCTACTTTTCAAAGTTGTGGTTTGATATCGCAGGAGGTTAAATGTTATGCCTGGTCGAAAAAGGCGGACCTTAGACCCAGTTGGTCTTTGGACACAATCACTGACTGTGGATTCATTGAAGGAAAACATGTGGAAATTGGAATTCTTTCCAGAAGACGGAGCGGAAAAGATCGTCGTGGAGTCCCGGGTCCGTCGGAATTTGGACAAATCCAATTACACAGAAAGGGTCAAACAGGGAGCATCACGTGAATGACACGCTACACTGCACCAATGGATCCATTCATCCGTAACATTTCTCGCCTGGAGGAAGTACACAGACTCCCTTCCCTCTCTGTCACTTCTTAGTCTCTCCATCTATGTTCATCTGTTTCGCCTCTTTTATCCATGTCCTTCCCTCCCTACCTCTCTCTTTCTGTCTCTATTCCTGCCTATGTCTCTCTCCCCCTACCTCACTCTCTCCATATCTCCCTTTCTCTATCCCTATATCTCTGTTTTTCTCTTTGCTTCTCTCTCCTTGCCTCACCTAATGTCCTAATCAGCCCGTCGCGTGCTGCACGCCATAGATCGAGGTGAGTCGGGCAAAGAGAACTTCTGTAAACAACGATTGAAAGAGAAAGTGCATCACAAATATTATCATGCGCTGGTCGGATTCAGTGTATCTGGCCATCATCACCTCCAACCAAAGATTGTATATGTATGTATGTATGTATGTATGTATGTATGTATGTATGTATGTATGTATGTATGTATGTATGTATGTATGTATGTATGTATGTATGTATGTATGTATGTATGTATGTATGTATGTATGTATGTATGTATGTATGTATGTATGTATGTATGTGTGTATGTGTATGTGTGTATGTATGTATGTATGCATGTATGCATGAATGCATGTATGTATGTATGTATGTATGTATGTATATATGTATTTATTTATTCATGTACGTATGTATTTATGTATGTATGTATGTATGTATGTATATAATGTATGTATGTATGTATGTATGTATGTATGTATTTATTTTTGTATGTATTTATGTATGTATGTATTTATGTATGTCTGCTGCATACAATTATGTATGTATGTATGTATGTATGCATGTATGTATGTATTTATGTATGTATGTATTTATTTTTGTATGTATTTATGTATGTATTTATGTATGTCTGCTGCATACAATTATATATGTATTTATGTATGTATGTATGCATGTATGTATGTATGTATGTATTTATGTATGTATGTATGTATTTATTTTTGTATGTATTTATGTATGTATGTATTTATGTATGCCTGCTGCATACAATTATGCATGTAAGTATGTATGTATGTATGTATGTATGTATGTATGTATGTATGTATGTATGTATGTATGTATGTATGTATCTATGTATGTATGTAACTATGTATGTATGTATGTATGTATGTATGTGTACTTGTATGTATCGAATTTAAAGATGCTCAGCATAGCACATTTAAGAGCCTACACGAGTCCTGAGTTTTCCCTTTGATATCCAAAGTTAAATTTATGCCATTGCTTGCATTGCATTTAACTACATCTTGATAAAAAAAAGTGTTGTTCAGTTCAGTTCATGTACAGTAGGCTATGTAAATGTATGAATATTTGTATGCTTATTTGCATGTCTGTATTTGAATATTTATGTAGCGCTTTTAAAAGAGTCGCTTCTATTAGAATAAGGAAGATGGACTCTTACTACATATATAATGAACTTGATTTGTTCTTTTTGTATTCTTTCATCTTGTAATGCGTTGCATCAGTTCTTAAATGCGATTCCATGTAGCTGATCCTAACTGAATAAATATAAGCCTTAGCGCCTACTAATTAATATTGGTATTATTATTTTATTGGTCTAATTAAAATCATCCATTTCATTCTTATAGTTGCCTTCAGCCAAGTCATCAATAACTTTGTAATCTGCTTAGTCACTTAGTCAGATGTGATTTCTCGATGGCCCGAGGATTTAATCTCATCTGTGTCCGCAATTACATGTTCTCTCCTTGTCTGCGCAGAATATCCTGATTGGTCGCGGAGCCAAAAATCTTTCAACATATCTGTGTTTCATCGAGATATCTGAGGTATCTTGAACTCGTTTAAATAACCCTACGGCTGCCGAACAAAAACGGGGACTTCCCTCTGTCGAGTTGGAAGAGCTGTTGGAAGATTATCTTCTTAATAATGCATATAACGACGAGTATGTGATTTAATTTACAGAGAATGAAACCTTTTATTATTTTTCATCACTAATTAAAGACTAGACACTAAAAGTAGGTAAACCACCCAAACGTCTCTGGATAAAATGTAACTTGAATTCAAAATGGCAACCATAGTTAGGCTAATTATAAACAGTTAATTATTAATCACTTGCCTAGTTTCGCAATTTAGCATGGCTAGAGTTTAATCCTGTGCGGTGTCTTGCGTTTATTACGGCAAGATTTTTGTTATCCATTCAGTAGCTAATTAATTACGAGCAGGCCTAACAAATACAGAAGAAATGCATACATATAGTCTATATTGTACTATTAGTGCCATTCACAAAATTTAAAATATATTGGAGTCTCTGAAGACTAACTTCGCCCTACAAAGTAGAGGTATCAATATTCCTCTCCATGGATGACTACAAAACTAAATGTCTTCCATAGATTTCGAATCAGCCTGTATGTTGCTAAAAGCAACGCAAACTTACAGTGTAAAAGAACGTCGGTAAACGACAGCAATAATATTGGTGATGGTAATAGCCTATTAATTATTGCAGACTGAAACGCAGCATTTACGCGTCTGCTAGTAAACGATAGACACGTCTAAAACAGTCTTAGTATGTGTTGTTTATTCAGAAGTCGAAAATCTGAGGTGTGGGAACCATTCATATCTCCATGAATTTACGCATATGAGGGACTTTCCGGGCGTTTGCACACACCATTTCTGGAATATGCTCAGGTCAAAATTCTAGTGTCGTCTCTGACAGACTACTGGTAGCCTATCACACATATCTACTAAAAAGCTTCTTGGAGACTGAATCAATTGTAGATGCCATTCACTCGCGTTCGGATGTTTTAGAAGTATTAAGTGAACAAAGTGTGGGCGAACTATATTATTATTATTATTATTATTAATTATTATTATTATTAATGAGCTTTTATATATAGCGCCCCTTCAAGGTTATCTACTCAGGAGCGCTCCTAGTCCAACCACGGCTAAAGAGAGTAGTTTTTAAGTTTGCAAGAAACAAGGTAGAGTGAGTCATAGGGACCAGGCGAAGTGCAACAGGAAGGCCATTCCAGGTTGCAGGTCCAGCGACCGAAAAAGAACGTCGCTGCATATAGCTCCCCCCTATACGATAGGTTGCGGTAATTCGTGCACACGTAAATGCGGCAGTGGACTGGACTTTTGGACAGGAAATCGCTTCTCAGTTGAGGATGGCCCATTGGTCCGACGCAGTTATAGGAATTTTTATTTATTTATTATTATGCGTTTATTAAGCGCCACTAGCTAATGACCAAGCATCAGTCGATGGCGCTAAGCAGTTGTGAGTGAAGGACTAGCTTAAGTAACGTCTCAGGGACTTAAACCAGTCCTCTGCACCTTACCAGGCGAGCGCTCAACCAATCGCCAACCGTATTGCATTGTATTTACAGATTTATAAAGCGCCTCTCACAGTACAGCCTAATCAGAGGCGCTGTCAGTGCGAAGAACCCCACGAAAAATAAAGGCCTTAAGAGAACGAGCAGAAACAGCAATGTCCCCGGACAAAATAATAGAACGAGTGGGAAGATCATTCCAGAGCATGTCCTTGTCCAACAAATGTCTCCTCTGCCCAACACCACCGTACCTATCGCACTCTGACTGCACGATTTCAAAATAATTGGTTAGCCTATTCGTACTGTATGATTCCAGTACATATAGTGCAAGTACTTGAGTATCAAGGACAAATGCGAGCGCTGGTGTTCTATTCGGTATACCGCACTTTGTAATCCATCAGTTACGGGTTCGCACGGACTACGTGTGACGACCCTGACAAGTTTCGCTCACTTGTCTCGCGCCTCATATTCAAGTAATAAAGATCCTGAGTACGCAATTTGTGTAATTAATAAACAGATTACAAAGACCTGAGTGACAAGTAAGTTCACTTCAACTGCTGTATTTCTTTACTTCCAGAGAAATCTTAAAAGTAAGACACATGTTCTAAACCTGAACATTTTCTTAAGTTATCTTAATAAGTGAAATCAAGTTAAACAATAAGACTTTGAGTGGATCTCGAAGAAAATTTCTCACCTCGAAGCAGCAGCGGCAAAAGCAGAAAGCAAGCTGCTAACCCACACGCGAGTGACGCCATGACACAGAGGAATGAAAACGTCAAAAAGAAAGGAATCAGTGACGTGCAAATAGTCAGATGCTAAGGATGGAGGAGACGAACGCAGCAGCAGTAGCTGCAGCTGAAGGGAGGCTGAGAGATGATTGGCACCTACCGATGTCAGTGATGACAAATCCTGTCGCTGCATCCGATTCAACATATCTCGATGCCAGTAGCACCAGCAGCAGCAGCTTTATTAGATACAGATCCACGAATCGCTTACATCTACACAATTGGCTCTCTAGAAATGACAATGTAAATAGATGCATAAGTCATCAGTGCATTTTATGCACTATGACTAAACCACCTTGCACAAGTTGCACTTATGGATTAGGCTATGCATATTACTATATGTAGGACATTATATGTAGGGCATTGTATACGCTCTGTATTAGGCCTATGCAGTGTTTAATCTGGACACCTTTTAGGGGGAAAATTTCTCCCCCAGGATTTATGTTTCCACCCCCCAGAGGCCAGCAATATTTAAATGTAGACACCTTTTTAAAGGGGGAAATTCCTTTCCCCCCACCCCTCCCAGGATACATGTTGCGCTTCCCCCCAGAAACGAGTAAACGAGTAATATAAGAATAAAATTAGAGAATTAGATATATGAAAGTTTTTGAGAGACGAATTCCTAAAAAAAGATCGTCAAAGTTTAAGTTTCTGAAACAAGTCAGGAAAGTAAGATCAATTAGTAAAACAAAAGGTCATCAACTTTTTTAAAGATGAAAGATGAAATTCATAAAACCCGTCGTTGGACGTTGGAACACGGATAAAATTATTTCCCAAAAAGGTCGCCCTTGTTGGTCCCCCCCCCTCGAGACAAACCTTGTTTCCCCCTTAGAAGAGGGGGACTAGATTAAACACTGGGCCTATGTATCTAGTTTATATGTATACGCATATACAGGCCTATTATTTATTTTTACGAATTTATTTTATGAACAAGCATCAAACGATGCTGCTAAGCAATTGTGAGTGAAGGTTTGAGTCAATTCATCATCATCATCATCATTGTTGTCGACATCATCATCACCACAATCAATATCAACATTACTTCCCGACGCCAACCATCTGGCGACAATAGGTGCGAATAAATGATCTCCATTGTTCTCAGTAATTTGTCAAGTCTAGTGCTTCTCTCATTGTTAGTCCATGTTTTGTGTTGTCCTCATTTATATTGTCATTTCATCGCAGCCTTTGTCTGCCTTTGTTTCTCTTTCCTTCGAATAGGTAACTTATTCACTGCGCATTGTATGGGATTCGGTGAACTTGTATTCTCTCTACTTGGCCACCCATCGGAGTCTTCGCTGGAAGACTTTGTATTACAAGAGTTGCTTCGGATACCTTAGAAAATGTCTTATGTAATCATTTCTAATTTCTTTATTTTTAAAATCTCTGCAATTTTCCGCAAATAACTCATTTCCACTGTGATAATTCTTTTCCCATCTAGCTTCGCATTGTCCAGCATTCCTTATAGACATTAGACAGCTATGTTCATAGCGCTTTTGTGTATAGGCCTATCAACTGCCTCACACCACCGCTGGACAGAATGACCATAACCTCCGCTGTTACTATATGCACACGAAAGAAAGCTGGTCTAACAGAGCATACTGATCGAATGACGTGTGCCAAACCATCATCTATGAATGGCTGTTGGCATTGCTGTGTTACCAAAATCAAACAACCACTGAACCGCAAGAACACCAATGGGGCTATAGCGCAAACTTCGATCGCTAGACACAAACCAACAGCAATGCGTTTTGCCTCATCGTCAACCCTTTAACCGCATCAGGCACTGATGGGGAGAACAAGAAACCCATCACCAGCATAGAGTGACGCTGTGCCCTAACAGTCCTAACTCGTGCCCGATGGACTCTTGTAAAATGGCAAGTTTCTTTGCGCGACTAGAGAACAGTCCCAAACTGATTCCTTAATTAATGCAGCAAGTCCTTAAGAATTGGTGCGTTCGAGTTAGGGCCTTGTTGGGCCATGGCTGAAAGAGTTTAGCCCTCGGCATACTGAAATTGGCTACGAAGAAAACCTAATAACAATGATGATGATGATGATGATGATGATGATGATGATGATGATGATGATGATGATGATGATGATGATGATGATGATGATGATGATGATGATGATGATGATTATTATTATTATGATTATGATTATGATAATAATAGTAGACATTATTCGCCAAAGTGCTGGACCACGTATGCATGCACGACCTTTGCGTCTAAGTATACTATTCTACAGATGATTAATAAATTATTATCATTTTCAAAATTATAATTACTGCACATCTGCGTCTGTCTGGCTGGCTGTGGCACCATAATAATAATATAATAAAATAGGCCCAATCGCGTTTATTGACAAGCTTACTGACAAACCGCAGCAAGTAACACTGAAACATAATTATGGCAGTACAATTATCAAGATCGTAGGAACAAACGTAGGCTACGTCTTGGCAGCCTGTTAGGCGCCCGCTCATTTTACAGCTGCCCCCTAGAAAGTGGAAGGCTGAGTCGACCTATAGCGAGCTTACGGGTATAGAGCCGCGTCTTTCAAGATCTTATGTTCTTCGAGCAAGAGTGTTACCATTCGTCTAACCCCTCCTTTCCTTTTATAGTGGACTGCTCTGGATACTGACTTGACTGTTGCTTGATTCTGACGTGTCTTCGGTCAATCTTGGGCATTATACACCTGCGCTATAGAAGCTACACATTACTAATTATTATTAATTAATTAATAATGTCTATTCAACTGTCCTTATACAACAATTCTCTGCGACAGTAGGCCTATATCCATCAATTGGAAACCTGTAAAAATACATCCATAATACATAGAAATATACACAGAGCACACACACCTATACACTCATACACACATATATGTATATATATATATGTATATATACATATACATAGGCCGACGCACGGTGATAATTGTACAAATGTATATAACATATATATAAAGTGCCGTCCGATTCTTACCCGCCGAATCAGTGAATGCAATTTATATAACGACGCAATTTCGTCCAACAATACGATTTGTTTAGAAAGGCAAACAACTTGGTCACATATATTTATGCACGCATCCAACTAAAAATCGAGCCATACACGCGTGTATGTAACATATTTAGACAGACAAATAGATTTGTGTTTTGTGTATCTAAGGGAGGCGTTATTTGGGCGTCTGAATAATAGATTTGTGGGCGATACGGAGTCGGGTAAATGTGGCAACGTAAATATGATTACGATCTAATATCATCAGAGGCAATAACGCTTTACGTTCGTGCGTCTCCCTCTGTGGGTGGGCAAATGTCTGTCCACGTTCCCCTCTGAGTGTCCGTGTCGTTGTCTCTGTGCATATCCCATCTGGAAGTGTGTTCATATGCGTGGACTCCCTCTAAAATCACACACGCTGTAGCCTGACCGTTCGGTAGCGAAGCGTTACCAGTCTACAAAATAATGCAGATGCCTGGAAGACGCTGGATGAATTTTCATTAGGCTTCGTTTGCGCAGCTAAATCGGCGGAGAAGAGTCTATGGACCTAACTGGGAACTGACTTTCTTTTCAACGCAGACGCTCTTTTGTGCCGAGAAAAGTCTATTAGTAATCCCACACAAGAACTTTAAATTGGAGTCTGTGCTGCCAAAAATCCCTCATTAACTTTTGATGGATGGGGTTTAAGTTAACAGTGGAACATATATATATATATATGTGTGTGTGTGTGTGTGTGTGTGTGTGTGTGTGTGTGTGTGTGTGTGTGTGTGTGTGTGTGTGTGTGTGTGTGTGTGTGTGTGTGTGTGTGTGTGTGTGTGTGTGTGTGTGTGTGTGTGTGTGTGTGTGTGTGTGTGTGTGTGTGTGTGTGTGTGTGTGTGTGTGTGTGTGTGTGTGTGTGTGCACTGGCGGCGACCTTGTTTGACAGGTAGGGGGACACGGGACACCAGAGGCGTAACTTTGATCTAAAAAGTGGAGGTAACCAATTTCTTACATAAAAGAAGCAAGGCGGAGACTGCGATCTCTGTGAAGGCACAATAATAAAATATTGATTGGCACTGTTCAAAAAGTGGGGGCCCCCAGTCCAAAAAGTGGAGGACACGGGCAGTGCCGGCCTTAGGGGCGTGCGAACCGTGCGGTCACACGGGGCCCGCAACTTAAGGGGGCCCGAAAATGTCACAGAAAATTAACATAAGTAAGCCACCCTATAGTAATAATATCATGGTTTCGATTAAATCTTCTCTTTCGTCAATAAAATAAAAGTCAACTTCCTCTATATCCCAAAATTCTCGTGTATAGTTAAATTTGACTTATTGTACTTGCTAACAATCTACTAAAATGCAATGAAAAACAATCTGACATGTGTCATGGGGGGCCCGTACAATATACTCTGCACGGGGCCCGAAATATCCTAAGGCCGGCACTGACACGGGTACCCCTCGTACACCCACAAATTACGCCTATGCGGGACACTTTTCAACTGATCTGGTCAAAAAAGAGATGAAAATTTTTGTTCATGCTTACGCGCGAGAAAAATTTGTTGGCCTATTTTGGTGTTTTTTCAAAATTGGGGAGGGGACAACTGTATACTGTGTCCCCACTGTTAAAGGTGGGTCTTGTCCCCATCGACCCCCCCCCATCGCCGCCCATGCGTGTATGTTGGTGTTTTTGTGTGCGCGTGTTCTATATGCATGTGTGTGTCGGGTTGTTGCCAGGAATGTAAAATTGCGTTTCTAGCTGACCGGGGAAGGAGTGGAAAATATTTTAGGGCAGTTTCGAATGACGTGTACAATACATAATACCCAGACCCGTAGCCAGTATGAGGCAAGACGAGGCGAGTGCCTCGTCGTAATTCTCAAGACGAGGCATGCCTCGTCTTACTTCGACATGCAAATTAAGATATCGTGTAAGGAGTAATAGAGTAAGCTTATTTCAATCTCATCTAGACACATACTCCCCCTTGGCTCCTCCAGCACTGATTCACACCATTCTCTCAAACCTACTTCAACTGCCTATCAGTTATCCCTTCCAATTCTCTATCCCGCCTCCGAAGCAGTAGTGTCACTCCTCCTAAACTCTCGTCTAAACAATTAGTGTGAAACTGATCCCATCCCCCAGTGGCGGCGATCTTGTCTCAGAGGTGGGGGGGGACAAAGTCGGCTATGGTCTGGTTGATGACCTTTTCTTTTCTTAGGAAATAATCTCCCCCCCCCAAACAATTTTTTTTTCGATCTCCACAAAAAGTTCTTGACTTTCTCGCGAATTCATCTCCCAAACAAGTTGATGACCTTTTTTTAGTCATTCACCTCTCTTTTTAAGGGTCTCGCAACAACGTGGTTACCTTTTTACGCAAAACATCCCCAACCAATTTGGAAGACTTTTTGCTTATTTTAGGAATTTCTTCTTACTTTCACAAAATTTTCGGGGGACACTTCTGCTCAAAAATTGAATTTTTACCTCATCTCGTCAAAAAAGGCTGTGAAAACCCTCACACGCAATTACATTTCCTGGGCTTTTTTAGTGTTTCTTCTAAATTTGGGGGGGACAAATGTATGGCGTGCCCCCACTCTTAAAGGTGGGGGTCTTGTCCCCCTCGACTCCCCTCTACATCGCCGTCCATGCTATCTCCTACCTCTCTTCTTAAAGACTGTGCCTCTGTCCTCGCCCCTTGAATCACCAAAAGTATCAATCTCTCACTCTCTACCAGCAACTTCACAATTGCATTTAAACACTCTCTAGTCATCCCTTCTAAAAAAGCAAATCTTAACAAGGAAAACCTATTTAACTACCGTTCAATCTCTAATCTTTCCTTTCTATTTAAAATAACACAACGAATTGTCCTTGCTCGGCTAAACGACTACCTCTCTTTTGATTCACTTCAGAACTCTCACTAATCTGGCTTCACTAAACACCACTCCACAGAAATTTTAGTTGCATCTCTGTGCAATCAACTGGTCTCTGCCGTCAGCCATCAGCAAGTCTCCTGTCTCTGTCTTCTCGATATTTCCGCCGCATTTGACTCCATCATTCACAGCCTCCTCCTTCAACGATTATCTTCTTGGTTTGGCGTCTCTGGCACTGCTCTACTCTGGTTCTAGTCTTACTTGTCTTTCCGATCCCTCTCTGTTAAAGCCTCCAGCCACTGCTCGCAACCCCTCCCTCTCTCCTGTGGTGTCCCTCAAGGTTACGTCCTGGTCCACTCCTCTTCACCCAGTTACTGTATATCCACACATTTAAACCATCTCATAAAATCCTCCTTTGTTGACCACCATCTCTACGCAGACGACAACCAACTCTACATATCCCTCTCCGCAAGCTCTTTCTCCACCTCCATCACACAATTACTCAATGTGGTTAACCTAATCTCACAGTGGATGTCATCCAATCTCCTCTGCCTTAACCATTCCAAAACAGAATTCATCATCCTAGAGGACCTAGACCTTCTGATCAAATCAAGAAAATCACTGACCCTTCCATGTAGGCCTACCTATCGACTAACTCGACTAACCTTCACCTCCGCAATCAATTGGTATTACTTTTGATCCACACCTCTCCTTCTCTAACCTATAGTCGTCATTTACGGAGGGTACGATGGGTACCCGTACCCCAACTTTTTGGACTGGTACCGTACAGTGGCGGCGCGAGACATTTTTTGTAACCAGGGCATAGCCAGGGCAGTTATACAAGTAACCAGTGCAGAGGGCGATTTATCGAGAATGCGGAGCTTAAACGGTGACCATATAAGATCGCGCTACCAAGCTTGTCATATAAAGCCCCCTGCACTATTATAGTTGTCTATAGTCAGGTCAGATGGGCGAAGCACCCCCCCCCCAAATTGAACGTTTTTTGACATTTTTAAAGCAAATGTTAACATTTCAGTGAATTTTATATCTCAAGATATAACAAATATACCCGAACAAATTCTGGACAGGGCAAAAATTCTGGCAGGGCATCGACCAGGGCAAAGGCTTTTTTACCAGGGCATTTGCCCGGGCGCGCCCTGGTGTAGCGCCGCCTCTGGTACCGTACCCCCACTTTTCATACCCATTGTTTTTGTCCATTATTATTTTTTCTGGGGAAACCCTCGATTCAAAACAATTACCGAGCATTATCATCAGTGTGATCACCACCATCATCACTCTCGTTCTTATTATTATTATTGTCGCTATGATTATTATTATTATTATTATCATCATCATTATCATCATCGTCATCATCATCATCACCATCATCATCATCATCATCATCATCATCATCATCATCATCATCATCATCATCATCATCATCATCATCATCATCATCATCATCATCATCATCAAGCCTATAATTATTATTATGCTTGTAATATAACGATGCCGTTTTAATTATTTAACAGTCGCGAAGCTAAAACAATGCGAAATTTGGTACCCCCACTTTCTAGAGCAAAGTTACTCCCCTGGAATATATGGCCTATTGGTACACCATTTCAATTATGAAACACGCTTTTTGTTAGTAAATTTAAATTTTAAGAATAAAGGCCCGTTTTACGTCAATTAAATAATGAAACACGTTGATTGTATGCCTATAAATTTCAATTTTAAAACCAAAGGCCTATTGTTACGTCACTTCAATTATGAAACACATTATCTATTAACTTTAAGATTTATACAATAAAGGTCTTTGTAACGTCACTTCAATTATCGAAAAGTGAATTGTCATTTTAAGTTTACATTTAGGGAATGAAGGCCTTTGTTACGTCACTTGAATTATGAAACACATTTAGTAATTTTTAGATTTATGCAATAGGCTAAAGGCCTTCGTTACGTCACTTCAATTATCGGAAAGTGTAGGCCTATTGTCATTATACGTTTGCATTTAGGGAATAAAAAAATTGGTATTTGTTACGTCACTTAAGCTATGAATAAAAATCTACTGTTATTCTTCTTCTTCTTTGGTTCTCTGCCCTTAGGCAGGTTCGTATGTCCAACGGCGCCATTCCTCTCGATGTTGAGCTTCCGCTTTCATCTGTCTGTAGCCGTCCCTCTTTATTGTCCAGTCTAGGAACATTGTTCTTGGTCTTCCTCTAGTCTTTTTCCCTTCCATTCTACCCTCGATGATATCTCGTAGCAGGGAATTTCCTCTCATTATATGGCCAATCCATCTTCTTTGACGCTCTCTGATTGTCCTCATCATGGATCTCTCCTCTCCCACCATTTGCAGTACTTCGTCATTTGTCTTGTGCTCTGTCCAGCTGATTCTCTCCATTCTACGCCATATCCACATTTCGAAGGCTTCTATCCTTTTGATGTCCTCCCCTCTTATAGTCCACGTTTCAGATCCGTATAGAACCACACTCCATACCAGCGTCTTAACCATTCGCTTCTTCAGATTCCTATTTAATTTTCCTCTCAAGAGCTCCTTTCTTTTATAGAATGCATCTTTTCCCATGGCTATTCTTCTTTTTATCTCCGCATGGCACTTCACATCCCTCGTGACCATACTTCCTAGGTAACAGAATCTCTCAACTTGTTCGACGACCACTCCATTTACGGTTATTCTAACTTCTTTTTCTTCTCTTTTGCTTATCCTCATGACCTTTGTCTTCTTGGTATTTATTTTCATTTCGTATTCCGTTGAGATCATATTCAGGCGATCCATCATTCTCTGCAGTCCTTTTTGGCTTCTTGCTAACATTGCCTGATCATCCGCAAATCTCAGCGCTTTCACCAACCTACCCCCAACCTTTATTCCCTCGTTCACTTCTTCCATCGCCTCCCGTACAAGCTCTTCGATGTAGATGTTGAAGAGTATTGGAGAGAGCGGGCATCCTTGCCTCACTCCTCTGCCCATTCTTCCCGGCTCTGAGTATTCACCATCTATTCTTATTTTTACTTTCTGTCCCATGTACAGGTTTCCAATAAGTCTTCGCTCTTTCCAATCCACCCCTATTCTTCGTAATGCATGCATTAATTTCCTCCAATCCACCCTATCGAAAGCCTTCTCATAGTCGACGAAACACACATAGACGTCCTGGCCATGCTGGAGACTTCTTTCCGCTAGTATCCTCACCGCTGCAATTGCATCTCTTGTTCCTCTTCCCTTTCTAAAACCAAATTGATCCTCCCCCAAGCAGTCATCTGTTTCTGCCTTGGCTTGCAGTCTCTTCGCGATAACTCTTAGTAGAATCTTGGATGAAATGGATGGATCAGATTCACGATGTAACTGGCATGAATTTGGAAGAACTAAGAGACCTGACTTCGAACAGGAAGCAATGGAAAATGTGTATCATGACGATTGCTAGAGCTCCAGGAGTTGACAGCACAAGGTGACAAGGTGAGTACTGTAGGCATTATGTTTTCATCATAAAAATTATTTTCGTTTACTTTAAACTTGAAGTTTAACCGTAAAAATTATTCCCCAATATTTATTTTGAATAAAATTAATACTGTATCTCATTTTCTGTTATTATAACTTCAAATTTAGAAATAGAGGTTTATTGTTACGTCATTCTAATTGTTAAAACGTCGATTATTTTAAATTATTTTTAATCTCGGATTTAGAGAATTATTTGGGCCTTGGTTACGTTACCTAAATTGTGAAGAAGTCTGTTGTTAGGCATATTAAGTCTAAAGTTCGAGAATAAAAGACTAGCAATTGTTACGTAGGCCTACGTCATTTCGATTAAGAAAAACACGTCTATAGGCCTAATATTGGAACTTTTAGATTTAGACAATAAAGGCCTTTTGTTACGTCTCTTCAATTATGAAAAGTCTATAAAATGTTATTAAGTTTAAATTTAGAGAATAAAGGCGCCGCCTATTGTTACGTCACTTCAATTATGATCGAAATACGTCTTTTCAATAATGAAAACGTCTATTGTTAGTACTAATCTTAAATTATTATTATTATTATTATTATTATTATTATTATTATTGTCATTATTATTATATAATTATTATTATTGTAAATATATATTTATTATTATGCTTATTATCATTATTAATGAGCCTATTATATTTATTTTTATTGTTATCATCATCATCATCATCATCATCATAGGCGTTGACTCTGGGGGGGGCCAGCCGGGACAAGTGCCTCCCCCATCAATAATTGAGATGGATTGTACATTTAATGCAACAAGTGTAGAATAAATCACCAAATCCCCCATATTTTGGACAAGTTTACGCCAGTGATCATCATCATCATCGTCATCATCATTATTAGGAATTGCGCATAAATGCCATGGCGCCAAATATAGATTCATTGGGCGCCATTATAATTATTTAACACTCCTGAAGGGGAAACGATGCGAAATTCGGCACACACCCCCACTTTCTAGACCAAAGTTACGCCTCTGCTCAAACCACATCTTCAACCTCTCGCAATCCTGCTTCATGAACATTCGTGACCTCTGACGTATCCGGCCCATGCTCGACCTTCAAATTGCCTCCACCATTGCTACCTCTATTGTTCATTCAAAGCTTCATTACTGCAATTCCCTCTTCCTCAACTCTGAATCCATCCAAATCAAGCGTCTCCAACTTATCCAAAACTCACAAGCCAGAGCTGTCACTATAGAACGCAAAACATCATCCTCAAATCACTCCATTGGTTAAAAATGCCCGAGCGAATCCACTTCAAAGTCCTATCACTAACCTGCAACTCCTTACAATATTCGCAACCCAAGTACCTCCGTGATCTCTTCACCATCCAGGCAAACCACCCCACCCGATCATCCTCCTATATCAGTCTTTCTCGACTGCCAGTCGCTACTCATCTCGAAGTTCTCCAACCGTTGAACCGAGCCATATCCAACACGGCACCACTCCGCTGGAACGATCCCCCTTTGAATTCCGCAGATTCTCGGTTCCTCCATCATCATTGCAACCCGTCCTCCACCCTAATCCTCATCAGAGGCGCGTTTACAGAAAACGGGGCCCTAGGCGCAAACATTTTTTGGGGCCCTTCTGAACTTATACACTGAGAGTCTGAGACTCTAGTGGTGCTTAGCCTATCATGTGCTTTTTTCCGCTTTTCTCTTTCTCGTCTAGCGTTCGCGATCTAGGAGTGATCCTTGACAATTCTCTCACCTTTACTGAACATATTTCCAAACTCACCCGCACTTCCTACTCACCCCCTTAGGGCTCTCCGTCGCTCTATCTCATCTCCGATTTTCACTTCGATTGTCCATGCAATTGTCTGGTCTAGACTTGACTACTGTAATTCCTCCTCATTGGTCTTCCCAAGGTCCGTCTCGCTCCTCTTCAGTCCTGCTAGACTAATTGCCCGTCTTTCTCGATTCTCTCATATCACCACCTTTATGGCAGAAGAAGTACTCCACTGGCTCCCGCTTTCTGCCCGCATCCAATTCAAGGTCCTCATCCTTGTCTCTGAGGCTCAACTTGGTTTTGCTCCGAAATATTTATGTGATTTAATTCATCGCCCTCACTCTGCTGCTTCTCTCCGTCCTCTTCGTTCCTCTGACCGTTTGGACCTCCTCGTTCCACGTGTTAGGACTTCACTGACTCAATCTATAGGTCTTTCGCTTCCTTTGGCTCTGCTCTTTGGAATGACCTATCTCCGTCCGTTCGTTCTTCTATTCTCTCAGGTAACGTCTCTTCCTCTTTTAAGTTTCTTAAAACTTGCTTCTTCTCTTGGGGTTTCTCGCAGTGGAAGCGCTTCTGAATGGCCCTTCCGCTAGAAGCGCTTTATAAATGTCCGAATACAATGTGCTGCTGTGCAAAAACCGCGAGGTTGAACTTGAAGCCGTTTTGTGAGTGTTATTGACACTGTGCACTGTAATTATGATAGTTATAGAAGCTATTTTTAAGGAATGTGAAGTTATTTGATTTAATGATATTAGTAATTACAGTGATATATTTATGTGAATGCTAAACTGTAAAAATAAAAATAGGTTCTATTTAAAATAATTCAAAATTCACAAATGTTATTTTTTATAATTTAAACAAAAATGTTTTCCTTCGTTTGGGGGCCCTCTGGGATTTGGGGGCCCTAGGCGCGCGCCTAGTGCGCCTACAGGTAAACGCGCCTCTGATCCTCATCACCTCCCGGGCTTTTTTTCCACTCAAAACTGAAGTAGGGCCTATCTCCTTTTCAAGTACTCCTACCCTGACTCGTCTGATCCTCCGCTTTCCAATTCTCGCCCTAAACGACACCCACCTTAACAGCTGCTCTGCCTCCTCTCTTGATCTGGCTCTCTGGAACCGGACTCGGACCTCTTTTGGACCACTCTATGGAAAACCTCCGATTTGATGTAGCGCTCGCGAATAGGCTGGTGCCCTGCGCTTGGCCTTCGAGTGGCGCTTTAGAAGTTTGGAGATTACGATTACCTTGTCTGACTTCTTCTCCAAGCGTCTGGCCTAAGTAGTATTATTACGTCACCTCTGCTGACCTTTATATTAGTCCCCGGCGCCGCCGCCATCCGCCGCCGCTAAGCCCTCAAGTCGAAACCAGTCGCTAAGCTATCGACTGCTAGCGACTTAATTGTTCACCTAATATTTTGCCTGTTGTTTTATTCGCGGTTTCCAAGTTTTGATTTGACGAAGACATCAGCAGCAAGCCATGAGCAAAGCAACACTTACAATACAACATACTACAACATTCGTGTATTGAGGAAAACAAGCTGACAAGCCACAACTTGGTAGCCTACATTACAAGAGAGTCTTCTCTGTTAGTAAGAGTTCTTATAGAGAATACGGGCGATATAGTTGTATTTTATGGTAATGTGAATTTATGCAGTGTATTACGAAGATGGTGTTGATGATTACAAAGAAGGGGGAATAAGCAGGGTGAGAATTGTCGGAAAATCTGGGGTTCAACCAACCCCCTAGTCTTTCTTATGACCCCCACAGTTAAGTCTTCATTGCAAACCCCAGGAGGGTCAAATTTCCATGGTGCATCGTGTATGCATTTTTGAATTTTCTCAACAAAGGAATTGATTTTGATTCGAATTTGCAAAACTGCTAGGGTTGAAATCTACTGCTTACAAATTTCGCTGACATCCAGTGTTTTAGTTGTCGGGGGGGGGGGGTTCAACCCCCTAGTTCTCTTGCTAACACCCTCAGCTAAGTAACTCAAAATATGTTGGGGGTCAGGGCCGTAGCCAGGATTTTGTTTCGGGGGGTGTTTTCTGTTTCGGGGGGTGTTTTCTCGTCCTTGAGCAAGCCGTCAAGCAACCGAGTCAACAGACCAAGGGATTTGGAGTTAGTAAATGCATTGATTAATTTTTACATTATTTAATTTCGGGGGGTGTTTAAACACCAAAAACACCCCCCTAAATACGGCCTTGTTGGGGGTTACTACAAAAAACTGGTGTTTGGTCTATGTGGTTATGTGATTTGGTAATCTGCAAATTTTTAACCCCCCCCCCAGTTGTTTTTGGACAACTAAACAACTGCTGACATCAGTTTGCAAAATACGAGTAACAAATTCAACTCTACGTGGATCAAAGTCTAACCCCTCCCGCAGTCTGTTTTCTACAATTCTCACACTGGGAATAAATGACGGAGTACATGATTTTCGTTTTTTGCGTTTTTTGCTTGTAAGGATAGGATAGGGAAGCGGAGAGGACTGGAGGAGAGAGCAGGGCCGGAGATAGGATGGGATTTGCCTCGTCTTGATTTTGCCTCTGGCTACGGGGCTGATAATACCCCAGCTGATATATGGACTGGAACCTCTGGTTACCATCATGAGGTGACCACTTGCAGGTACTTTGATAGGCTGAACTGTTGAAGTGAGAAC
This sequence comes from Allolobophora icterica, assembly GCA_963556255.1. NCBI lineage: Eukaryota > Metazoa > Annelida > Clitellata > Crassiclitellata > Lumbricidae > Allolobophora > Allolobophora icterica. Next base: position 25,356,059 of record OY744609.1, on the reverse strand, counting down.
AGTAGAACTGCACTTAGGGGCCATATATATATTATGTATGCAAAAAATCATATTTTCATACCCCCCGTTGCACCTCATACATTTTGTGAACCCCTCCACATGCGTATGCACAACTAAGATATTATTAAATAATTAATTATAACGGTGCTTTTATGCGCCATAATAACAATGATGGTAGTCGTCAGTTTTGATTACCGGTAATCTGCACGTCACATTCTCATGAATTTGAAGCAAAATAATGAGAAAAGTACATGTTTCCTCATGGATGTTAACTGCCTTTGATGCCATTAGATGTTGTGAAACAATTGGATCCAATGTAAATGTACACATTTTTATACAGCGACCATATGGCGTCAATCCGGCTCATTTTCGAGAGGACAAAATATTTAGGGAGGGGTAAAATTTTTGTAGGGGGAGCAAAATGACGTTTTTGCATAGAAGTTAGCTTATTCATGAACACAGAACACGTGAGAAATTTAAAAATAAATAATGGTCAAGGACTTCCTAAATAATTAAGTGTTTTTTGCATTGAAAATCATTTTGGGACTGTTGTAATAATCATAATAATCAAAAGATTTAATTGTTGTAAAATATTTGCAAAATATATGGGCACTGCCCCTTGCCCCCTTTGGACGCCCATGCAAGCCACAAGACATCTTTAAATTTTAAATGAAAGATCTAAACTACAACTGTATAGTTTAAACAAATCTGATTTAGCATATACAGTGCTATCTGGTCACTGGAAAGCAAACTCGTTGCACTATTTGAAGTACATTCTAATGTGTATATATGAAATAAGTTCACATACCTATCCAATCTCTTGCCTACCTATCCAATATTGACATTGCCTATCCAACCTCAGCCTAGTTCTCCATGACTGCTCAATGGCCATTGTCTTTCATTATCAAAGTTCTTGATAAACACATCTCCAATTTGTGTCTTCACGTGGGGAAATGCTACAAACCATACACTACTGACAGAGAGTAAGATCACTTAACCAACAATAAATAAATAAATAAAGTTAGCTATGTTCCTTTAAGAAAATTATTATCACCTAACCAGAAATTATTTACATGTAGGTTAACGTTTAAGTGTCACAAAGTATTCTAGTAATCGTTTTATGCCATTCTTTAACTTTGATAGCTCTGTTCTTCAAATGATCCTGTGTCCTTCATTGCCTCAGCATTCTTCTGTAACCCTAGCAACAACAGTTTCATCATTAGCAATTATTAATTTCATTGATTCATAAAGGTTGTCCTAAATGGTATCACATCACAAAAGAACACAAGGCAATGCCAAGTAATACAATGCAATACAATACAGTGCAGTATATTCCACTAAAGTACAATACAATTCAAAAATACAATTTGCTACAATAAAACACAAAACATACCATAAACTACAAAAAACTCAGAAAAAAAGAATAATATCCTATATGCGATTTTATGTTCCTCTAAAAAACTGTTTCAAAATTTTGTTGCTTATAATTTACTATCTGCAAAAGGATGACGGACTAAGTTGGTAACAACTTCAAAACCTTGGCGGCACTTAATATCAATGCACCTGATTATATCATATAAAAAGCTCAGAGATAACATTGTGGGACACAGTGGTGTAGTGGTATGTTCTGTGCCTTGTAACCGGAAGGTTGCAGGTTCGAATCTACATCAAGCCACTGCGTAGCGACCTTGGAAAAGTTGCTCACCCACTATTGTCTGTGAGGAAGGCAACGGGAAAACCACCTCACTCATCTCATCCCAGGTAGCAAAACGCCAACTGACCAAGGGGTGATTATCTCACAGTAATATTAATAATAATTATTGTGATGTCATTAAGGCATGCTAACTTAACATGCACTAGTTTAGGACAATTAGATAGTCATATTTGCAGTGCTTCTTTAAAGCAGCTAAACTAAGTGCCTTGATACATACAGACATAGTTATGAACAGTCTGCTCAGCAAGTTTGAACCTGGAATTGTTACATTATACCAGACCTTTACAGTACAGCTCTGGAGATGAGTCACCATGAAGATGACTTATGATAGAGATGAGTTACCATGGTGTCACTTGTAGGTCGCCAACGAGTCCCTGAGATTCTCCTCGAGTTCTCGTTTCTGTTGTTTGCGAGCGTCGACGAGGCTCAGTCCTTTGGTCGTTTTCATCTCACGCACAAGCTAGGCAACAAACAACTGATTGGTACACATACAATAAGACACAATTTGTGAAGCAAGAACCGAGAGTCCATTCAGAACCGATCTAAGTGTCATCGATTCGAAACAGGCAATTCTTTTTATTATATTGCCACAGTGGATCAACAGAGTCCTGAAATCTCAAAACTCAAAGTGGTCTAACAAGCAAACCTATAAATACAGGCACATTGACACAAATCTCATGCATCTTTTCATTCAGTTAAGTCTCTTCTGTCATTTTGGTCTCACCTTAAGTTGGTTCATGGAATGTCAGCCAGCTGAAAAAGAGAAGTCTCAAGTTTATAACTTAAGACTAATTTTTTCAGCTGGCTGACATGCCATGGACTGACTCTATGGTAGTAGTAGTTTCAGTGTTTAACGACATCTTATGGCTACAAGGGCCGTTTATGTTGACCTACCTTACCTCTTCCAGTATCTGGCATAAATTTGTGTGTTATTGACCTGGCTAAGGCTTGGCTTTTGTGTGTCATCAGTTCATGTCTTGGGTATAAGACACTGGTGCTATAAAAGTTGCTGCAATTATTATTTACTATTATTAAATATTTCTTATTTATTTAATTAGCCTCGAGGCACACAGGATCACTCAGAGACTTAAACATTAAGAACAGTGAGAAAATGTCTGTAACAGCACCCATTCATTGAGATACAGTGCGGCAAAAGTAGCGCGGAATGCCACCATACTGAACCACTGGATCATCAAAGCCAGGCGCTGAAATCGATAGGTGTGTCGTGTGTACCCAGACATCGTGTTGAGGCTCTGTTCCAAAGATGAGATAAAGGCCAGGCCTTCAGCATTCACCAGCCCCATGGTTTATGAAGGCCAGAGGGACAAAGTAATGGATGGCAGCGAGTTGGATGTATTTAGCATTATTTGAGCCACCGCAATCTCGGCAGCCGAGATTATTCTTAGGGGCCATCCATATATTAAGTACTCAAAAATCCAAGAAAATTGGATCCCTCCCCCTACGGGCCCTCCCTGTTCGCACGCGTACTTTTTTCCACCACCCCCACCTGCGTACGTACAGTTGACGCACCCCCCCAAGACCAGCTGCAGAATTTGTCAGTTACACAGGTTCAGGCAGCGACTGTCTGCACTTTAGGCCAGATTGAAGGATGAGGCCAGATTGAAGGATGAAGGATGATGGACTCACTGCTGAGTTGTGTGATAGTTTAACAGCATTCAGAGGTAAGGTGGCATACAAGTGACACCTCTCCCACAGTCATACTTCCTCTGGTAGTACCAGATAGCTGGAAGGACTGAACTCTAGCTCACTTGAAGGCCAATCAATTTGTGTATGTACATTATCAGCAGACCTCCCGTTCGCAAGCATAAGCAAAACATGCATTTCGGTTACCCCCTCCCCTCCATGCGTATGTAATATATGGATGTCCCTTATTATTATTATTATTATTATTGGTTAACAGATAGATTCTGTTTAACAGGATTTACAAGTGTTTCATAGCTTGAACAAGCACTGTACATATATCTCAAACAATCAAAGGAAATTTAATCACACTGATTCATTGTGATTGACTGCTCATCAAACTCATCTGTTTAAACTTTCTTACTTACCATATCTTGGCAGTTTCCCTTGCAAATGGATTTTGACAGTGCCTCTCCAGAGGATGCATTATTTTAAGTCGATTTAACTTGAAGTGACCATCAATTGATGCCTTTGTGCATTGTGATAACTACACTATAAAAGATATTAGATTTGATTAAATTAATGATGTCTAACCTGAGAGGGATACATGTTACTGCGGTGTCGAGCGTCCATGATTTTACTTTCGAGCACCTCGAGATTTCGTGTATAGCTGGACAACTTGACTTCCGTCTGCAATTTTTACAAATACAGCTTGGCCATCACTTTCTGCTTCTGTTTCTTTTACTCCTTATTTTTCTTTTGTTGCTCCTGAATACTACACTCTTCCCCTACTATTATTAGTATGTTCTTAAACTTATTATTAATATTATTATTTGTTATTATTATTATTATAATTATTATTATTATTATTTTTGAGGTAGAAATAATCCTCATAATTAAAACAATCAAGAGAAAGTTGTAAAATATTTCTCAATGCCTGCTCTAATGTCAGTCTTGTAATAATAATAATAATAATAATAATAATAATAATAATAATAATAATAATAATAATAATAATAATAATGGTGTAATAACTATAATAATAGTAAGCATAATAATGATAATACTAACAATAACAATAATATTACTAGTATGATTTATTGTTATAATTCTAAAAATAATTATATATATAGGCCTATTATATCTATAATATATTTATCTAATATTAATATTATTGTTACTAATAATCTTTCTGCATACTTCTATCGTCTTGTTTCGACTGTCACGGAGGAGTCTAGTCAGTTCTTCAACTCGCCTCTTCTCTCGACTTAAGTCATTTCGTGACTGCGTAACTCTCGACTCCATTTTCTGTGTAATCACATTGCACTCTTCTTTCCATCTGAAATACAAAAACTTTGTAATAAAGGAAAATTTAAATAGCGCCTGATGGTAACATTTCTGTAGGATATTCTACTCAAAAGTGAACATTTATATAGCACCTCTTCCAGTAAATTCGTCAGAGGTGACCAGAACAGACAACACAAGATCATAATCAATACGAAAGGTCTTCAATGTTAATTTGAAAATGTTAAGATTAAAATTTTGATTTATATCAAATACGAAAAAGCCAAATAAATAACATCTGGTGGTTATGTGAACACACTTGACACTCATTCTCTGCTGGGCAGTCAGCATTTCTCGAAGTTCGTTCATTCGTTCTCGATGGCCATCTTCTAAAGTCTGAAGTTTAGCTTCATATTCTTTCTCTTTCATCTGAAGGTTGTGCTGGATCGCCGACAACTGGACAAAGAAACAACACATATAAAGTAGGGGCTTTATTACGTTTTTCGCTTTTTTAACTGATTTTACAAAGTAGGGTGCCTGCCAATTTATCTAAAGGCATGGCAGATGCAGCAGGATGCCAATCTACACATATTTCAAGGTATGGCAGAGGAATCAGGGTGTCAATTTACAAGGGCGCCCGCAGCGTGACGCACTGGACGCACGTGCGTCCACCCACCAAACAAATCCATACAAGGAATAGATAGGCATCGCATCGATATTTTTGTTAAACGGCAATACGGCATGTTAAAGCATTAGATGCTATCTAAATTGAATTTTGTTCGTCACGTTTGTCACTACTTACTACTCTATCTATGGCAGCTATTTCAATTTGTTTACTTATATCTATGGTAGCAAAGCGGGCAAGCGCCCATTTTTTAATTTGTTTATGAGAGGGGGTGCGTCCAATTTTTGCAAGCCTGCGGGCGCCCCTGTCAATTTATTCAAATAATTGGACGTATGGTGCAGAGTGTCAATTTATCTAAAGATATGTGGCAGATAGAGCAGCATACCAATTCCTCTAAGCAACAGGGCAGATGAAGCAGAGAGCAAACCTTGTCAAGAAACATGGCAGATGGTGCAGCATAACAATTTTCTAAGCAGAAGTTTAGATGGAGAAGGGAGCCAATTTATCTAAATATGGCTAATGGAGCAGCATACCAATTTCTCTAAGTAGCGTTGCATATGGATCAGGGTGAAAATTTATCTGAAGAAATGTTGCAAATGGAGCCAATTTTTCTGAGCAGTATGACAGATGGAGCAGGACACCAATTTATCTGAACAGCAGGGCAGATGGAGTAGGATGCCTTCTTCCAGCAAAATAAACATCTGAACCTGAACTAGGAAGTGTACAATTAAGGACCTGTTTAGTTGAGTTGCGTTGGACAGTATCTCTTTCCACTTGGAGTTTATGCAGCTGTTGCTTCATTTCATCGACCTTTTCCAGCAGTCGAACGCGATCATCGTTGGAACTGGAGAACTGTTCGCTTGTCAGCTGGTGGCGGTCTTTGATGGAATCAAGCTCTTCCTCCAGGTGTGATTTATCCTGCTTGTACCTGCAATTTCCATCATCACTGCTGTTCAAATCGACATCATCATCGTCATCACTTGTCAATTGTTGGGATCAATAAATGAAGATGAAAATGATAATTACTTTATATATAACTTCTCACCTCTACTCAGAAACTTTGTCAAATCATTTAAAGAAGTAAAAATGTAAATCCCTCAAGTCTATGCTCAGTCTTCAGCCCTTTGGTCAGTAATGACCCCCACCTATCGATTTTGATTTGACTAAGCGCCTGTGAAAAAGCTGGTTCCCACGACTTCGCTTTTGTGGCGCTGTAGAAATCTCAAGATTACAATTATGATTACGATTAATGGATGAATCTCAAAGTCCCGGATATGGACACAGTGCATCACAGGACTCGCCATTTACTTCCAGCTTAGAGATGTATTAAATTCTACTGCTTGGTGATAGATACAAGTGTGCTTCAACAACTTATCTAGCACCTTTACAGCCTCAAACTGGTGATCATTAGACAACAGGCCAAACACACAACTGCTAGACTGCCATGCTGCACACAATTAGTATAAAGCAAATGAAGCTGTTAAATTAGTTAACCCTCAATCAGTTAACATATTGAATTTCGACCTTTGGCTTTTCCAATGGAAAAATTCACTCTAAGCGACAATCGACTGATGTCTTGGACATTGTGATAACGGCACTATAGAAGTCATTAGATTAGATTAGATTAGATTAGATAAACTACTGACCCAGTGATTCATAGGAAACAACAATGGCAAGTGAATTAAAAACCCGTTAATATAAATTAGCAAATAACTGATTTAAATAGAAATGATGGATCGATGTTTGATTACTTTCCCTTACGTCATTTCCAGTCTCCGCAGCTGATTCGTCAAGGAATCGACCTTCATCGTTGCCTCATCCCTTGCTCGCTCTGCGTTGCATGCTCGCAGGGTCAACTGGTTGTAGTCATTGCTCTCCTTTGATCCCTGGATCATTCCTTCCTGGTAGATCCGCTCCAACTCTGATTCGGCCGCTCGCTTCTCACGGATCGCTCGATCTAACTCAGCCTGCTTCTCACTGTTCTCCTGCAACATAATTAATTTGATTTATTGTAAACTGAATAAGAAATTAAAGTACTGACACATTTAGCTGAATCAGGGTAGATCATACATTAACGCTGCTCTGCAAACTATTAAGAGGTATGCAAAAAGTGGTATTATAAACAGGCATTTATAAAGTGGTATTGTTAACAGATGGTATTTACAAAGCAGTATTATTAGATGCAAAGAAATATTTATAAATAATATACAGTGGTATTAAGAGGTATTTACAAACAGGCATTATCTATGTACAGAGTGGTATTATAAAGTGTATTTACGAAGTGGAATTATTAACCGGTAATAACAAAAGCACATATGGTAAAAACTACAATTTTCAGAGGGACATTTGAACCTGGCCTTCACGTTGCATAAGTAAGAAGTATCTACCAGTTCCAGTCGCTGGAGTTCATCCATGAGTTTCGTGAGGTTCTGGTTGCAGAGTTTCTTGATGTTGTCAACCTCTTGCCTCGTCCTTGCTCCAGCCTCATCCACCAGTTTGCTGATGATGTCCTGCAAACGAGTCACTTCCTCCTGCGCTTGCTTTTCACGAATGTGTGCCTTCAAGAACAGCATTACATTCAGAAACCATGATAGAATAAGGAGGAGGCAGAAGGCAACCGGAGGACGAGGAAATGAGATGGAAGAGGAAAAGGAACAAGTGGAGAACAGTTCATCAAGCTATTCCCAACAGGAAAACTTAGATGTGAATTTTTCACAACTTTACTTTGGTAGCTTTCAGGAACAGATGTGAATGGTCAATTCAATACCTTTATAGCCGTGTTCACCGGAGACCACAAGTGGAACAGATATCTTGAAACATTTCTTTCTCTCCTGGCAGAGATTTGAACCATGCATAGGCTAATTTATTGTACGAGAGGTACCCGTACCCCCACTTTTTGGACTGGAGGTATCGTAGCCCCCTTTTCATACCCATTGTTTTTGCCCATTATTATTTTACCCAAGGAAGCCCTCAAGATTCAAAGATTCTAAACAAGAGAGAGAGAGAAAGAGAGACAGACAGAGACAGACAGACAGACAGACAAAAACAGACAGACAGAGAGCTGGCAGGGCAGGCTTTGCCCGTTTTAGCGTATGTGCAATAAACTTCGCAGAAGCAACACTGACATGAACAACACATGACCAACAACATGAAGCACAGTGTTCTCAAACAGCAGCAAAATCAGAACAATAAAGGTGAACAAATGAACAAAACACACCTGGTCTCGTTCAGTGATTGATGTTTCGACCAGTTGTAGATTTTCACTGGCCCTTAGCACGGCCTCCCTTCCACGATTCTCGGAATCATTGTTCCGCCGAAGCAGTTCCGCTAAGCGCTGTTCCACGTGGCTCTTCTCATGCTGGAGCTGTTCCATTTGGCTTGAGCTTGTGTTGAGTCTAGAGCAGATTGAAAGCACATACACAAGTAAGCATACATGGGACATCAGATGTGGTGTCACGGCAAAAGTCCTCTTCAACATTATTATTAATAAGGTTATTAAACACTGTTATATGACTAGAACAGCAACTGTTAATACAATGTGTCACAGAGATACTGACTTGGCTTGCATGTCACTCAGCTGGTGGTAAAGTTCTTTGACATGTTGGTCCACCACATGTTTACTGCCCTCTTTAATCGCTCGCTGTTTTTCCTTCAAATATACAATATATAACATCTCCATTACGACGTGATTAGATTGGGCTGGATTAGATTACATTGAATCTGATTGCACATGAGACCAGTAGAATTTCATATCGAACTCAAAGGTAGAGGACAGACATTTTCCTGAACCTGGTACCAGACAATCTAAATCATTTTATCAACACCTACAGTTTTGAAATTAAACTGAATTAAAATTCTGCATTAAACCAGATACAAGTAACATTACACTATGGTTGAATATGAAGTGAAGTCTGACCTTGAGAGCCATTTCGCTGCGCAAGTCTTCCAGTGTTGACCTTAGCTCAACAACCTGGATATTGGCAACCTTGAGTTCACTCTTTGTGACTTTGAGCTCTTCCTGCAGCTGAATAATCTGCGAGTTGAAGTCACCAACACCTCGAACATATTCATCTTTTATCTAAACGACCAAACTGAAACTGAAACTGACTGGCTTTAAATTAAAATGAAACTACCTAAATGGCTTTTAAAAAGTGAAACTTGCTGAATGACCTTAACTGAAAATGAGCCTCACTGTCCTTAAATGAAAGTAACACTAATTGAAAGTCCATAGCTGAAAGTGAAACTCAATGACTGGCCACAGCTGAAACTCAGAGGATGACTACACTGACAGTGAAACTAGAATTTGAAACTACTCACCTGATGTGCCTGAGTCTCTAAACTCTGCAGTCGTGGATTTATCTGAGAACTCTGCAACAGAAAACCAAGTGCTGGCACTCAAATTAACTTCTAACGCTTAATCAATTAAGTTTATTAATTATAACAAGAATTGAGAGTAAAGGACCACATTTTCAGTTTTAAATTGTGTCAAGAAAAACATAAATTAGAAATAGAAGAGCTTATAAGTAGTAGCAGCATTAGTAGTAGTAATAATAATAATAATTACAAATAATGATAATTAAAAAATCTCGTCAAGTTCCAGCAAGGAGGAAGTGCTGCGGGGATAAAGTGCTACACGAAAAAATGCTGCAATAGCTGACAAGGTCTCCCTACCAGAACTTGATGAGGTTTAGTCAACCCAAACATTTAATGTCCAGAGCTTTTCTTAGGTCCTGAGCAATCACCTGTACCTTTGGGGAAAAATGAAAAAATAATAGTAGTGAAATCCAATGCTTCATAGCTATTGCCTTCCATGGCACTTTTTGCTCTGCAGTATACGGATGAGATCTAGTTGTTTCGAAACTTTCTTTTATTCTCTGGAGCATTTTTATGCTCCTGCTATACCACCTATACCACCACCGCTGTAATATATATTTTGATTATTATTATTTACATATATTTTTAACTCAAGGTAGTACTAATCCCTCAGGCTATCAAAACTAAATACGGAGACAAAAGGGTGGACGTCTGGACTTGCCTTTCACTCGGCAAGTCCACGTTGGGCAAAGGTGCCACAGAAGGCAATCACGTTAAAGTGTTGAACGGCAATTGCTTTTATTATTAATACTGTTACTATTATTAATAACAATACTGGTAAAAATAACAATAGCGAATCTGGCTGTATCTCACCCTTAGTTCTCTTTCGAGTCGTTCGACCTCACGCATTGCCGACTGCAACATGTCAACAGCTGATTCCTTCTCCTAAAGTAAGAAACCAATAACCTGATTGTATGACACTTCTAATCTGATCCCGATCTTGGCAGAAATACACAGGCATAGTGGCTACCAATGAAGGGCAGGTTGTTCTTAAAATATAACATTTCTGCCAGGGCTGTTCTGCTGCTTAGAAAATCAGAGCTTAGAAAATCAAGCTGAAACATAATGTAATGCATAGGCTGTTCACCACAATGGTCGCCACCTATGTTGGTGCCAGTGCCCACTTGTCGTGATACCAGTGCCCACCTGTAGTGCCATGCTCAGCTGATTTTCTAGGTTGTGAATAGTCTGTCCATCTGATCCTCCAGTGATGTGTGAAGTACCACCCTCTGCAGGTAGCAGAGACTCCATCTGAGATGCTGCCATCTCCTTCAGTTGCCTCGTTAATCTGTCACAGGTAAAACAAGACACCTGATGAGAAGGACACGTCGAATTTCATACGTCTCCATCCTCCTCTCTCTCTCTCTCTCTCTCTCTCTCTCTCTCTCTCTCTCTCTCTCTCTCTCTCTCTCTCTCTCTCTCTCTCTCTCTCTCTCTCTCTCTCTCTCTCTATCTCTCTCTCTCTCACACACACACACACACATACACACTCTGTCTGTCGGTCTCTCTCACTCTGACTTTCTCTCTCTACTCTCTTTCTCTCAAATCTCTTCCATCTGTTTGCTTGTTTTTTTCATATGCTTTGTACAAACAACAACAAAAACAATAACAAAGATAATAAAACTAAAGTACTATTTGTACCAGCCATTCCAGTTTTGCTCAAGTCTCCAGACAACCAACCTTTTCTCTTCTGATAATATCTGCAGATACCTCAGTAAAAATTTCAAAATATAAACAGAACTAAAAAATTGCAATGAACACCTTAATCTTATCAATCATCTATATAAATGGAAACCCACATGGACGTCATCTATTGGATGAAATATGACTAAAGTGAAACCAACCTGGTGTTTTCTGCCACCAGGTTATCGATCTCTGATCGTAAGTCTTGTTTCTCTGTCTAAAAATAGAACCAAAAATCCAAATTTTTTCACCCTAGAGGTTCGTCGTATAGTAAAGCCCAAATTGAGGACTGCCGTTTGATTCAGGTTGACCCCTGGCATTCATAGCAAAGGCAGTGTTATCAAATTGTATGAAGGATGTCAGTTCTAAGGCAAATTAATAACTGAATTTGGAGTAACAAGAATTGAAGATGCTCCATATAAACCCTCAATTACAGAAAACAAAATAAATATTAGTTCATAGGGAGATTTGAGTTCAAAATTCCCGGTTTCCAAACTTTGATTTTGATCTCACTTACAAAATACGGCTTATCTGTTAACTTACAGCTGACCACCATCCTATCCCCATTAATGTACACAAATTCCTTAAAATCATAAAACATAATATACTTTTCAGACATGTATCCTGGTAGACTCATTGGAATTACACTTACCCGAATGGTTTCGATCTGCTTTCGAAGGAGTTGAATATTTGAGTCGTATTCAGCCAAGAGTGGTGACAGAAATCTAGATAAGGCAGAAGACACAGCAAAGAATGAAATAAGATACTCAGGCACGGCCTTTGACAGTGTTGACCTAGGGCAAAGGCCAAGTGAACTAGCACAGCACTTGCTGATTGTTCCACCATAAACATCGGTCCACTAGGCCACTTGTCAGTCATAGTATGAATAGCTGAGTTCATAGGTGTCCATGCACGTTTGGGCCATCGTTGTCAAGGTGACTGCAAGTGCCATCACAGTCAACACAATTAAGAATGAACACGAGCTTCAGTTCATTCGGAGACCAGTGTAGAAAATGCAGGTAAGAAAATGACATGATTTATTTATTTATGACATCCAACTTTTAGTACTTAAGGCTGTCATCATCAGCAACACCTCGTCCTTGTCATATGTATCAATGTATGCATCCATACATTAATACAACGCCTATAGATGGAGAGCATCTCAAAGGCTTTGCAACACCCAAATAGAACATTAGCCTCTCCTCCTTATCCTCATAATTGTCATCAATCATCAGTAAACTAATCTACTCAAGACACTTTTATATCACCGTTATTACAAAGAATCAGCAGGTGGTCTTTCTAAGCAAAACAACACTCCAAAAGCACAGTCTACTCGAAGGAACCAGTTGAGGTCTGTGAGGCTCCAAGACAGGACGAAGAAAGGCTACAGAAGATAGAATTAAGAGAGAGAAATTCCGTTGGTGAAGTTTCTTCAAATGGTGTTTCAGATGATTCAGATTATATATACTTATTATAACTTGTTATATCTAATCATTTACTACTATCACTATTTACTCATCCAAGAATTTGAATTAACATTGTCCCAATCATCACCCTCACTCTCACCATCACTTCAATCATATATTCGTCATCATTTTCACCTTCATCTTCTTCCTCCTCCTCCTCTTCCTCTGGTACTTCTCCTCTTCCTCTTCTTCTCTAAAAGATTATAATTTCATGACAAGATCCTTTTGAATTGCTGCTACACAAGTATTAGATAATAATCAGGAATTCAGATCCAACATTTGCTCATGATCGATTACTCATGATCATGAGGATCATCATGCACTGCTGTGGACAGGCTTTCATAAATCAGAAGGCATTTTCCTTTAATTCTTTCATTAAGTCTATTTGGCTATAAATAATGTAATTTATGATCCCACTGATTACACTTACTGCCTGTCTGTGCTCCATGGCAGATCTGGGACATCCCCTGCATCATGCAAATGATCCTAAAAATAAACACCAGCTATTCTATTGGTAAACCACCACTAACAGAACTCATAAAAAGATTCAATTCCAAAAGTAAAACAGCAGCAGACATATATCCTAATAAATTTTTTTTATAAAACTACAATCTTTGAACAGCTGAAAACCCTACAAAAGAATTCATTCTAATGTTGAAACAGTAAAACTGGTCTGATAACAAAATCACATCAGAGATAGATTTAATTTAATGGCAAACAAGGCATCAAATTCTCTGTATATGCACTACATAAATCTTCTTCAAGTTCTCCAAACATCCAATGGTGCCACTCTTCTCGATGCTGGGCTTCCTCCTTCAGTGTACTGTATCCATCCACCATCATCCAGTCCAGCAGCATCTGTTTAGGTCTTCCCTCATTCTCTTTCACTCCATTCTTCCCTCCAAGATAGTAGGGAATCCCCTCTCAGTACAAGACCAATCCACTTCCTCCATCTTTCTCTAATAGTAGCCATAAGAGACCTTTCCTCTTGCACCCTATACACAAATACTGTTGCATGTTGCCTCGCGTTAGCCTTGTTTCTATCTAGGGTCAGGTTCAGGCTTCAACATGAACAGCTCTATCTCTTGTCAACTTGTCTTTTTCAATGAAAGTTCAGCCAAACAGTTCAAACAACTAATTTTCCACAGTTCCACAGATAATGTTTCCTACCAACCCAAAACTTAAGAGAACCAGATGTGCTCCTGATTCTCCTTAAATATACTGATTTATACTCTTCCAAAAAAGTGGCCGAACTCCCTCATTCAGCTAGCCTCAGTCCTGTTCTGGCACCTTTGGTGTGGTATGAGCATTGACAAGTCACCCCCCAGCAAATACCTTACCTCTAGGACATGTCATGCCCCAATACATACATACATACATATATATAATATATAACCAAATGCAAACATACATACATGCTTTTATACATATATTTATGCTTGTATGTATGCATACAAGCATACATACAACATACACACATGCATACATATGAGATGAGAAGATGATTTGGCTGCTGAGGTTGCTGTTTGTCTTACCTGTGGTTCAGTGGGTGGCAAATTATATCGTTCTTGGTAGTCCCCAAGAACAGCAGTGAGTCTTTGAACTATGAATTTTATAATCAACACAGTACGGCAATAAGTACACACTTTATTAGCCAATCGATCATTCAAACAATCAACCATTCAATCAACTGATCAATGAAATAATTAACCAGCCAGTTGGGAAATCAACTTCATTTCTTTCATGGAATAAGTCAACAATTCCTCTTAAATTAAATCCGCAACATATACATCAGACCAGATACTTTTGTACAGAAGTGAAGAGCTAGCTGAGGATTGTTGATTGCAGTAAAGTATTTTAAAAGGCATATCAGGCCCATGACAGACATTCCTCGATGATCTGCTCTGATTTCTTTTGTTTATCCATTGCTTAAACAAATAATTAATTGATGAATGATAGGCGTTTATCATTTTGTAAATTTTAATAATATGCTTTGAATGAAAATGCTATATATTGATGTGTTTCCTTCCTGTAAGATGTCAGGACGGCTCAGAGATGAAACTTTATCATGCGGGATAGTGGGTGATGGAACAGTGTTTGCAGGGATGGTGAAGAAATGGGGACAGGTTACTGCAGGAACATGACGGATGGTGTTTAAACTAAAAATGGGGCAAGAATGAAGCCTTATTTCTGTTCTCGCTCACTCTCTATTTCTTACACTCTGAGTGACTCGAATAAGAAGGCTTGAAACTGCACCATCCACTAGGGAGTAACCGGTTATTGGCTCGGAAACCGATAAGCACCGATAACTACTTCAAATCCCATTATCGGAAAATCCGAAAATTCTATCACCGATAAAAAGTTCGAAAAATCGTAATTTTTACGGGGGTGCGCTTCCTGAGAAAGCTAATGAAAGTGGTGCGCTTCCTTGAAATGTGCTTAAAATTAATCTAAAATTCTAAATTGATACATTTTCAGAAATAAGTTTGCTGATGTAGTTTTTCATGGACCGAAATTTTCCGCAACTTCAGCAAGGCTATCGCAAAATACATAGCGAAATGCCACAAAGTTTTAATATATCTGTATATAATATATATTTTAACATAACCATCATATTGTGATAACTTCACTCACAAGCTCAACAAATATTTGCGATTATCGGTATCAGTATCGGAATCACCAATAAAACGTGCTAAATTATCGGTATCGGTTATCGGAAGAAAAGTGCTTATCGGTTACTCCCTACCATCCACATTATAAAGCAACACCAATCAGCTACCATGTTGCCATAATGCATAGAATAAATTCACAACCTTCCCAGTTCCAAACTCAATTAAAAATCATGCAAACGTGCCCAGAAATAAGAAGGTAGCCCTCATAAATCTCAAAACAATATTGTAATTAAATCACGTGTCAAACAATGTCAAAGACACTGCATAACAAACTTATTTCCCTAACAAACACATTCGTTGCACCAACACTGGTCACAAGTTTTTATCAGTGGCACATTACAGGCATTCCATAGTCTTAAACTAGACTGTCTGTGCTTACAAAAATTTACAAGAGACCAAACACGTCAACAAAAGTCAACAAAATTGAAAAATCTACTAAAATGCTTCTGATATATAAGACTGGTTTTCTTTGTAATGGTTAATGCCCTGACTGGTTTTCTTTGTAATGGTTAATAGCTGTTCAATTCTGTTTTCTTTATTTCAGATCTGCTGGTTGATATCAGTGAAGGGCCTTACATTTATGCAAGGCAGCAGTTTTCGCTTTGAAACGAAAGTAACTGAGATTAGTTCTCAAGAAAGCAGGCAGCATTAACCGTCTTTAAACTGTATTTTTTCCTTCGCCAAAATCTTTTGTGAGGCAGCAAATCTGCATAATAAATGTACGAATGCCTTCTACAATGCTCGTAGCTAAGTAAGTATATTAATTTTTTAATAAACGCTAGCAAACGCACAGCGCTTTACATACAACATTACACACAGAGGAAAGGAAATAGTACAGAAATAATAACGTTAGATCTAAAATGAAATAATAGCAACAGAGCCTAACTGTATATAGCATCCTACCCAAGCAACCTCGTTGGGTAAGGGAGTCAAATCTAGGGAGGACCAGATTATGAGAACGTGGGCGCAAATCATACCCAGTCTTTAGAACGGCAGGTAGAAGGTCATGGAGGAGGTGACTAGGGTTTCAAGAATGTTATTAAAGAGATCACAATCAGTTTTTTTGCAGAGTTCCTCAAAAGTTGGAAAAGAAGGAGGGAGGTAGCCAAGACGAACCAACTTACGAATAATTGCACCCAAATGATCCAATTCCTGCTTGTTGGCAAAGCCTAACCATACCTGAGAACAGTATAACATACGATTGACAGTGGTCGCCCGTATCACATCATGGAGCCTGGGCCCAAGAGCCCATGTGAAATCAAGATACGATGAGCCTGGTGCTTTCTATAGCGCTCATATATAAGACCCCAAGGCGTAAACTGGTCTAGTCATAAAGATCTTTGAAGAAAAATTACCGTCTTTATCATATTACATTACTGAATAATATCACAATTCTTGTCCAGGACCATTGGCATTGCATTCCCAAAACACTGCCTTCGACAGACGTGTAGGAACTAGCTCGCTAACGATCATCAGTTCATCGACATTATAAAAGTATCAACCTTGATCTCTTAAGAACTTTACGTCATCTGACTCCATGAGAAATAATTAGGTGATCTTCACGGATCTTGTTTTGTTGTTCCTTTATTTAAAAGGGTAAGCGGTAAAGTATTGAAATCCTTCGAGAATTGTATTTAAACATTCAACGATTGGTAGCCATTTGTAAACACCACAGGTTCGCAGAGAATTCCAGGAAATTGAACTATAAATATTTGATACAGTTGATTGAGCGCTATTACACGTCTCACGACATCAATATATTTGGCAATGTATTAAAGAAAAAGAGTAGTCCCTTAACGAATTCCATGAAGAAGAGAAATAATCATCCTTTAACGATTTCGCTGAGGCAGTTACGAGTATGAAGTGCTAGCGAACAGTTTAATAAATTAATTTAAGAAATCATCTTCATTTCTGCGTATGGCATTCCACAAAAACTACCATGGCGTTCTGAATTGTATCATACCATCTGCTGATACTGGTCGCTGTATCTCATTTGCTTTCTTGATGTATTATTCTTCTGGAAATATTGACCAATATACCTTGACTACTTGGTTTAGTTTATACCTGGTTCAGATTGGTCGACCTCGACCACATAATCTGTCATGACACGTGATATGTGGCTTATCCCCCTCAACGTCATTCACATAAGGCGTTACTAATGGCTCTGCGATAGGTCCTTACTCTTTCTGTTGTATTCAACGCCAGTAATTTTTCTAATACGTGTATCATTATTTAATCACTATAGTTATGCATATTCTGATGACCACATACATGCATCTTGCCTAGTCCATTCAGTAATTGAACTATAAGCTTATAAATATTATGCTTGTGCATGTCTCAAGTCCTCAGTACATGGCTGGATGTATTGAAACCGAGTATATCTTAACATGAATAAACTGAATTTCTTATGTGGTTCTCCCAGAACTAATATGCCTAGCATTCCCATATGCCTACAAGATACATTATACAAATTAATGGAGTTTTCATTAAAGTCGACATTGGAATCTTCTGTGAACAAGTGGGTTCCCACACCTTGGCTTTTTTGGGGACTCTGGAAATCTCAAGATTATTTTGCCTAAATTACATCATCAGGCTATTTTAACCAGAGGCAACTCGGACCTTTTCGCCAGTCTTTAACTCAAGATGCTGTGCTATGCTCTTCACCATCTTCATCATGAATTAGCTTGGATCATTGCAATTCAATGCTCAGTTTCCACCCTTCTGACTTCATACAATCAGTTCTGCGTTCAGCAGCTCACCAAGTTTTTCAGTTTCCTCCAAGGTCTCCATTTATACAAGAGTTGACTAAAATCTATGGAAAACTAATCCTTCTCGTTGCAACAGGTTTAATGTCTTCAAAATTACATGGGTTATCTTTTCCAGCTCAAGTTCACTGTACAGTTGTTATCCTTGCATGTAAGGCACTTCATGGTCTAGCACCGAGCTAGCTACCTTTGCGTATGTATTCCATTGTCGCTTAATACCACCAGGACACACTTAAGACCAGCCTTCTCTGACACACCGCTTTCCCCACTTATCATGCCTTCTTGCAAATCTTTGAAATTCACTACCACCAGATTTCTCTAATTTCTTTCTGCAATGATTTGAAGGCATCCTTTTCCAGCTACTTGTGCTCTCACACGTTAGTGCAATCAAATTATGTGATAAATAATAACAATTTCATTTGATTTACATTTAAAGCAGAACGCCATACTCCTTCATAAATGATGTATCATTCAACTTATAACTACATGTAATTCCAATAATCAGTGGTTTAACACTTTGACGATGAGCCTCATTGGTTTCCCAGTCACTTTTAGTACATTCTTGTCATTAAAGTGTTAAGGAACTATAAGTAAATGCCACTAGTAAAGCATTTGCAACTTCATTTTCTTGGCCTCAGCCGTTACTGTTTATGACTGCTCTATCCCCTCCCCAGCTAATCTTTACATCGACATTTCACACCTTGAGTCAGTGCATCAAATAATGAAGATTACTAATACATAGGTTTGAAAGGTCCTTAAAAGGCATTATACAATACTTGGCCACAGATGATCTAATAGATGATCTAATAGAATAAATTCTATTCCTGATTCCTGAAGGATTTTAACCCAACTTCTGGGTTGAACATATTCAGCAAATCCTATCTGAATATTATTTTATATGATATTCAGACAAAACTAAACGAAAAATATTTTTATTTTGATGTTCAGATTTCCTTCTGCATCACAATTACATCATATGGTGAAAACCTTGTCTGCAAATAATACATAGCTTTTCAGTAAAAGTCATTCTACTTTATGCAAATCAGCATCGGTTCAATAAATTCCATTGACAACTCTGGCTTCCTGCCAAAAATTTTAACACAATCTCTAAATCAAGCTCTAAAAGTAAATGTAGAATTTATGCCGTTACCACACGCACACATCACACCAGATGTAAAGAAGCATTAGAGCATTACATGCTACTTCCAGAGCCCTAATAAACTAAAACTAATTCAAATCAACAGTCTACTGAATATTTCATCTATCACAACAACAACCTTTCAGACATAATAGACCTAGTGATTTTAAGTTGGCAACTCATAAATACTGAGCAAAAACTGGCCTCTTCAAGATCATAAGCATAAAAAAATTCCCACTGCATTCAAAGACGAGGCCAAAAACACCGAACAGCCACAACAGCTGACTTTAAATTCTCTATTCTGATATGACAATTTGCATCTAAGACAGTTTTAAGACCAGCAGAAGGGAGCAAAACAACCTAGTTTTTGGAAATGACCTTCAAACAAACAAAATTAAAATTAAATGTCAGTGAAGCTATAGAAGTCACCAGAGTACAAGTTTAATTCGTCGATTTACAAATACATGCAGAAAAATAATTAACACTGTTAATTGATGTGTAAATGATTTGAAATCAACTTGCAGTGAATAGTTTGCATTCATACAACATGCTACAACTGACCCTTGACTTTTATAGAATAATCAATCAGTAATAGAAGAATTAAGACTGTAATTTATCTGTTTGTGGAATTAACAGTAGATAGAGATGCAGTCAATAAAGAAAAATTAAACACAGATAAAAGTTCATGTCTTATAACTGAGCAAATCAGCAACATATGTAGACAGCTATAGAATATTTATCAGTAGTTGCAGAATATTTATTGCAACATATACAATTAATCATGTTATAGACTAAAAACATCATTAGAAATCAGAGGGAAAGTCATTGACTGGTAAATCATCCCTTGACATTGGTGACTGCATCATGAATTGAACTGGCAACATAGTCGATGTTCTTGGTGGTTACTCCGCACATGTTGATACGACCACCTTCTTTAAGAAGATAGATGTGACAGTTTTTAATCAAGTGCTCAGACTGATTCACTACAACATGCAAGCAATATTATGCTCATTAAAATGTTTAAGTATAACAGAATCTTTTCATAACACCACCAGTACAACCACAATTCAAATATACATGTACTGCAGCTCCAGATACAGATTTAAGAAATGATTAACGGCGCTATAAAATGCCCGGATAAATGCACAGATGGATTCCAAAAGTAATTCAGCTTTAGTACACTTAGCCTTATTCAGTAGTCTCACCACAATCAAGTATTTTTTTACTATCTCTTAAAGGCAGCATTCTTAGGAGTTTCCATAGTAACTTAACATCAAGGTTCAATATTTTGGGTAAAGCAAAATCTTGCGATGCTGGATTTCATCCATGACCACAAATCGAAGCACTTACGGCTTGGACCAACCTTTTGGGCAGTAATCAGGCTTCCAGTCACCCGATGACAGGACTAACATACTCTACATGCTACAGTGACTAACTACTTGCATATAAAAATTATCTCCAATTACTTCCACAAGAAATTATTTATTTAGCATGCATGCATGCACTCACAAACATACATTCACCATCAGAGCCCCACCAACTAGACTTTTCTAAACTGCAAAATTATCTTGTTAGGACTGATCTGAATACTTGAGAGTCCAGTGTAGCTGAACATCCCGGTCTGTTGGACGATGTGATCCCAAGTTCCAGGTGTTCCAAGTTCCTTCAGCTTCTTAAACAGCATCTGACGCATCAGCAGAATACGATCCGCCATTGTCTTAACTGTAGCCTTCCTACAACCAATCACCAGCAACCCAACATACTGTATAGGAGTATCAAATCAATGGTATTTTGCATTCATGTTCTCTAATACAGTTCAAGCGTTTTCTATGTTCGAAATCTGTTAGCAACTGGGTGGGTCAATTAGTGGACATTCTCTGCCGTTACGGCTTTGCCAATGTTGCATAATTACCAACATCACATATTTGTAAACAAATGGGGTGCTCTATGTAAAGTAAGTTCTCTTCAGTATAGTTCAATGTATGTATATATCAAGGCATTTATATAGCACCTTTACTGAACGTCTGAAAAGCACTGCAAACCTGGTAATTTGAGTGATCTGAACTGGTGCAACTTGATATCTATAGGTTGAAAATGTATGTTGCATCAAGTAAAATGAAAAATATGTATTTTCTGATAAAGACGGTTCATGATACTGCTAGCTTAGGCTGTGCTTTGTGAAGTCCTTAAAAGGAACTATATTAAATATTTATATATTTATATACATACATACATTCACTCACTCACTCTGTTCATCTGTCTGTCTCTCTCTATCAACTCAAACCCAACATTCAACAGCAACTGCATGACTTTTATCAGACCCTTTCAATTTCGAACTTACCATTCGGTAAACAGTTCTGGACTGTTGAGCACAGCTGCGACAATCCTACCACCATGGGCCGGTGGGTTTGACCAGGTTTCTCGAACAATGATTTCGAACTGAGAACGGACTTTTGGCAGCAGCTCCTCGCGACTGACTACAAACACCAGCTGTCCAACTCTCTCATCTTCAAACAGAAAACAAAATCATGTGCAATGCACTTTAATAACATTATGCACACCCACCTCAACAGGTGGTCAGAATGCACAAATACAGCTTAGGGGCCATCCATATATTACGTACGCAAAAATCCGGGGAAATTGGACCCCCTCCCCCCTGTTCGCAAGCGTACTTTCTTCCACACCCCCTCGCGTACGTACACTTGACGCACCCCCCCCCCCGAAGACCAGCTGCAGAAAGTGTTGACAGCTCCAGGCAGCCCGACTGTCTGCACTTTAGGCCAGATTGAAGGGCCAATATAGACAAATTATAGGTGTCTCGTTCACAGCACAGAATAACTGCACATGGCTTTTATATAATGTAATAAAATGCCATGGACGACTACAGGAAAATACAAAGTTAGGCTAATGTGGACGTCATAATTAGAAATTTATTTTGCGTACGTACACAGATTGATTTTTTCTGATGTTGATCTGATTACGGCTTGCTTTTGGTGCACAATCGGCTGATGCCTTGTGCATCAGACAACTGCGCAACAGATGTTGCTAATTAACAATAAAAGTGCCCACATATTGAACAGTTTACATTGGTGAACTTTGTGACCACTTATATCAGCCTTACAGTACTTTTACCAGCATTTAGAGTTTAATATCTAATAGGGTAATATAAATGCAGGGAAAGTACATTTTCATATCTGTCCTCTTTTTACTCAGCTGTTCAGCACTGCAGATTATACAACAATGTAACCCGAATTTACTGAAAAGTCCCCACATCAATTGCTCCTTTCAAACAGACATATCCCTAGAAGTTCATGTAAATAACCACAACTTATAGACCATAAAATACAGCATTTATTGAAATGACTAACTGTAAAGTCCAAAGTTCTTGGAGAATGACTGGGCAGCCAAGAGCTCGAATCCCTGTTCAACAAAGTACCTTACAGACCAGGCGTCCTTATCAAGATCCCCCGAGGAAAAACCCTGATAAGCGCAGTCAAAGAAGGGGAACAAGTGCTTCTCCTGATAAAACAGAACAAACAAAACCAATCAGCAAATCAATCAGTCAATTGGTCGATCAATCAACTAGTAGTAGGTCTGTCGGATGGTGAGTCAACTAATCGACTGACCAACCAACCCATCACTTAATATCAGACTTGTTGTCCTCGAGACCAAGGTCTTGGTCTCTAGTGCACTCGAGTTCGTTTTTAAAAGTCTTGGTCTTGGTCTTGAGACCAAAAGTCTTGGTCTTGGTCTTGAGGTTCAAAGTCTTGGTCTTGGTCTCGCAAGACCAAGACCGGCTGTCAATATGCACAACCATTTAACAAAACTCAAGAACTTAAAAAATTATCAAGCCTGTTTGCATCATAGCCTTCGACAAATACCTACGAATGGATGCAAGTCTTGTTGGTCAGGAAAACCCATCGGCAGCAGCAACTAAGTTATGCTGTGTCTGGAAGCCCTTCCGAGACTTTTTCTGAAGCCAGACGGTCTGATAAACCATGGAAGGATTTCAAAAAGGCTCACGATTTACATTTACATTTAGTGCTTGCATGAAAAGCTACTGTGTGTGCAAGCGACTTCAGCACCTGTAGAACGTATTTTTTCACATCGTGGAATTTTTATGCGGCCCCACAAGGCACGTCTTCGTCAGAAAATTCTGAGCGAATTGGTTTTTATCAAATACAAAAGGCATTTGGAATAACATATTGCATAAAGTACTTTTGTAAATACGATTTCGAAATCTCTGCAGTTGTAGGCCAATAAGACTCATGTTTTAATTAAAATAGCAAGTAGTCCGACTTGACAATTTTATTGTAAGGAAAAAAAGTCTTGGGCTGAATGTGATTTTTTGGGTCTTGGTCTTGAAGTTCAAAGTCTTGGTCTTGGTCTCGAGGTTCAAAGTCTTGGTCTTGGTCTCGAGGTTCAAAGTCTTGGTCTTGAGGTTCAAAGTCTTGGTCTTGGTCTTGAGGTTTAAGGTCTTGACAACAAGACTGCTTAATATCAACCATTCAATCAGTCACTATCGATTGTCACCCTGTGTGTTACAGAGCTTTGTGAGGGACTTAAAAATGCATTACATTACGTGTCCTGATGCATACCATAACGGCACTACAAAAGTGTCTAGATAACATTGGTCATTTATTCAGGTCATGAAACTCACCAATACAGTCATTCCATTACTTCAGGGAACCCACCAGTCAGTCAATGAATTTTCAATCAACTACTAATCCACGTAATACAGTAGTAGTTTTAAAAAGTGAACCAGTAATTGACAAACCAGGTCAAATAAAGCAGCTGAATTAATCTTCTACCAATACCATTGGGTCAACAACGTCAATGTTCAAACTTAGTCATCTCATCGGGCAGTGGAAAAAATGCAATTTGAGCAACCAGCTGGCAGGTTATTTAGCTGTTTAAACGATTTTCACAATCACAAAAGTCAACCCAAGAAAATGTGAGACAGCACTGCATCAGTTCTTACCTTGATGACAGCCGCTATTTTCTTCCACTGGTCTTGAGTTGGGTCCGATCCTGTTGGATTGTGAGCTGCCATGTGCAACAGAATCACAGACTTCTGCGGAGCATTCTGAAAAACCCAAAGAACGATGCAAAATCACATAGGAAAATATTTATATACAGCTATTTGTGAGCTTCACAAAGCAGTTTTATCTGACCAGTGGCTGGCTGATTGATGGTGTCCACCTTTCACCTAAGAGCCATCATGAGTCAATCCAACATCGATAAGTGACTGGAATGGTCCACCTCCAGCTCAAGGGGACAGGCTTCAGCTGAGTCAAGCCATAGACTTACTGGCCTGCTTATGCTGTGTATGTCACGCAACATTCAACACGGTCCAGTCTTTGGAGCGGCACCAGTCGTCAATCACAGAATGTCTCCACTATCAACCGTAAGACGGGTGATGGTTACCTGTTCTGCGCAAAGGCCTATCTGGTGGCGATTCGAGAGATATCCAAGTGCCATGTCATCATCTATCTATGAGAGACCGCTGAATAATGAGACAACTGTAAGCCATCGGCGGTGGATCATATCACCTATGGTCATTCCTCATATCGTCGATTCTACGTGCTTCAGGAACTCTTTACTGCCATTATCAGCCAGTTCTAGCTGGGAAGCTGTCGGTTGGGTCTGCGTGTATGCCTGAACTAACCACTGGAGACTCTTCTGGTTATCTGAACAATGTTTGCTAACTTTACCAAAAGGTAAAAGTAATGACATAACATAACATAAATGAGAATTTGTATAGTGCAACTTCAAGGAAAAACTCACCAGTAGCGCTCTCAACTCTACAAGGAGAACAGAATAGACTTCAAGCACTTGCAGAACACAGGAGATAGACAGACCAGTTCAGATCTAGTTTTATGAGGAAGGTTGTTTTAGGCCACACAACCAATGGAAGCAAAGTATCTGCGCTGAGTTGTAGAAAAAAGCCTGGACAAGAACAACACCTCGAGCAGCTGAACAAAGGGAAAATTGGCCAGGAACAGACAAGGCAGAGATAATATAAGTCTTGTTACCACATCAAAAGTCTTCAAAATATGAAAATAACAGACTTTACTCAGAACAGAAACAATTCATTGTACCCTGAGGTCTTCCAACAGGTTCTCGAAGTCAATGCATCTTTTCTTGTCATCCCAATAACGATATTCCTTAATGTTCTTGTAACCCACAGACTTTGCAATGCCTTTATGATTGCCTGAACAGCAACAAATAACAACATTGGTAATCAATTTCTACAAGACAACACATTCTAAATCTTTCTCTGGACACTTTTAAGGAATCTTCTAAAAACCTCTCAGAAACGCTCTACTAATAAAATTTAACACAGCACGACAATAAATATTATATTATTAATTCTGTGAATGAGTCATCAAGTCATCTGCTGCATTCAACAAATCAAACATGCAAGCAAGTAAAAGACCAATGCAAAATACAAAATGTAAAACAGTTGCAACTTATGTTCTGCATTCATATATTGCACGATACTGTAGTGGTTAGCGTGCTGACTGTCAATCCAGAGGCCAGGGTTCAAAATTAATGTCAGGGCTGAAATTTGATTAGGGATTTCTGAAAACGAATCGGATGGCAGCATTTGATTCTATCATGAGGCATGATTCGAAAAACGATTAGCCCTTGATGCGTTTTGTTGTAAACTAATTGTTTTAATTGTTTACTGCACTGCGACTGCCACACTGTTTGGGCGTTAACGGAAACCCTGCCCTTACCCCCCACTCCGGACACCCATGACTGTAGCATCTAAATGGACAACAAGCTGACATGTAGTGGTGTACGTTAGAAATGCAACTGGATAACATTTCGTTGTGTGACACATCCTCCATTTTGGCCATCAAAATTTGTGATTCGAAGGTCCCTATTTGATCATCTCTAAGACTGGGTGGGGTCTGCCCTATATGCCTGAAAACTTCTGCATTTGAGATGAGTGCAGCATATGGAAGGCATTCAGCTTCTTCTCTAGAGCCACTGTGAGTGTCCAGTTATCATCTCCATAAAGGACCGATAATAATGTGATGTGCAAGCAGGCGAATTCTGGTAGCGCTTTCGTGAGGTACTTGAAAGGTGCTATAGTGAGTGTCTAGATACACAAACACATCGTGCACAATATATATAAATGGTCTCAATGAATGAATGAATGAATGAATGAATGAATGAATGAATGGGCACCTACCCCAAGTGGGTTTGGTAACATAAATCGTGTCATATCCCAACCGCGAATGGAGGAAATCCATTCCAATTCGAACTGCTCCGGTTCCTCCAATCGCCTGAATCCCCTCAACCTATAACCAAAGAAACACCAAAATGCTCAAAACTACTACACAAGCATAAATAAATGTAAATAAAGAACAATTTGGAATATAACACACATCAGTATTGCCGGTCGTATAATTCACATCAGCCCTTTTGGTCATCATGTAATATTGCTGAAATGCTATAAAATAAGCAAAAAGTAGTTCCAACACCATATTACAAGCAATGTTTGAAAGATAATTATCACAAAGATATATTTAGCTTTTAATTTTGCTAATGTATGTATTAACTAAACTTATTTAGGTATTAATTTTACTAACTTGGGTATTAAGTTAAGTTTAATTGGTATCTGAAAATTATGAAGCACTCTGATTAGGTGCTCTAAAACTAACGAGTACTTAAGCAATTATAATGAATTGCCTTTACACAACAGTCATCCAAGACAACTGGAAAATGTTTGCTGAACAGTGCAACAGCATGCATGTGCAGTGAAAGACTGTTCCAAGAGGAAGGTTCAAGACATGATGGGCTCGAGCTCATGTGTGGAAGCGCGGCACCTGCATATCTCCACGAGAAGCAGAGCACATTGATGGCCGACCCGGTTGCCTTGACACTGGAACGTAAAGCTCCCTGATGTATGTCGACCAACGAGGCCCACCCCAGGAGAATCATCAATGAATGGCAACGAAGTACTACACACCACACTAATACACACTGCGCTTACCCGTTTCTCTTTAATGGCTGGCGAGTTCTCTCCAAGAAGAAGCCTTGCAGCAGCCGATCTCATAGCTGGTAGTCCAGCCACTGGCAAATATTCATGGTTCAGGCTTTTGTCAGCTGCCAACTGACCCTCGACCTTTACAACCACTGGCAACAGCCATGGTTTGCTATCGTCAGTTCGATATGCTGTGCAGGACAGACATAAAAAATAGCCACTGCACAGGGATGGGCATATTACACAGTGAAATGTAATTGAATTACGAATTGCTTGTGAAAATGTAATTAAATTACAAATTACTTGAGTATTTCGCTAGAAAATACAAATTTCAAAAATTACAGTTTTTAAATATGTACATCAATTACAAATATATCTTACATTACTGGGATCAAAAAATTAAGGCAGGAAACACGTGCTTTCTTTCCACCTTCTCATTTGTATTACTGTTTGCAACTTTTAATTTTCTTTTTCAAATCAAATTAAAACCATTTTTTACGTTGAGACAGCAACCACACGTGAAACATTAGAGATAAACGAGTAAATACACACAGGTGAAGGATCCTCAGAAAGGGTAATCCAGAAAGGGACATGTCTCACTAACCCTGGATAACCCTTACACACATTGAAAATGTCGATGGCTTGAGTAATTACTATATAAAGTACAGACTACAGGGAAGAGCTGTGATCAAACGACAAGAGAAAGAGGAATAAGAAGCAGACAGACCTGTACACAATGAAACGATCTTTAAAAAAACTAAACCAATCCAAACCAAACCAAAGTGCAAGCATGACAATTAACTAGATACGAGGAATTTTTAGTGATCTCTTAAATAAACCAATGGTCTGTATAGATTAGTTAGTTCACTCGGTAATTTATTTCATAATTAGAGACATAAACATTTAATTGAGAGCTGTTTTATCCTAAATGCTCGGGTTCGCTCCGGTAAGTGTGAGATTATCTTGTGAAATGATCATGAATATCATTATTATTATAAATTTATTCCATAAGAGACCTAAACATTTAATTGAGAGCTTACGATCTTTGTTATCACAGTGTCATCCTTACTGTCATCTTTAATATGCTGCAAGATTTCTTATTCGTTTTTCATTTCTTGTTGCAGACTTTTTTGCTATTGTGTACATAGCACTGCTAAAGCCACAAAATTCATCATCTTCCTCCCTCTCTTTACAAGCACTTATTTGCCTAGTAGAATTCAGAATTAAACGACTTGTTTGGCCTATAAAACCCTCACAATGTGCACTCCTACCTACCTTCGACCAGTACTCTCCTTATATCCCGCCACACAGTTTGCGGTCTTCGGTTATGAGTCTTTGGCTGAGCCTAGATGTAGCACTGCCATGGGCTCTCGTACATTTTGTGTTGCAGTCCCCAAGGACTACCAATGTTTATCCGATGCTCAATCTCTTCTTCTTTCAAGAAATGCCTGCTTAAAAACTCACTACTTCTCACTGGCTTTCAAACATCTGGATATCTAATTGCAAAGTGTAAATTAGGGTGGTCCAAAATCACATGTAAAAAAATTTTGTTTTCAAATTCATGAGGCATGTTGATACATTACTTCATTTTGATCTAAAAAGAACCTGTGTGAAATTTTGTGTGAGAAATGTAATATTTAGGGGTCGCTCACGAGCATCGAAATTTTACATGAGAATGGTCCGCGGTAAGCTAAGCTTTTTGGCTGCTTGTCTTACCATGATTTAAATTGGTATTCTGCTCCACCCCCGCTGGAGATTGAAACTTGTTAAATTTCACCACTACTTCCAGTAGCCCTATGCAATAGTAGAGACAGTGAACACCTTTTTTTAGGTCATTGACCGATACATATTAATTTTTCTGGATTTAGTAAATTTACCACAGATATTCGAAAAATCATTTTGTCAGCATACGGAACATCCATTCTTACAGGAATTCAGGTATGTTACCTTTATGATGGAGGCTCAGAGATCAAAGATTGAATTGATTGAGTCATCTACATCGAATACATCTTCGTCAGAAATGGACTCTGACTCATCAGAACATGGCTCTACTCAACGACGTTCGACGCGATAATCTTCTATTGCCTCAAAATGACTGAAACTGACTACAGAGCTGGTATCGGCGCTGGACCGTAGCAACATTTCTGATAGGCGTGCGGTTCACATCTTGAATGTCAATGTAACAGCGTCTGGCCAAAGGTCTATTTCCCGAAGCTCGCTTCGGCGTGCCAGAATTGACAGACGAATCATTACAACGGTCAATCTGAGGGATTCCTTCATCCGCGAAGTCAAGGAGAAAGATGCTTCTTTAGTTCTACACTGGGATGGCAAGTTGCTACCTGACCTCACAGGAAATGGAGAGGGCACAAAGGTTGACCGTTTGCCAATATTGGTTTCAAGCCCAGATATCGAATTCGAGAAACTCCTTGCTGTACCAAAGCTGCCATCAGGTACTGGAGCTGCCATGGCCAATGCCGCTGTCCAGATCATTCGAGAATGGACCTTGGAGAAGCATGTTGAAGCTTTGTTGTTTGACACTACTGCTTCCAACACTGGGATCCATTCCGGATGTTGCCACCTGATCGAGGTAGAATTGGGACGACCTCTGTTGCATTTAGCGTGTAGACATCACGTAATGGAACTTATTTTGGCTACAGTCTTCAAAGCAGTGATGGTTGAATCTTCTGGACCAGATATCCAGCTATTCAAACGTTTCGTGAACAGTGGTCTCTCATCAAAAAAGATGGCTTCCATGCATTCCAGGATTTAAGAATAAATGATTACAAGGAGTGGCGAGACGCTACCATCGTGACCATGAAGACTTGCCTGGAGAACAAGAGTACACGCGACGATTATGCAGAACTGTGTCAACTGTCTCTGTATTTCTGACAGGGGATCTTCACGCTCCAATCAGAAAGCCTGGAGAATTCCACCATGCACTATGTATGGCCAAGGCCATCTATGTACTCAAACTCCTGATGTTTCGTGAACACATGAAGCTAACCAAGATTGAGGAAGCTGGTCTCCGTGAAGTACCGTAGCTCTTTTCATTGTCCTGATCTACTCCAGAACCTGGGTGGAGGCTTCACGAGCTTGTGATGCCGCTGGGAATGACCGGGCTCTCCGGAACGACTTAATTCGCTACAATGCAGTAAACGAGAAGATCGCCAAGGCGGCCTTTACTACTTTCACACGCCATCTATGGTATTTAGGAAGCGACCTTGCTGGCTTCTCACTTTTCTCTGAGAAACTGTCAACGGACGAGAAACGAGAGATTGTGACGCAAATGAAGAAGGAGAAGAAGATGGATCGCAAGAGGTGGGTTCCTAAAGAGAAACATGGAGAGGAAATAACAATGAGCCTGAGCGATCTTGCTTCTTCTGCATCTCTGAAGTTTCTGAAATCTCTCCGTATCAAGGAGACGTTCTTGGATCTTCCTCCTGAGCAGTGGGAACAAGATGAAGGCTCTCAAGAGGGAGGGAAGATTGAAAAACTTAAAGTCGTAAATGATGGGGCAGAGAGAGGAGTTGCCATGATCAGCACCTTCAACGACTCACTGACGATGGATGAAGAGACAAAGCAAGCGTTACTCCAGACGGTGGAGCATCATCGTCGTCTTCACCCTCTTAAATGAGACTTTCTGAACAGTGTGACATTGTGACATGGCGACAGCGTTCATATGGTTATTCGATACTAGACACTGCACAGTCAATTAGACACTAATTTCAGTTGCCCTGTATACTCTTAACAATAAAATGGCAAACTGTTAGATTGCAGGCTCATTGCCCCTTGACTGGCCGCCTCGGCCTGCCAATCGCAGTATTTACACTGTAGTAGGTATATTAAAACTTTGACAGCATTGAGCGACCTGTAAATGTAGTCAAATCTTTTAAATATTTTGCACTGTGGGTTTCTTGGACCAGATGTACAAAATAAACAACATGCCTCTGAAATATTTCAATGTTCATGAATTTGGACCACCCTAGTGTAAATGGGCTTGATCGTATCAACAAAATTTTTCCAACTGATCCTAGCATATCCCATTTCCTTAGGTAAAGTAACAGTTGACTCTGTTGATATTCCCCAAGTACCTAGAGCTGTAAAAAGTCTATGTGAACCAGCATTTCACGTGGAACACTCGCACTGAAAATATATCACATAAAATAGCAATAAATAGTGGAATAATAAAAAGAATATCTTATCTACTTTCTCCTAATATTTTACTAACCTTATATCATACTATGATATATATATATATATATATTTATCTTACTGCAATATAATAATGATCTGAGCCTCTAACTATAGCTCCAGGCTCCACAGGCTATAAATTTTGCAAAAAAATTGTTTGCAATATAACTGGCTTCCAGTATACCACACACACTGACCAATTATTTATTCACTTGGAAATTTTTAAAGATGAACTAAATCATAGTGTTCCAAATTTGTGACTTCATGTATCGATTTTAAACAATATATTACCTGATGAATATACTAACTTCGGTGCAGCCATATGGAATGGATTACCCTATAGTCTCCGAACTATTCCTAACTTGAACTTGTATAAGCTGAACATACGCAAATGGTTAACCACTGTAAAAGGTGATATCTAATCATCACCCTCATCTGACCTTTTTATGTTAGTGACAGTATGTCTGAGTTTATTTACCACAATACACAAAGCTGATTACTGCTGTTGTGCACTGTGTGATGTTAATCTGTAGCTCTTAACCACCACCGTATTACAATATAGTCAAGTGTGGGTCATAGTTAGCGGGACTTCTACCCTTTTTGGTCTCCCATTGTGTCCCAAGAACTGAGTTGATCTTATTAGGCCTATATATCAAGCAGGATACACGTTAAATTAATGATTTAGTATCGGCATGATGTAAGAATACAGTATTCTTACATCATGGTATTGGTCATACTTGTGTGTATTCTGTTTTTTTTATACTTTACTTGGACTAATAAACAATGGTTGATTGATTGATGGATTGAATACACTGATTAACTCACTCAATAAATACGAAATACAGGAACATACGCCAGAGTAACTGTCATGTTTCAATATGAACTCTCACCCGTTAGACCTAATCGGCCGAGTTCACAAATTACGAGTAACAAACTACGCAACGCAGTAAGGACAGAACAATCACAGCCTGAAGCGTAATTTAACGGGAAAAGCTGATTACCTACCTCCAACACCGAGGTTGACCTTCTGCGGATGGGTGTCTTCGTTAAAGGCAGCTGTCAGAGCAAAAACCTCGATCGGAGCAGCTACTGGGACGTTTTCAAACCAACTCGAGTTCGCCATTTTTGTAGTCAAGGTCGTCGTCTGCGCTGGTGACCTAGTCACCTTTTAAACGCGTCACGGATGTAAGTAAGCAAGCAAGCAAGCAAGCAAGCCATTTCCGTTTAATCATAGACTCAAGTTGACAATAACGCAACTTGTTACATAGAAACAATTCGAGGAAGTAACTATTAAGCTGGGGGGATACTAACAACAACAAGGCCTGTACATGTATGCTAACTGCGGCATCGTTACGCACTGAAAAAGTTATACAATATTAGCTTCAAAATTAGCCTAAATTAAATGTCATTTAAATGGTAATAGACAATACAGCGCATAATTATGTTACGCTTATACAGGTAATTGTTTATTGGCTAAATAATAATTATTCGTATACTTTCATCTGATGAAATTTATCATAGAAACCGCATGCGATTCTTATGTAGGCTTAAACACGACGTTACACGCCAATGCGGCGAGAGGCGCCACGCTCCGTTCGCCGTAATTAGGCTAGTCACATAAGAACCAAAACACAAATTAGGCCTATTACAATTTAATCAAACTTAAACTATTAAAGATATGGGATTATAAATTGCAATATTTGAAGTGCGTTTTAGTGTTTTATTTGCTTGTTCTGCATACGCGGAATTGTAGTAGTTACGGCCAGGGCTGTAGGGGCCTAGTGGTAAAATTAGAGGTGAGTAGGCTACACGCTACCGGTTAGTTTTCCGAAACAAATTAGAGGTGAGTATACGCTACAGCATTTTGTGAGTATACGCTATAGTATTTTAATATAAATAAATAAAAATATTTTGTGAGGTGAGTATACGGTCTCTAGAGGTGAGTATACGCTGTATACCCGCGTATACCCTCGACTACAGCCCTGGTTACGGCTACAGAAAAATAAGCCTCCTTAAACATCTTTTTTGTTGACGTGAAATAAAATATATAAGGCAATTTCGAGATAGGAGCTCTAGCGCTTCTCGGTCTATTGACTAAGATCAAAGTGTATTGTAACGATGGTCTAACCCTCGTTACTGGCGATTATTTAGCGCCAGTTTGTATTGCCCTGTGTCCATTGATAATACGGTTTCATTATATAGCGCCTAGGCCGTATTGCCGTTTCAACTAGCTTCGCGTCTGTTATTCGCGCGCTTTGCCTACGTCACATAATAGGTTGCTAAGGGGTGAACCGCTCGACGGCCGAGGGTTGCTTCAAAGGGAGACCGCCGCACAGACCTAGCGATACAGAGAGACCGAGTCGACGGGTTAAACGCGCATACAAGAGGGTTCAAAGCAAATGTCGACATGCCGCCTTAGTGAGGGCTAGCACGGACAGCCGCACGTCGACATAGGCCAGACAGACGGTCGAGGCCGATCAAAGGATTATGACCTCCCGCATTTGAGCCCAGACACACAGAAATTGGAGGGGGGTTTGACTTGAAAGGCGAGCGCAGTTCATGCGAGTTCATTTTGTAAGCGGCGTCCTTTCAAGTCAAGTTGGAGAATCTAAAAATAACTCGGTGACATCCGTCCAAATTGCGGAGGGGTTGAGGCCCTTAGCAACGGCTTTACTATATAAGATTTCGGTCTGAATTTCTCAAGAGACACTTGTATTTCGACTGCCAAGAAGAAGGTCGTTAGGTTGCGTGTGTGTTTGGCACACAGAATTTCTTGATATTCGGCGTTTTGTACGCCTGGGAGAAGCGTGTGTGGCACGCTAGTTTTCGCCGATGTGGTCGGCTGGTGTTTGAAATATCAATTGGAATATATGTATCAAATTGAGCGAATTTGATGTGCGCCTTTTCTGGAGTCGGATATATCGTGTTTTCAATCTAAATCTGAGCGGAAATTCTGGAATATATTTCGTCTTCTCTGTGGATATAAATATAAATTCGATAATTCGGCAATTTGTGGAAATACGTGATTTACACGTATTGGCAAAGGAGATAAGTTCTCGCATATTGGGAATATCTGGAGTATAAATATCTTATCGATTCACGGAGATAAGTTCTCACATATTGGAAATATTTGGAGTATAAAATATCTTGTCGATCGACGGTAGGCCGAGAAATTGAATTGTTCTTCCGGCCTTGTAATTCGTTGGCCGGTGATCTTTATTTATATTGCCGGGGAAATTCTTAGATAAAATCCCTTTTACTCCAAGTAAATAGAAGGCTGTAATATTAACTTGTTTCTGATAAGTAAGATAGCCATTTCAACTTGTATAGAATAATTATATTGTTAGATTATAAGTAAGGTAGCCATTAAAACTTGTTTAAATTAGTTTGACTATAAGTAAGATAGTTTGCTGAATGTGTTAAACTTAGAAATAAGATTATAAATAATACACTTGAACCTCTTTACGATTGTACTTATTACTTTCGATTAAATAATAAACTTATAAAACTTGTACCAAATTGATTAATATGGAAACTACAGATGTTGAAAGATCTGTATCGCGCCAGTCAGGTTCTAGTTCTGTAGTAGAACAGGCCTTAGACCGACAAAGTGTCGTGTTAGAGAGTTTGCGAGTAAGTCAAGAGCAAGGCCTGGAAAGAATGAGTGTGATCCAGGAGCAAGCCTCAGAAAGACAAAGCGTTGCAATGGAAAGACAGAGTGTTGCAATGGAAAGACAGAGTGCTATATTAGAGTTACTGGTATCACGCTTGGAGCGCTTCGAGCCAATGCCTACTAATAATAAATTCGCTGTGGAGTCACAAGCGAACCCTGGTTCCAGCAATATTGCTGGGGCTGTTGCCCATCCGGCAACCGCGCCAATCCACTCGACCATCAGCCTGGTAAATAAGTATGATAATACACAGTTAAGACACGCCTCTGATCTCAGCCTAGCCAATGACATGGATAGTTCTGACTGGCCTACATTTCGGGCTCCACAGCGATGCGCCGGGTCGTCTTTAGAGTTTGCACGTGCGACAATTGGTCCTAGAAGTGACGTGAAACTTGACGAATACGCAGGCGCGACAGTATCACTATATACATGTTAAAAATCGTGTACCTTGCCCTGAGGGAGGGGGGCTAAAATTAGGGGATCCTGCCAGTACCATCCTGGCTGTACAACAGTGTACATGGTGACACTTTCTTCTGGTCGATAGCCAGAGGCAATAAATAAAAAATCAAATAAAAAATAGCCTACATGGCGTTAACTAGAGTCAACAACAGAACAGCTCACATGTCATCAAACTGACTATAAAGGTCAGTAATGAGCCATGAGATCATTTAATAATTATATCATTGAAATGTTAGCATTATATATGCAGCTTTTGGGTGCGTCTAAAATCAGTCGCTTACTTATGGACAAACACCCTCTCATCAACTTTATGTCTAGGCCTACCTGTGTGTCTATCTGTGTGTTTGCTTCTGTATCTGTATCTGCGGCTGTCTATGTGTCTGTCTCTGTGTCTCTGTGTGTGTCTTTGTGTCTGTCTATGTGTCTTTCTCTGTTTCTGCGTGTGTGTCTCTATGTCTGTCTGTGTGTCTGCCTATGTGTATGCCTCTGTGTATGCCTATGTGTATGTCTCTGTACCTGTCTGTGTGTCTGTCTCTGTATCTGCCTATGTGTCTGTCTCTATGTCTGTCTATGTGTCTGTCTCTTTATCTACATGTGTGTCTATCTCTGTGTCTGCCTGTTTGTCTGTCTTTATGTATGTCTTTGTGTCTGTCTTTGTGTCTGTCTCTGTGTCTCCCTCTGTGTCTGCCTTTGTGTCTGGCTGTGTGTCTGTCTCTGTATCTCTGTGTGTGTCTGTCTCTGTATCTGCCTATGTGTCTGTCTCTATGCCTGCCTATGTGTATGTCTCTGTATCTGTCTGTGTGTTTGTCTCTTTGTCTACATGTGTGTCTGTATCGGCCTGTGTCTCTGTCTTTGTGTCTGCCTCTGTGTCTGCCTCTGTGTCTGCCTCTGTGGCTAGCTATAGGTCAATTTGAAAGTCGTGGTGTGAAGAGTACTGTTTGCACCTCCTAATAGCGATACTGCTTGTATACGTACTCAGAGTCGGACTGCGATCACTTGGGGGCCTCGCCAATTCAGTCATGCAAGGGGCCAACGATTTGGAAATATTCATGTTTAGAATAGGCCCCATTTGTTGATTGACAGTAGGTTATAAAGGGGTGATACGACTTCACACCCCCACGCACCACCCTCGGCCGGTTCTACTTCAGTCACGTGACTGAAGTTGTAGCTGTGGAGTGGTAGCGCTAGTACGTCACTAGCGGTACCACTCCACAGCTAGAACTTCAGTCACGTGACTGAATTAGAACCCGCTGAGGGTGGTGCGTGGGGGTGTGAAGTCGTATCACCTCTGGAGTAGTAGCTCAAGCGTGACGTTGGCGGAGCCTAAGATGTCCTCTTCTGTGACAAACTATTTTGATTGGCTAAGGCTTTGGCCATTCTATTTCATTGACATGTGCACATTTAAGCTATGACCAATATACTAAACTGGTTATTCCAATGTTATACTCCATAAAGAGAATATTTACATGTGACAATTCTTGCCCAATTCGCACTGAATTTGAAACATGTCCACTCAATCCATTAATTTCTTTAGCGCCATATTAATATCTCCCAATTTTAAACGCTATTTAAACTGACACTTTAAGAACAGATTCTTTTAATAATATTTCTTTTGCATCAAATATTTGGATGTACTATTGCAATGATGTATGCATATATGCTCACCCCACCCTCCCATCACCCCAACCTTTACCCAGCAAGGGGGCGGAGGGGAGGGGAGCGCTTTTGGCATTACAATTACATTATATTTTAAAATTCTAATTTAACTTAAAAGTGTATTTTCAATATATTGAAAGTAAGTAGGCAAGTTTACAAATATGGCAGATCTGAATATGTCATAGACTAGGAAAACCGATGCATTCAGCTGTTTGCCAATGTTTACACACTGTGACATTTATTAGACTATATAGCGACTAAATATTTGTTAAGAAATACCAAACCAATAACTAAAAGAGAAGGAAGAACTCTAAAACTGTTAAGTAATGGAAGATGAGGATGTCAGAAAAGGTACATTTTAGTCGAATTCGATATTACAGAAATGTAATTATGGAAATGGGAATCAAATGTGTCAATCTAGCATAGGCCTACTCGGTCGTTTGCATTCAAAATTCGTGTAAACGAATTAAAATTCACACAAGAGTTGTTTCTCTTGCTTAGCCGAAGACGTAAAATCAACATTATCCCAAGGAGAGGGAGGTAGAGGGATAGGAGGGAACGTGACATTATATTTTAAATATAATATAAAAAAAACAATTTTACCCATGTGTAACATATTTGCACAGCCAATGACATATTTTCAATATGTGAAAAGTTGTGTCTACATACGCAAGTAAGCAAGTTTACAAATATGGTAGGTCTGACTAAACCATTACGCAAAGACTAGGAAAATCGTTGTGTTCGCCTGTATTGCAATGTGTACACTGCTATTTATTAGAATAGTGAGTAAATATTTGCTAAGAAACTGATAAATAAAGAAAAGAAAGAACTCTAAAACCGGCAGGTAAAGAAGAATGAAGATGTCAGAAAAGTCACATCTTAATCGAATTTGACATTACAGAAATGTAGGCCTAATTATGGCTGTGACACTCTAACATACTCAGTCGAGTTTGCATTCAAAATTTATGTAAACTAATTAAAATCCACTGCAGAGTTGTTTCTCTTGCTTAGCTGAAGACGTAAAATCACAACATTTCAATGGCAAACTCACAGGCGACCAAAGTTAGCAAGAGTGCGTATGAGAATTTGCGTACGAGCTTAACAGTCCATTAGTTTGCAAGCTACATGACAAAGCGCTCAATGTTCTAGCAATCACTTTGATTGCCCGAGGATTTGCAATTATATACACGACTAGGCGTCAAAATTTCAAAGTGGCTGAATCAATTTACCCGTCTGTTAAACGCGCTAACTAACAATTGGCTCGACCAAGCTGTCATATACACAGAGGTCTTTGCAATTAAGCTGTACACGTACAAGACGCGTCAACTGTGTGAATAACAATTACAGACCCTCAGGTGGCAAATATCGCTCTTTCAAAACAAACGAATCAACTGCACTCAGAGGCAGTCATATGAGCCAATGTTTATTCCAATGTGCAAATCTACGTGCACTAAAGTGGTCAGCCCTTTGGCAAATTCAATAGAGTTATATCGGCAGGAATAATCAAAAGAAACTTGAAACAACTACATTATTATACACCTACACGCCTACGGTACGTATTACAGGTATAAGTCTACATTGGGTCAAGTTCATACGCAAAGGATTTTATTTCACTTTAATATATTAAAATACATGTGTTGGAAAAGCGATATTATAAAACCTTGCAGGTTAATAAGAAACATGCAGAGTTGCACAACATTGATAAGTTTATGTGTAAGTAGGATTAGGCCTATATGTTTGCATGTGAAGAAAAACAAATGGTGGGTAAATTCTAGCACTTGTCAGTGCGCTAAATAAACGGTTTCTCATCCTTCACACGTGGGCGATACACAGCCAATTGGTCTCTAACACAGATGAGTTTATATGCCTAACAGGTGTATTGGCATTGCATAGCAATCTTATAACTTGTTGAAAAGACCTATGGAAGTTTAAATAGGAAGCGTATGCCTAAGTCTTTTACTTTGCACGGCACGATGTTAGAATGTTAACTCTTAGAATGAAACATCTCATAGTTCGAAGGTTTGATTACTAAATTTCTATCTTGTAAATTCCTAAAATGCATGAAAAGTCGCCACGCACAGTAAGCTGTAAACTTTTAGACTTGTGCGATTTAAGCTAAACTTAGAATCATTAGGCTTTCAAAACATTTGGAATTGTGTAGGAGACGTTTAGATTCGTAAATGTATTGGACGATGTTAACAACTCTTAGGGTTAAGCCTTACATGATTTGTTGCTTTTGCATATAAAAATTCTGTCTCGTATATTATTACTAAGATGCGTGAAATGTCAACTTGTGCAACTTTCAACGTTTAGTTTGCCAAGTAGTGCAGAATGTATGCTAAACTTATAATCTTTAAGCCTTAGATCTTGAGCAGCAAACTTGTGGTTTTCTCGATTGTTAACAAGATTGAGACGAAGGTTTGTATAGTAAAAGTCCACCGTGCTACTTTGAAGACATACGAATGGTAGTTTTAATGCTAAAAATGAAAAGTTTAAGTTGAGGAGACGTATGCGATGACAACTTGTGTACTTGAACTACAACTGTTATCATAAGCTTACATTTTTTAAGATTGTAAGACTGACGAGACAAAGGTTTTTAAGTTGAAAAGATGGTTCATATGATGAAAGTTTGGCTTTTGAAAGATGTAAAGACCAAGGTTTTGTGGTAAAATTGCTACTCATATGTTGGAAATTGGGTTGAGTGGAGATTCCTACATTCCTATGTTAAACTTATCCATGTTAGATTGCTAAAGTCACATGCTGTGATGATAATTTAAAATGTTTTTACATTCAGAAAACACGCGGGACATAGGATTCTGCAGTAAAATACAAAGCTTAAGTTGACAAGCTGCGTCGTGTGATGATGGCTTGCTTACTAAGATGTGGAACTTTATGTAGAAAGATGAATGATTACATAACAAGCTGACTTCTTTTAGGTTTGCACATGCAGATGAACTGAGAGATTACTTATCAAACTTATGATTTGTAGGATGCATGGAGAAATGTTATGAAGTATTTTAAACTAAAATTGCAACTTTATGCACAAAGATGTGCAGTATGAAGTTTTCCACGTCATGAAGGCTGATATGATAAAGGTTCCACATTTACATTGTACATGCGCTTGCGATGAGCGTTTGTATGCCAAAAATTACAAATTTCTGCCTTTCAACGGGTAAAAGTAATGTATATATTATGGATTAGCCAACTCTTCACAAATTTTGAGTTTGAGAATGCTAAAATTTGAAAACTTAGGTTAAAGGATGTGTAGTTCAATGACATTGGATGGTAAGTAAGATGTTTGGAGGTTTCATTATGGTCGAATGCTTGAAAATAAGACTAAATTTCAAGCTGTGCGTGTGTTTGAACGGTTTGGGTTATGTAGACACCTATTGTGGAGCGTGTGTATATTTGGATTTGTGAAAATGTGATGATTTTGAATGAAAGGAGCTGTAAAAGTTGCAGTCTTGTAGTGTTTGAGTCATGTAGAGGTTCAAGAATTTAGTTCTAGTGTGTGGAAATGTGATGTTTTCAAATAAAGTACACATGCAAAGCACTTAAAATGGTATATTTTGGAACGTTCAAAGAATGGAACTGACACATGTAGTAGCTGCAGCAGCAGAGGTCGGAAGCAAGTGTTTGCAAAGTATGTAAAATGTTTTCCATTGAAATGTACAAAGACTGTAAATGATACATTTTTGGACACTTTAGATGATGAAACTCATGCGTATGATAATTCTAGCTGTGTGGTGTGTAATGCATGAACGTGCAATTTGTGGAAATTTAAAGCTTTTGACTGAAATGTTAAAAACATGCAAAAGTGTAAATGTTTTGTAGATTTCAATGAAGAAATTGCTGTGCAGTGTACATGTTAGGTGAAGTAAGAAACATTTGGTTGCAGTTTGTAAAAACTTAAAGTTTTAGACTGAGATGTAAAAAACATGTTTTTGTAGATTTCAAATGAAGAATCTGCTGCGCATGATAGGTGAAGTAAGAAACAGGTGGTTTCAGTTTGTGGAAACTTAGAGTGTTTGAC
This sequence comes from Allolobophora icterica, assembly GCA_963556255.1. Classification (NCBI taxonomy): domain Eukaryota; kingdom Metazoa; phylum Annelida; class Clitellata; order Crassiclitellata; family Lumbricidae; genus Allolobophora; species Allolobophora icterica. The sequence continues at coordinate 25,314,688 of OY744609.1, read as the reverse complement.
TGAAATGTGAAAAGCATTTGAAAATGGGCTTGTTTTGCAGATTTCAAATGATGAAACTGTTGTGCATGAAGTAAGAAACATGCGGTTGTAGTTTTTGTAAACTTAAAGTTTTTTGACTAAAATTATGTTAAAGCATTTGAAAATGTGCTTGTTTTGCAGATTTCAAATGATGAGACTGTTGTACATGATCGTTGAAGGAAGAAACATGCAGTTTTAGTTTGTGTAAACTTAAAGTTTTTGACTAAAATTATGTAAAAAGCATGCGAAAATGTGCATCGTTTTGATGATTTCAGGTGATGGAACTGGTTGGGTATCATAGTTCTAAATGGAGAAGTAAGAAACATGCGTCTGCAATTTGTGGAAAAGAACGTTTACAATGTAAAGCATGTTACATTTTAGAGAATTCAAATGATGGAAATGCTTGGCATAGTATTTCTAGCTAAAGGTTTTTCGTAGAGGTGAATTATACACATGAAAGGAACTTAAAATGATATATTTTGGTAGAGTTCGGATGATGTGTAACATGGTTCAAGCATGAGTTTAGGTCATATGAAGTGAAGTATAACTTTGAATTTTGTTGGAAAAGACATGCAAAATGTCAAAGTCCAATTGTATGGCAGTTCTAGTTGGAGGGAAGTAAGCATAAGGTTGTAACTTGCATTGAAAACAGACGTTTTTGAGTAGAAGACATTTGCAAAGTGTGTGAAATGATACAGTTTTGGGAGATTCAGACTATGGAACATGTGTGCAGGCTAGTTCTAGCAAAGTGTTGCAGGTATAATTTGTTGGAAAATGTGAGTTTTTCATTGTAAACTGTTACATTTTTGGAGGGTTAGGATGATGAAATTGTCATGCCTTAGCTAGAGATGTGAAACTTAGCTAGAGAGAGAAGCAACTTCCTTATGCATGGTACTTTACATATTTTCATTCTCAGGAGTATTGCAAAAACAAAGACACGAGTTCCAGGTTTCAAGTTGTGCTATGTTAGTAATGCAGTTTCACAACTTCTATGCCAAGTCACCAAAGTTTGAACTGTGTGAACTATCAAACTATATTTTCACAGAGGGGAAATGCTACACATATGATGTTAAATTCATCGCTTCATATTAAGTTTCATAAAGTTCAAGACATCAATTTATTCACGTTTTGCATACATCTCACAGTTACAAGTCCATCTTTAAGCAACCAAGCTTGAAACCATTGTTAGTAGAAAGCGAAATCAGCTGCAGCGAATGCTTGTTCAAAGTTCACTTCACATACAAATTAAAATTGCAAAGTTGTGAGTTTACAAACTTTGCACTCATGATTAGAGAAACATGAAGAATCCAATACATTTTCACTTCATTTCAGTTTTGGAGTGTATGCTGTTGGGCTTTCCTTCTGACCTTATTACTGCTTGGTTTTGATGCGCAATCGGTTGATGTCTAAGTAAATGATACATCGGCGCAATAGAAGTTACTAATTACTTACATACTACATTAGACAGTTATGAGCCCATTTCACTTGAAAACACTGCTAGAGAAAAGCAAAACATTCTAAATGCGCACTTAACATACAAATGCAAAAGTTAGAGGTGTACATTTTCTCACATAGTTGTACACTTCCAATGAAGACTTTTAGGCTAGATATATCTTAACTGTTCCAAGGATTCTAGCTCTGCACAAAGGACAATCATTAGAAGTATCGGCACATGTCTCACAGCAGACTATGTGACAGCATGGTAGTGTAAGCGTTTGTACTTGAGTAGAACGACAACATCTGCAGATCAATGAAGTTTGCAATTTTTCATTCTCAGTCTTAAGTCGCGCGAGAAGATAAGAATGAGAGGAGTTTGAAGTATGACATTTGTCAGGGTTTTCGACATTTCCATCTGTTGGTTCACATTCTTTCAGCATATTTTCGCGACTTGTACAATCTGGTTCACAGTTCTGCACACAACTGGTTTCTTGCTTTTCTTCCATAAAACACATTCTCACTTTAGTTTTAAGTAATTTAACGGGTGGCGTGTATGATTATCTCGACTACTCAAGCAACAATGACAACTGGCATTAAGAATGTCAACTTTTAAGAAATTCAGGTGCTTGTTAACCTTTCATCCATTGACTAGTTTGCTTTCGAAATTCTTAATTGGTTAATATTGCTAAATGCTCTACAGAAATTGTTGAAGCTGTTGTCATGGCTAAAACTCTTCTTTGGAAATGCACACATTTAGGAAAAAATGCACATCTGCGACTTTTGCATTTGTATGTAAAGTGTGCATTTAGACTCTTGCTTTTCTCTAAAAGTGTTTTCAAGTTAAATGGACTTGTAACTGTCTAATGTAGTGTGTAAGTAATTAGTAACTTCTACTGCGCTGGTTTCTAATGCACGCATGCATCAACCGATCATACATCAAAACCAAGCAATAATCAGATCAACAGTGTTCCATTAAAAGCACAGGAGCACATGATCCAAAACTGAAATGAACTGAAAATGTATTGGATTTTCATGTTTCTCTAATCATATTAGAGTGCAAAGTTTGTAAACTGACAACTTTACAATTTTTATTCATGTGTACAGGACACATTTAGACAGTTTCGCTTTTCTCTAACAATGTTTTCAAGTTTGACTGTTTAAAAATGGACTTGTACTTGTGAGATCTATGCAAAAACTTGAATAAATTGATGTCATGTCTTGAACTTTATCGAATTTAACATTTGTGCAACTGTTATGTTGCTATGAATTTTACATCATATGTGTGTCATATCCTCTCAGTGAAAATATAGTACATTTCAATGGAAAACATTTTACATACTTTGCAAACACTTGCTTCAGACCTCTGCTGCTACAGCTACTACACGTGTCAGTTCCATTCTTTGAACGTTCCAAAATATACCATTTTAAGTGCTTTGCATGTGTACTTTATTTGAAAACATCACATTTCCATACACCAGAACTAAATTCTTGAACCTCTACATGACTCAAACACTACAAGACTGCAACTTTTACAGCTCCTTTCATTCAAAATCATCACATTTTCACAAATCCAAATATACACACGCTCCACAATAGGTGTCTACATAACCCAAACCGTTCAAACACACGCACAGTTTGAAATTTAGTCTTACTTTCAAACATTCGACCATAATGAAACCTCCAAACATCTTACTTACTATCCAATGTCATTGAACTACACATCCTTTAACCTAAGTTTTCATATTTTAGCATTCTCAAACTCAAAATTTGTGAAAGAGTTGGCTAATCCATAATATTTATATTACTTTTAACCCGTTGAAAGGTAGAAATTTGTAATTTTTGGCATACAAACGCACATCGCAAGCGCATGTACAATGTAAATGTGGAACCCTTATCATATCAACCTTCATGACATTTCACCATACAACCTAAAAGACACAAGTGTCACTCATATCATATGTGTCTACATTCTCAAATTCACAAGTTTTCTAAGTAAACTCTCATACCACAAGTATTTGCATTCTAAGACATCTTAGTTTGTCATGCAAACCTTCATGCCACAAATCTTTGTACATGATGTTGCAATTTTACTTTAAAATCCTTCATACTATTTCTGCATCTCTTTTCTCTTTGTGCCGTCGGCTCTAGGAGCCCTAGCGATCGTCATGCCACACAGTCTCCGTTGCCGTCTTGCTACTTCTCCCAGTAGCCCTTGAGTCGCGCTTTGGCCTGGGAGTCCCACCTCAGCGCTCCGGCCTGGGAGTCCCTCCATCCGCGACCATCGGCGTGGTTTGGTGTGTGGCATGACGATTTTCTTGGCATGATTAACAGGGGTGGTTTGCCATTGCCTTCCCCTGGTTTTGCCTGCCGTGCCCGTTCGTTCCCCCTCCTAGGAAGAGTACTTCCTAGGAAGGGTACTAACGGTCCGCACCACGAGAAGGTGGGCACGGAGGACTTTGGTTCACCAGCCCAGGTCGGATCCGAGTCTACGCTCATCAGAGTCGTCGGTCAGGTCGCCTCCCTGCTTTACTCTGTACCAGAGTGACTGGTGAACCTTTGCGGACCTTTCTTTCTGCATACAGCTTACAAATAATAAGTTTGCTAAGTAAACTCTCATTCCACACGTTCTTGCCTTAGTCGGTCGTGGAAAACTTCATACTGCACATCTTTGTGCATAAAGTTGCAATTTTAGTTTAAAGTACTTCATAACATTTCTCCATGCATCCTACAAATCATAAGTTTGATAAGTAATCTCTCAGTTCATCTGCATGTGCAAACCTAAAAGAAGTCAGCTTGTTATGTAATCATTCATCTTTCTACATAAAGTTCCACATCTTAGTAAGCAAGCCATCATCACACGACGCAGCTTGTCAACTTAAGCTTTGTATTTTACTGCAGAATCCTATGTCCCGCGTGTTTTCTGAATGTAAAAACATTTTAAATTATCATCACAGCATGTGACTTTAGCAATCTAACATGGATAAGTTTAACATAGGAATGTAGGAATCTCCACTCAACCCAATTTCCAACATATGAGTAGCAATTTTACCACAAAACCTTGGTCTTTACATCTTTCAAAAGCCAAACTTTCATCATATGAACCATCTTTTCAACTTAAAAACCTTTGTCTCGTCAGTCTTACAATCTTAAAAAAATGTAAGCTTATGATAACAGTTGTAGTTCAAGTACACAAGTTGTCATCGCATACGTCTCCTCAACTTAAACTTTTCATTTTTAGCATTAAAACTACCATTCGTATGTCTTCAAAGTAGCACGGTGGACTTTTACTATACAAACCTTCGTCTCAATCTTGTTAACAATCGAGAAAACCACAAGTTTGCTGCTCAAGATCTAAGGCTTAAAGATTATAAGTTTAGCATACATTCTGCACTACTTGGCAAACTAAACGTTGAAAGTTGCACAAGTTGACATTTCACGCATCTTAGTAATAATATACGAGACAGAATTTTTATATGCAAAAGCAACAAATCATGTAAGGCTTAACCCTAAGAGTTGTTAACATCGTCCAATACATTTACGAATCTAAACGTCTCCTACACAATTCCAAATGTTTTGAAAGCCTAATGATTCTAAGTTTAGCTTAAATCGCACAAGTCTAAAAGTTTACAGCTTACTGTGCGTGGCGACTTTTCATGCATTTTAGGAATTTACAAGATAGAAATTTAGTAATCAAACCTTCGAACTATGAGATGTTTCATTCTAAGAGTTAACATTCTAACATCGTGCCGTGCAAAGTAAAAGACTTAGGCATACGCTTCCTATTTAAACTTCCATAGGTCTTTTCAACAAGTTATAAGATTGCTATGCAATGCCAATACACCTGTTAGGCATATAAACTCATCTGTGTTAGAGACCAATTGGCTGTGTATCGCCCACGTGTGAAGGATGAGAAACCGTTTATTTAGCGCACTGACAAGTGCTAGAATTTACCCACCATTTGTTTTTCTTCACATGCAAACATATAGGCCTAATCCTACTTACACATAAACTTATCAATGTTGTGCAACTCTGCATGTTTCTTATTAACCTGCAAGGTTTTATAATATCGCTTTTCCAACACATGTATTTTAATATATTAAAGTGAAATAAAATCCTTTGCGTATGAACTTGACCCAATGTAGACTTATACCTGTAATACGTACCGTAGGCGTGTAGGTGTATAATAATGTAGTTGTTTCAAGTTTCTTTTGATTATTCCTGCCGATATAACTCTATTGAATTTGCCAAAGGGCTGACCACTTTAGTGCACGTAGATTTGCACATTGGAATAAACATTGGCTCATATGACTGCCTCTGAGTGCAGTTGATTCGTTTGTTTTGAAAGAGCGATATTTGCCACCTGAGGGTCTGTAATTGTTATTCACACAGTTGACGCGTCTTGTACGTGTACAGCTTAATTGCAAAGACCTCTGTGTATATGACAGCTTGGTCGAGCCAATTGTTAGTTAGCGCGTTTAACAGACGGGTAAATTGATTCAGCCACTTTGAAATTTTGACGCCTAGTCGTGTATATAATTGCAAATCCTCGGGCAATCAAAGTGATTGCTAGAACAATTTGCAGATTGAGCGCTTTGTCATGTAGCTTGCAAACTAATGGACTGTTAAGCTCGTACGCAAATTCTCATACGCACTCTTGCTAACTTTGGTCGCCTGTGAGTTTGCCATTGAAATGTTGTGATTTTACGTCTTCAGCTAAGCAAGAGAAACAACTCTGCAGTGGATTTTAATTAGTTTACATAAATTTTGAATGCAAACTCGACTGAGTATGTTAGAGTGTCACAGCCATAATTAGGCCTACATTTCTGTAATGTCAAATTCGATTAAGATGTGACTTTTCTGACATCTTCATTCTTCTTTACCTGCCGGTTTTAGAGTTCTTTCTTTTCTTTATTTATCAGTTTCTTAGCAAATATTTACTCACTATTCTAATAAATAGCAGTGTACACATTGCAATACAGGCGAACACAACGATTTTCCTAGTCTTTGCGTAATGGTTTAGTCAGACCTACCATATTTGTAAACTTGCTTACTTGCGTATGTAGACACAACTTTTCACATATTGAAAATATGTCATTGGCTGTGCAAATATGTTACACATGGGTAAAATTGTTTTTTTTATATTATATTTAAAATATAATGTCACGTTCCCTCCTATCCCTCTACCTCCCTCTCCTTGGGATAATGTTGATTTTACGTCTTCGGCTAAGCAAGAGAAACAACTCTTGTGTGAATTTTAATTCGTTTACACGAATTTTGAATGCAAACGACCGAGTAGGCCTATGCTAGATTGACACATTTGATTCCCATTTCCATAATTACATTTCTGTAATATCGAATTCGACTAAAATGTACCTTTTCTGACATCCTCATCTTCCATTACTTAACAGTTTTAGAGTTCTTCCTTCTCTTTTAGTTATTGGTTTGGTATTTCTTAACAAATATTTAGTCGCTATATAGTCTAATAAATGTCACAGTGTGTAAACATTGGCAAACAGCTGAATGCATCGGTTTTCCTAGTCTATGACATATTCAGATCTGCCATATTTGTAAACTTGCCTACTTACTTTCAATATATTGAAAATACACTTTTAAGTTAAATTAGAATTTTAAAATATAATGTAATTGTAATGCCAAAAGCGCTCCCCTCCCCTCCGCCCCCTTGCTGGGTAAAGGTTGGGGTGATGGGAGGGTGGGGTGAGCATATATGCATACATCATTGCAATAGTACATCCAAATATTTGATGCAAAAGAAATATTATTAAAAGAATCTGTTCTTAAAGTGTCAGTTTAAATAGCGTTTAAAATTGGGAGATATTAATATGGCGCTAAAGAAATTAATGGATTGAGTGGACATGTTTCAAATTCAGTGCGAATTGGGCAAGAATTGTCACATGTAAATATTCTCTTTATGGAGTATAACATTGGAATAACCAGTTTAGTATATTGGTCATAGCTTAAATGTGCACATGTCAATGAAATAGAATGGCCAAAGCCTTAGCCAATCAAAATAGTTTGTCACAGAAGAGGACATCTTAGGCTCCGCCAACGTCACGCTTGAGCTACTACTCCAGAGGTGATACGACTTCACACCCCCACGCACCACCCTCAGCGGGTTCTAATTCAGTCACGTGACTGAAGTTCTAGCTGTGGAGTGGTACCGCTAGTGACGTACTAGCGCTACCACTCCACAGCTACAACTTCAGTCACGTGACTGAAGTAGAACCGGCCGAGGGTGGTGCGTGGGGGTGTGAAGTCGTATCACCCCTTTATAACCTACTATTGACGTATAATTAAATCCTTTCTACCATAGGGGCCCATGTGCCATGGCTCATGGTACATGTATTGTACAGCAGCGGTTGTGCCCATTGTGCCCATGTGCCATGGCCCATGGCACATGGGCACAATGGCCAGTCCACCACTGCTTGTATGACCACCTAGCTGATCTACGCAAGTGCGACATTAGATTACTAGAAAATGTGCGTTGAGAAACAACTGAATATACAGTGTATTTTGTCCGAAAGTCTGTTTTTCTCGACGGGACTGGATCGGGAGCGCCTCTGAGTAGAATTCTTGAAGGGGCGCTATACAAATCCTCTGAATGAATTCTGTCCTAGATCGGGTAATACAAACTCTCCACTGCACTGCACTGCCAACCGGTAACAGTTGATTGCAGAACAGCATGGATTTGCCAGGCATTCTTTGGAATGCCCACTTCTCCCAAACGCTAAACGCCAGTCTAGACTGAAATGTCCTGGTCGTAGGGCCTATGTGTTGGGTTTAAGTCACCAACCGGCAACACTCGGTTGTTTATCATCATCATCATCATCATCATCATCATCATCATCATCATCATCATCATCATCATCATCATCATCATCATCATCATCATCATTATCATCAGTTACCCGGAAAGTCAAGTTGCGACATAGATTATATTCATTAAATATACATCTGTAAGCTCAGGTACGACGGAAGAGGCCAAAACAAGCGATAATATAAAATCAATTAACTAAATTGTTATTAAACTGTGAATCAATGTTTAAGTGAAGGTGCATGGCCTAATTAATATGATCCAATCTGTTTTTAATTTGTAAATTAACCTGTTCATGAAAATGTAAATAATATCTGATCCGAATGTGTAGATCTAAGTTTTCGAATTCTTCGCAGCCGACTTTGAGGTCTGCCTATTGCTCTTCGCATTGGCATTTTTCGTAGATTTCTTATCTGCCACTCCTCCACCTCCTCCGGATGCTGCAGTTGCTGCTGCTGACGATAACGAAGATGTTGACGTCGTTTTCTTGGACTTTGCATCCGTCTTCTGTGCCGCAGTCGCTTCGTTCACCGTCACCGACTTAATTCTCGGCTCATTCAGTTTGGCTTAACAAGAACATCATCATCGTCGTCGTCGTCATCATCATCATCATCATCATCATCACCCATCATCATCATCATCATCATCATCATCATAATCATCATCACCACCACCACCACCATCATCATCACCTCATCATCATCACTACCACCGCCATCACTATCATCATCACCATCATCATCATGAGCATCATCATGAGCATCATCATCATCACCACCATCATCATCACCATCATCATCATCATCATCATTATCTTCACCACCATCATCACCATCATCGTCATCATCATCATCATCATCATCATCATCATCATCATCATCATCAAAATAATCGTTTTCATCGTCGTCATTATTATCGTTATTACCACGCATTCTCCTCCTTGTCATCATCAACATAATTATCAGCACCAGCATTATAGTTAAAATTTTATCAGCGAATTTGTTTACGGACGCACGTGCGACTGTTGGAGTTCCTTGCCCTGGTGGTTAGTTGGAGTGGCTGCGTGCCTTTGGGGGATGATGCGCGGGTGCGTGCTAGGTACACAACTAAGAGTGAAGAGTAAATATATGGCACTCGAATCGTGAATCTACTGGAGTGTCGGATTGGTTCGAGGGTTGGACTGGCTGCAGACTTCGTATGGCTAGAGATTGGAAATACTTGAGGGTGAGTGTGATTTCAGTCGGGTCTCTTAGAAGTTTAAAGTGGGCGCTGTGCGGTCGTTTGTTGTTTTGGGTGAACGACTTTTCAGAGTGACGGTTCCTGGTTAACAGAAAAGGTGTTGCATGCCGGTGAAGTGAAGTAGGCCAAGGTCTATACCTGTCGTCTAGGAATTTTGTTTTGATTTTAATGCATCGAGCAAATCTGATCGAGAGACTTAAATTTTGCATCTTTATTTGACGCGGCTTTACTTTGCAATCAGATGGATCAAGATACGTCGCCTGATCGGATGCTACGTTGTCGTCATCTTCATCGTCGTCATCATCACAATATTCGTCGTAGTCATCATCAGTATCATCGTCGTCGTAATATGCTCTTATGAATTCATATAGAGCCAAATCTTACTTATAAAAAGTTGGTCCGTAAGTTTCGATGTGAGCAAGGGAACCAGCGTTTGCTTCGGAACAGCCGTTGCAGCTTCATTTTCTGTCAACAGATATAAGAAATATATATATATATATATATATATATATATATATATATATTCAATTCAATATTCAATTCAATAAATCTTTATTGATACTCATGACAATCTTTAACCAAGTTATTAACATCAGCCATAATATATATTATATATTAATTTGAGTGAAATTTACAGAAACTTTAAGAATTAAGGTTAGTCCCTTAGACTAATATCGAAATGGAACAAGGCAACCATTGTGATAATTGGTAGCGGGTGATCTGGGTGAGGATAGCGAATTACGACTTCATTTTCTTAGCCTCGGCATATGACCGCACGTGATCCTCGCTATCTAGTCTTCCCACCTCAAGTGTAGGCTTACGAAGTATTCGTTTTAAAGCTGAGTTTCCCAGAGGGCTCGGGTGTAAATCAAACCTCGTGACATCCTGGCGTTGACTTTACAGTTAACAGTTTAGCACGCTAACCACCATATTACCCGATATATTATAACTTATAACTTAATATGACGCTGTGGAAATCTGACCTTCGACCTCTGAGACGCCATCTGGCGTCGATGAGTTGCGAACGGCAACGAGGATGAGAGATTCCCTAGACGTCACGTAGTCTTTACCGTAATCTGACGGTTTGAAGCGCATGTTCTTCGGTTTTCCTCTCTCATCCGAAAGGTCGATGACTTCTGCAGTGAAAAGACCCGCAATCCAATCTTAATTTCAATATTTCAATTTAAACTGCCTCGATATCGAGATCACAATCGAAGATCTTCCTTTGCTTCAGCTCAGCTGCCATCCACGGTCCATTTGGCATTCTTTAAACTTCACCACAGACCTGTGGTTTAAAACACTGATGCATTCACGAAATACACGTGAGGCACTTTAAACGCGCCCCATAAATGGATTGGTATACATACGTATACAAGAAGGCGTACAGACATATAGACGGGCAGACAGACAGACAAACAAACAAATTTAGAAACTGACCTTCAGTGGGACTGCATTTTCGGCGGATGTATTTGAGGAGGTTGTTTACACTACAATCAGTGTTTACGACGATACTGTCATCTTCTACAAAAGTATACAAGATGTTATGTAGCTGGATACGGGTGACATACACAACACGGCCGTACGTCTCACTTAGCCTATGGAAGCAACAGGAAATATTTGTGGAAATAGACTCTTGGCGTCTCTCTATGCAGCTGCTTTTCCAGAGGCGTCTCATATGCTAAGCGATCAGCTTTACTTACTTTAAATGTATATATTCTGTCCATCAGTTAAATATACGTGTATTAGGCTACATATGTTCATACACAGAAATACAGAGACAGGCAGACAGACAGACAAGCAGACGGACAGAGAGGGAGAGGTAGAGCGATGACTAGAGTTCAGTGCAACAGGATCCTAATTGAACTTTGACGACGTAACAGAGGAAAAGTCTCTCTCCACCGCATTGAAAGCTCGGAAGAGTAGGTATATACGTAAAGACAATGGACTTCTGCACTGGCTTCCTGTCCGAAGAATTTAGGAGCAGCAGACACAACTAAAAAGAGAAAAGCGTGAAGAGAGGAAAGAGGAGGGGCAAAAGAAAAGGAGGAGGAGAAAGGAAAAGGATGAAGCAAAAGAGGAAGAGGATGAAGAAACCAAGAGAGGGGAGGCAACAGAGGAGGCAAAACTGGAGGAAGGCAGGAAAGGAGAGGGAGAAAGAGTAGGCGTATAAGGAATAGGAGGAAGAAGAAAATGAAGAACAGGATAAAATTCTGGTTTCACGGTCTTGAAAGGTGCTAAATAAATTGCAACATACAACAGCGCAGGATCAGAAAAAGGACGACAAGTCATTAGCTGACAGATATCGATACACACATACATGCCTACATACATACATACGTGTATACACATTTTTATACATACATACATACATACATATATGCATGCATACATACATACATACATACCAGCAGGGGAGGATCCGGGTCTTAGGAGTTGGGTAATGCAGACTTTCGCTTAATAAGCCCATGTTAACCCTGACGTAACCTGGCCTATCTATAGCCTAGACATTTAAAACAGCGCCTAATGAGTACCTGACAATACCTCTCTAACCTGATCGATGATTTCACGAAGACAGGTATTTGATGATGAGACCTACCTCCGTATCTGACGGTCACAATCATTTTCTATTACTAATCTGGAGTCTTCAGAAACGATCTAACGCGGTGATCTTAACAGATAAAACAGGTCAATCGCCGATCGTCGTCTTCAGTTTCTACGTTGTCTTTAATCATAATCTACTCATGTTGACTCTTGTGACCGCACAGCTTCTTGTATTTCAGTCGGCTTTACAATTTAATATATATCCGAGGGCACTGTTGAATGTAGATTTTCCGTATATATACACAAGAAAACAATTCGAATAATTGCGCTAGATCATGAAAAATGTCACCGTTGTGAAATTGTTTGAAAATTAAGCGGTATTTATGTACGAAAGTAATCGATGAAAGTCATATAGGTTATGTCGTATCGCTTTGGAATGGAGGACTATTGTTGGCGTCACTCAGCGATACCTCGTAATTCTCAGCCGGGTCATGTATAGACAACTGTTGTAATGTTATGCCTAAATTGTGTACGTTGTTCTCGTGTCCTTGACGTGCCTCAGTGGACTCCACAATTCGTGTGTAAATGAACCGTTCCGCATCATCGAAGATCTTACGCCTAACGATTTAATATGTTTCTGCGTGACTGCGTCACCTACAGACTCTACTCGGCATTGCAGAAAAAGCGTTGCCGCCAATCAAGTCTGCACGCAGGTGCTTATATAATGAATATCAAGCGAACACACCAATAGAGCTATGCGTATTGATTCAGGGAGGAGTAGGCCTACATCGTGCGTACATCGGCGTCAATACGAGAGCTAGGCCTACCTTAATAATAGACCTGCTGCTCATAATGTCAATGTACTCGAGACATGGAAAATAAGCAATCGTCTACTCCTCCTCTCTTACCTCCTTCTCCTTCTTCTCTTTCTCCTCTTCCTTCTCCTTCTCCTTCTCTTCCTGTTTGCTTCCTCCTGCAATGTCCCTAAGTGTTTAGTGCTTCAGTTTTAATTGCTTCTGTCCTCAGTGTTGCGCGATCGCAGACGTATCGATGACAGCCGGTGTTTATTGCAGCTATCGAAAAAATTCTCATATAGGCCGCTAATCCTAGGTCTACAGGCCGCTTTAGTCTTATTTAGGCTCTCTTATAGAAAATATAAGTCCATGGTGTGTTAATAAATATATATATATACATATAAATATATATATACATATATTTCTAGACTGTGCATACTACATCTATCTATAACGTTATGGACACATGACACATGCATGCGTTATACAGTACATATGCAGTACATAAATCGCAGAAACCCCCTTGGACCAAGTGGAGTCTACCAAATTCCTGGGGGTGATTGTGGATAAACATCTCTCCTGGAGAGACCATATTAACTTTGTCGCACAAAAAATAGCGAAAAACATAGGTATAATCAATAGGATTGCCCACCTACTTCCTGAAGTGATTAAGCTAAATTTATACTATTCTTTAATTTTACCGTATCTAAATTATTGCAATATTATTTGGGCCTCCACGTACGAATCTAGATTGAATAAATTAATAATTCTTCAAAAAAAGGCAGTTCGGATGGTGGCAGGAGTGCCTTTTGGGACCCATACTGCCCCAATCTTCAGCAGACTTAGACTACTAAATATAAGTCAACTTAGGCTAACACAAATTGGTAAATTTTTCTATCGGTTTGAACACAATAACCTTCCCTCCTCATTCTGTGACTATTTTATTCCAGGATCTCGGATCCACACCCATCATACTAGGAACGCCGCTGCCCTCAGACCAGTCAAGGCTCGTACCAACTCACGACTATTTAGTTTAAAGGCGTATGGGCCCAGAGTATGGGAAACTATACCTCCCGATATCCGTCACTCTCCAAATATAAACTTATTCAAATCTCGTCTGAAATCATTTATCTTGAATGGCTGTTAACGGACCTTGGAACGACCACAGGGTTTGGCCAATGCTGCTCGGTGGGCGCGCCGCGCCGGGTTACGTGCTGCTCTTCTCCCCATTCATTCATTTTTTCTCCTACTTATTCTTTTCTTATAGGACTGATAGTCCTATTTTCTGTTTCTTTGTTTCTTTTGTTGACGTTTAGTTAAGTATATATAAATGATTAGTTAAGTTTAACAATGATTTATTTTGCTTTCTCTCATGTTTCCACACCAGACCTCAACTATCTACTCCCTCTGGCTTACCATGACTTGACAGTCACTTAAGTTATGTACAACACTAGTAGGTGTCCCTGCTTAGCGGGAGTTACCTCCCTTTAGGGCCACCTTTTGCTCTATCTGAGACAGAACCACAATCCGACTACTTATAGTTTGTTACATAACATGTTTTTGTTTTGTTTTGTTTTTTTGATGGAAGCAATAAAATGATTTGATTGATTGATTGATTGACCCACATACCCACTATCTTAATATCCAAACACTGCATGCACATAGGCTATAGTAGCTTATAAGCCTTAGAATACACTCAAGTCAGCAGTCAGTCGGTCAGGGAAGCAGAATTAATTATTCATGTAATTAATTCAATGCTATGAATATTATGTTCACAGACTGATTCATGCCATGGGTTTATCAATCACGTGTTGTTGTCCCGGCGATTTAGGTTGCTATGACGAGATTCGTATGATGATGACGACTATAATATTGATCAGGGGCGTAACTTTGGTCTAAAAAGTGGGGGTACCAATTTATTACATTCACGAAGCAAAGCAGAGACCGATCTCTGGGAAGGCACAATAATAACATATTGATTGGCATTGTTCAAAATTACGCCTATGATATTAATGAGGCTTAAGACGATAATGATGATTATGGCAACGACTATGATCAAAAAAGGGATTCCTAGAGCCTAATCATGATAGCAAGAGGACAAAAGAAGGGAAGGAGGAAAAGAAAGTGAGAAGAAGAAGCGAAAGTAGGAGGAGAAGGTAGAGGGGAAGGAGCATGACCAGTATGAAGAGGATATTGAGGATGGAAGGGGCAAGACGAGATATAAATGCAATGGGAAATTCGATGTTCTTAACTGTGCACGTTCAATTAATTACTAATTAATCATTTCTACTCCATTATTCTGACACCAGAAACCGTTTTCTGCATGAGTTTCTTTATTAAGTTACTCTCACAACAACGACATCATATATAGCATACAACTATATATGGTGGTATAATGGAGTATATATATGGTGCATATGTGGTGTATATATGGTATAGTGTATATATGATGTATATATGGTGTATAACTGTATATATCACACACAGTTCATATATATGTTAAACACATGTATATATAATTATTATGGAAAATACAATGTTTATTTTGGGCTTCTTTTGGGCTTCTTCCTTTTCTTGGCACTGAGAAGTTTGTCAGCAGGAGGTTTCCGCATCCAACCACTCCGAAACAGGTGGTTAGTACTGCAGCACGGAAGCAACAGTTGGATACTGTTGGTCGAGATGGAGGGGGGGTTGAGGTGGAAACGAGGTGCATGCGTGGGTTGGACGCGTGGTCTCAGATGGACGAGAAAACGGAGAGGGCATCGCTATCAGAGGCGGATGGGGATCCGTGGTTAGGGTAGCAAGCGTACAAGGGGTCACAGAGGTCAGTGTTCCTGGAGCAGAAGAGGCAGAGGTAGAGCGAAGAGGGTCGGATCATCGATGACGATGACGACGACGATGATGATGAGAGAAGAGACCTTCGAGGCCGACCCTCTGCCGATCCGTGGTTCCCTGGACGAAGACAACAGCAGAAAGAGTATGCTAATTATTATCGAAATAAAATGACATAGTAGTCTAAATGAGCATTTCAAAGGTAAAGAAATAGGATACGAAAAATATAAAATATCGATTAACTACATTATAGGTCTATATCAAAAGAAATCATTTAGCTAATTAACCATTTAGGTCATTCCACTGTCTCTAACAAGTCGCTACATAAATTTTAAATACGCCGTGCACACCTAAAATTTAAATGAGTAAGTAAGTAAGTTATTGAGTGATAGAAACAGACAGTCGTAGACGAAACCTGAAGGCGCGACATCTAGCGATTGTTGGCGACTGACCTGCCATTATGGCGGATAGCAGAATGAATCCGTGAATCAAAAGGATGAATCCAAGGAGGAACGGAGTGCGTTGGGAGGAGGAGGAGGAGGTCAGCGATAACGTCGTCGTCGTCGACATCTTCGTCTTCTACCCAGATGACGTCAGGAGGTCAAGGAAAAGATGGTGTCACGACCTAAAGGTCAATTCAGCAGTTATTAAGCTCTACACAGTTAGAAGAGGAAAATGAAGCATGTATACTTTTAAAAAGTATTTTGAGTAGGCTACAAGTATAAATACTTGATCCCAAAATTATTTAAAATACAAGTAGAAATACATTTTCATACAAGTATTTAAAAAAATTTGATACAAGTACTTTAAATACAAGTAAAAGTACTTGTTTGGGAAAAGTATTTTAAATACTAAGTACAGAATACTTTGAGCCAAAGTTCTGAGTATTTGGCCAGGACACTTCTTACCAGGCGCTTGTAGGTTCCAATGTCACCAGTCACAATCTTCTGGAAATCATTTGTCGCTATCAGATTCAATGTATGACTTGCACGGCTTTGGCAAGAATATGTCATGACTCATTGGTATTATCTGAAGAGGACCAAATTGTGTCCATGTCTAATAGAATTACTTGACCCATTCCCATCATCATTCATAGGTGGCGTTATCATTATCATATAAAGAAAGAAATCTGCATATGTCATTCATTCGCACCCATTGCTGTCAAATGGCTGGCGTCGGCATAATTCTTGTAGGGGGTGCAAAATATTTTGTGGGGGGGGGGCGAGCAAAGTGACGTTTCTGCATAGCTATTCATGAACACAGAATGTGCCAACTTTAAAAAATAAATAATGGTCAAGAACTTTAACTAAGCAGTTGCGTACGGACCTTGGGCAAGTCGATCCTTCACTCGCGAATGCTCGTGGCGCTTCGGCGTGAAAACTCCGACACAGTATCAAATGCTGTAGTCGGGAGCGCCTCTGAGTAGTAGTAGACTTGAGGAGGCGCTATAGAAATATCCGAAATAACTAAATAAATAAATTAAAATGAAATTAAAATAATAATAGTAATTATAATAATAATAATAATAATAATAATAATAATAATAATAATAATAATAATAATAATAATAATAATAATAATAATAGAGGGGTAGCCGTTCCAGAATAATTACACTAATAATTTCTAAGTCCCTGAGGGAATGAAGTACCTCAGGGCAAAAAAAAATAATAATAATAATAATAATAATGACGATGACCTTGAGATCGGCGAAGATGACGATATATTATCATAAGCGTAATTTGTGGGGGTACGAGGGGTACCCGTACCCCCACTTTTTGGACTTGGGGTACCGTACCCCCTCCCTCCACTTTTTGAACAATGCCAGTATATATTTATTATTGTACCTTCCCAGAGATCGCAGTCTCGGCCTTGCTTCGTGTATGAAATAAACTGGTACCCCCACTTTTAGACCAAAGTTACGCCTCTGTATATTATAATGAAATAATTGTTTTGTCGCACATTGTAAAGCGAGTTGTGAGTTTAGTTCCTATTGCTGCATCTAGAGGAACGTGGGAATAATCTTTGAACCGGTCGGTGTTCGATCCATTTCCCCCATTAATTTCTCTAGGTGTTGATCACGCTGACTCAAACTCACTTTCTATGCAAGGAACTCCTTGGTATATCGCGCTATCTAAATTTCCTTTTTGATAGATCTAGTAGAGCATAAAATACTAATAAATCTAGCCATTCCAGAAATAACTGCTGTACTCGTTTTTGTAATTTTGAAAAATGCACCTCGGGTAAAAAAAAGAAAAAATTACAATAATAATAAATAAAACATTGTGATTTCTCTGAACTTTTTTAAAACAGCGCAAAAGAATGGTTCAAGGGTATATTGAAATAGCTTACCTGTTGGTCAGAAGTAAGAACTGGTACAACTAAGAATGCCTTGAGATGGTCTGAATGGTCAACTCAGGCGCCGCAGATGCTGTTGATGGAATGTCTGAACGCTCGGTCTCTGGTTCCTGGGTCGACGCTAGGCTGCTGATGTCAGTTCTCTTCTTCGTCTGTTCTTGGCTGCTGAGTTTGGAGAGAGAGAGCTTGCCCTTTCTTTTATAGCGAGCGATGGATGGACGGACAGAATGGACGGATGGATGATGACGACTTAGTTGTCGAATGACGTCATTAGTTGAGCTGCTGTCCAGCGCTCAATGACCACAACTGCAGGCCACGCCATCGCATAGGAATGCCAAAGCCCGTCTCTCTACACATAAGCTGTCTGTTTGTCTGTATGGCTTTTAATCTCACTCTCTCTCTCCTCTCTTCTCTCTCTCTCTCTCTCTCTCTCTCTCTCTCTCTCTCTCCTCTCTCTCTCTCTCTCTCTCTCTCTCTCTCTCTTTGTTTAAGTTTTCGTTTTCCTTCTGTTTGTATGTATTTATCTGTCTATCTGTCTGTGTGGTATAGTTTGTTTTTCTCTTCCTATGTCTGTCTGTATTTCTTTATCCATGTTTATCTTACTCTTCTCTGTTTGTCTTTCTCCGTCCATCTGTGTGTTTGTCTGTCTGTCTGTCTGTCTGTGTGTGTGTCTGTCTGTCTGTCTGTCTGTCTGTCTGTCTGTCTGTCTGTCTGTCTGTCTGTCTGTCTGTCTGTCTGTCTGTCTATGTGCGTAGGTGTGCTAAAATGAAGTGGTGTCATTTGTGCTAATCAGTTGGCGTTCTCGGAATGTGAGAAAGTGTCTGTGAAAGAAAACGCGGAAGAGGCAGACAGACAGACAGAGACAGAGACAGAGAGAGCGTGTGAAATGAAACGTGGAAGAGGCAGACAAACAGACAAAGAGGGTCTTTGAAGAGAGAGGGCTGAGTCCATCTCGATGGAACCCGACTCCACTGATGGCACTCCACAGACCCATCGATCTCCTACAAAGGAAGACTACATGTATATGCAGTCAGGAACGCAAGAAAATGGATTGGCGTAATAGACGGGTAGGTGTAACAAAATATCAAATGGAGCAAGTGAGTGGGTGAAGCCAATGAGAGGTGGAGCAAGTGAGTGGGTGGAGTGAGTGGGGGAGCAAATGAGTGAGTGGAGCAGATGAGTGGTTGGAATGAGTGGATGGAGCGCGTGAGTGCAAGGGTGGAGTAAGAGAGTTGGTAAAGCAAGTGAGTGGGTGGAGTAAGTGAGTGAGAGGAGCAAGTGAGAGGATGGAGGGAGGGAGTGAGTGGAGTGAGTGAGTGAGTGAGTGAGTGAGCGAGTGAGTGAGTGGAGCAAGTGAGTGGATGGAGGGAGTAGGTGAGTGGAGCAAGTGAGTGGATGGAGGAGTGAGTGAGTGGAGTGAGTGAGTGAATGAGTGGAGCAAGCGTGTGGTTACTGCAAATGAGTGGGTAGAATAAGATTTGGTGAAGCAAGTGAGTGGGTGGATTAATTGAGTGGGTGGAGCAAATGAGTGGGTGGAGTAATTGAGTGGGTGGAGTATTTGAGTGGGTGGAGCAAATGATAGGTGGAATAATTGAGTGGGTGGAGCAAATGAGTGGGTGGTTTAAGTGAGTACGTGGAGCAATTGAGGGGGTGGAGCAAGTGACTTGTGGGGTGAGTGTATGGAGCAATTGGGTGGGTGGAGTAAATGTAGATGTACACGTTTTTATATTGCGACGCTATGGCCTCGACCCTGAGGCCAGCGTACTTTAAGCACCATGAAACACATCTATCGACGGAGCAAAAGTCGAGTAACCAATCGGGTGGGGAGGCATCTTGAAATATCTCATTGGGTCTACACGAATCTCAAGGTTCATGGTCTTGGCCTTAAGGCGCCGGACCCCAGGATCGCCCCCGGGACCAGGAACGTTACTGATATGGTTGGAACAATATGAGTGGATACGCAATCGGAGCAGGTAAATGGCCTGAATAGATGGGTGGGCGGATCAAACGAGATTTGCGATGAAATCGAGTGCGAGAGCAAACAAGTAGGGTGGGAAGGAGATGAGTGCAGCAAGTGGGTTGAGAGAAGGTGACCGGAGACGTACGCGGATAAGAAGATGTAAGTGGGCGGATGGACGGAGCAATCGGGTCGTCCTCACCTGACTCCAGTATACTCAACCGACCGAACAAACACAATATGAGACGTCGTCATGTCCTTTTCATCTACTTGCTCACGTTGCATCTTACGGTTTTCTTACCTGTCTGTTTCTCACGTTCTCTCTCTCTCTCTCTCTCTCTCTCTCTCTCTCTCTCTCTCTCTCTCTCTCTCTCTCTCTCTCTCTCTCTCTCTCTCTCTCTCTCGCTCGCTTTCTCTCTCTCTCTCTTGCTCTCTCTCTCTTTCTCTCTGTCTGTCTCTCTCTCTGCCGCTGTCTGTCTGACCATCTATCTATCTATCTATCTATCTATCTATCTATCTATCTGTCTATCTATCTGTCTGTCTGTCTGTCTGTCTGTCTGTCTGTCTGTCTGTCTGTCTGTCTGTCTGTCTGTCTGTCTGTCTGTCTATCTATCTATCTATCTATCTATCTATCTATCTATCTATCTATCTATCTATCTATCTAACTATCTATCTATCTATCTATCTATCTATCTATCTATCTATCTATCTATCTATCTATCTATCTATCTATCTATCTATCTATCTATCTATCTATCTATCTATCTATCTATCTATCGATCTATCTATCAATCTATCTATCTATCTATCTATATATCTATCTATCTATCTATCTATCTATCTATCTATCTATCTATCTATCTATCTATCTATCTATCTCTCTATCTATCTATATATATATATATATATATCTATCTATTTCCCTCCCTCCCTCTCTCCCTCTCTCTCTCTCCCTCGCTCCCTCCCTCCTTCCATCCGTCCCTCCGTCCCTCCGTCCCTCCGTCCGTCCTTCCGTCTCTCTCTCTCTCTCTCTCTCTCTCTCTCTCTCTCTCTCTCTCTCTCTCTCTCTCTCTCTCTCTCTCTCTCTCTCTCTTTATCTGTCTATCTATTTCTGGAGTTCGTGATTCTAAGATTTCTGGAGTTCGTGATTCCAAGACCGGCTCTTGAATTATATTTGTCTAGAAGATTGCTTGTGGAGGGGATAAAATTTTGAGAAAATCCAATGAAATGTCTCAGTCCTGAAAGCAAACTTGAAATACATCACAGTAACTGTAACAAAAGATTCGCATTGCACCTGTAAAGAAATATCGTTAAGAAGTAAATTCATATAAAGAGTTGGTTCTATGGGCTTTCACCTCCGGACCATTCACCTCTAGAGACTTTCACCTATAGGGGTTTTCACACCCAAATCTAAAATGAGACGTTTCGATGAGGTTTGTTGTATTTTTTCCACGACACTGAAAACGAAACATAGACAACATAGACAACTTACAACCTATGCAACTAATTATCATGTCATAAATAGACAAAGCCAGGCATTAATCACTGCGTATTGCGTAATTAAGTTGATTGCTTAGTGTCAAACTTATCAACTAGCAGGTCCATACCGTTCACTAACGTAATTAAGTTGATTTCTTAGGGGCCGTCCATATATTACGTACGCAAAGAGGGGGGGAGGGGGGTAAGATTTTGGCGATTTTGCGTACGGGTGCGTACGGGGGGGAGGGGGGGGGTGGCCGAAATGTGTACGTACGCAAATAAATTCGAATTATGACGTCCACATTAGCCTATTTATAACTCTGTATTGTCCTATAGTCGTCCGATGGCATTTTATTACATTATATAAAAGCCAGTGTGAAGTTATTCTGTGCTGTGAACGAGACACCAATAATTTGTCTATATTGGCCCTCACTCATCCTTCAATCTGGCCTAAAGTGCAGAGAGACACTTTCTGCGGCTGGTCTTCTCGGGGGGAGGGGTGTGCGTCAAGCGTACGTACGCAGGGGGGGGTGCGGAAGAAAGTACGCTTGCGTACAGGGGGGGGGGGAGGGGGGTCCAATTTTCCCGAATTTTTGCGTACGTAATATATGGACGGCCCCTTATAGTGTCGACTTAACAAAGGCCATCATGAGAAAGATGGGCGATTGCTTTCAAATATGTCAAACTTCAGTGCCTCCATAACTGGCAGTTACAACGCGGATGACTGTCCATCAGCTGACGATAAGATTTTCTGGGAACACTTTCAGCCCAGATGTTGCTTGCAGATACACTTCTTTCTGTTTGACGTTTTTCTCTGCCATTTTTGGGTTATCAGGTGCCTATACTTAGCTAGGTTCCAGAGGCTTCCCATATCTTCTTATCTGATTTCCATTTATTATGCGCGTACGGTTAATTGTGGTTAATTATAGTCACTGACGCGCGAATTCATCTGCCGTTTTCATCTGCCATTATCAGGTATCATGTGCCTACTTAGCTAGGTTCAATAGGCTTTCCCTATCTTCTTATTTTAGTTCCATTTCTCAATTACAGTCACTCACGTTTTATATGAATAGTAGAATATTTACTCGTCATACATGACGGTTTGACGAGTACGGGATCTCGCTGGCGGAACATCCGGTCGCCGCCATATTTCGTTCGGAAAGAATGTTCAGTTTTAGTGGATTTTAAGCCGTTTGCTTGCAAATGTCTCTCGTCTATTCGTGGGTATATTGCGTTCGAGTCCGCTTCTGTGATGCCTGTTAGGTCAAACTGAGTGGAATTTTGTCGTTTAGGATGATTTTAAAACACCTACAATCATCAGTGCATGGCGACCGCCACGTGGTTGCATGGTAACAACTAAAAACGAACAGTCAGACATTTCCACGTGCTTCTCCTGTATAGGCCTTCAGATCTGGACTATAAAGATTCCAGCAACACAACATCTGTTGCCAAGAATATCGCGGATGCAGTCTTAACGGGTTCTATACTTCGAGCATGTGAACTTTGCAGCATCGGCTACCAATGAACTCGCCATTCTTCGAACAGTTTACCATCCTGAAGCGAGCGTCAAAAGCGCTCGTAGTAGCTGCTAATAGCCGACAGGCCAGTTTGGGCTTTTCCTGATCCAATGACAGTAACATTTACATCAACTGTCTATTTTGTAAAATGTGAGCGTTACTTACTTCCGTCAGATCGTGTGGATAGGGAGAGGTAGTGAGGTAGGGAATGAGGCAGAGGACAGGGGCGTCTACACCATAGAAACCTTGGAGCAAATGCTCCATCCAAGAAATAGGGGAAGATCTGTCAGTGTGTGTTTCACCATTTTAGGGCGGAAGGCACTGGGAGGGGGAAGAAGAGGGGGAAAAGGACGTTGCTCCAATGACTTAGGGGGGGATAGACGCCCCTGGGCAGAGACACCGTCCGTCCGTCCGTAATATAGCTGTGCGTCTGTACGTCTATCTGCCTCCCTCCCTCGCGCACTAGCTCTGTCCTCTCCCTCCCTCCTTCACTGATTCCGTCTGTCTGTCTGACCGTCCGTCTGTCTGGCTGTGCGTCTGTACGTCTATCTGTCTAGTTCCAGTGTTCGTGGGGCCTGTTCAATTTCGGGCCAGACCCAGTAACACTCCCTAAGGCCGGCGGATCGGCCAGCGGCCTGTCAGCACATTCCATACATTCGACAGCGCAGCGGCCGTTTGCAATCCAAACTTTCCAGAGTGTTTATCGACACAGAGCTGGCAAACTATATAATAGGATGAGAGAGTAGGTGGAAACCCCCTAGAAATGAAAGCCTCTATGGGTGAAAGCCCCTATAGGTGAAAGCCCCTATAGGTGAAAGCCCCTATAGGTGAAAGCCCCTAGAGGTGAATGGTCCGGAGGTGAAACGTCCGGACGTGAAAACCCGTAGAGGCGATTGATCCAGAGTTGAAACGTCCGGAGGTGAAAGCCTATGATGCTACAGGCAAGGCCGTAGCTAGAGGTGTGTTTTTGGTGTTTAAACACCCCCGAAATTAAACAATGTAGAAATGAAATAATGCATTTACTAACTACAAACCCCTTGATCAGTTAATTCGGTTGCTTGTCGGCTTGCTTAAGGACGAGAAAACACCCCCCGAAACAGAAAACACCCCCCGAAACAAAATCCTGGCTACGGCCCTGGCTACAGGGTTATAGCAAAAGCCAGAGAAGACGAAAGAATTAAAAAATTGAGTCAAATAGTCACCGGACATTGTTTTAAGAGTCTGAGGGATCATGACTACCCGATGAAAGCATTGAATCATACTTTTAAATTGGAAAAAAACTTTGGAAAACTAATAGTAAAAAGATGGCTATTTTTGTTAGTATTTGCCCAAATATACCTATGATATCAGGTCTGATATCATAGGAAAAGTCAACGATAGTGATCCTAACCCCGAAACTTATACAGCGCCACTTAAAAACTAACTATAGCCACCCGTTTGTTCACGAGCTTTGAACCGTGACGGGAGGGAGTCCGCCCACGCACAATCAATTTTACTGAACAGCCATTTATATAACGCCTCCATTGGGATCTGATGTCGCAGTTAACACCTGTAAAGTGTTGCAACGTTCCAGATGCGTTTGTGTGTGTTTGACGGCGCTTCTTTTGACTCCTCGACGCCATTGGCACACGTACACAGGAAGATGCACTACAAGGAGGCAATATCATTAACTTCTACGGCGCCGATAGAATTACTGGTTTCCATCATATCCGCTCGCGTCGTCTGCTAATTGGCCGCTGTCTGGAGATCAGCGTAACCGAAATTGAGATTTATATGGCGTCTATAGACTGTATACGCAAGCGAAACGCAATAGCGAGTGTGATGATATGGTTTGCGGCGGGACAATTGTCGGGGGGAAGCTTAGAAGGCTGATTTAGCACCCCTCTATCTTTCAGGTGGGAACTGAATGCATCCAACGCCCGATGCCTTTGTCAGAGTGTATGGCCGTTTCATTCATCTGCCGTCTTAGATGGGAAGTTTATCGATGGGCGGATGATAATTGGAGTGACGGGAGAGGGAGCGCCATCGCTTGATGCCATGTACATTCGACACAGGCGCGATAGAAGTTACTAACTACAATTATGGAAGGAGGAAAATGCGTAGGAGGAATGGAGGAAATAGGAGAAGTTAGAGAGGGAGGGAGAGAAGAGAAGAGGAAGGGATGAGATAGAAGGAGAGAGAGCGAGAGAGAGAAGAGGAGGGAGAAAAGAGAGAGAGAGAGAGAGAGAGAGAGAGAGAGAGATGAGAGAGAGAGAGCGAGAGAGAGAGAGGAGAGAGAGAGAGGAGAGAGAGAGAGAGAGAGAGAGAGAGAGAGAGAGAGAGAGATGAGAGCGAGAGAGAGAGAGAGAGAGAGAGAGAGAGAGAGAGAGAGAGAGAGAGAGAGAGAGAGAGAGAGAGAGAGAGAGCGAGAGCGAGAGCGAGAGAGAGCGAGAGAGAGAGAGGCGCTGGTAAAATAGGGCAAAGATAGATAAAATAATTATATCTGGTGTCTAATTCATGAAAGATCCAGAGATAGACAGACAGACAGACAGACAGACAGACAGACTGACGGACGGACGGACGGACGGACTGACTGACTGACTGACTGACTGACTGACTGACTGACTGACTGACTGACTGACTGACTGACTGACTGACTGACTGACTGACTGACTGACTGACTGACTGACTTAATGAAAAATAAGGTAAGAAATTTAGCCGAAGGTGTTAAGTGTTTGATCTTTGGATACGTGGGGCAGAGGACGTACAGTAGAAGGGAGAAGGATAAAGGAAGCAACAAGAGACGGGGGAAAGAGCGATCGAAGCAGACAGGCGAGGTGACTTGGAAACGTATGCAGGCGTTGAATCGTGTGACGCAGGATGTTAGGTCATCGTTTGCCTCAGAATCCGTCATTTATCAGACGAGGATTGGCCATGTTCTTTGGATACATTTGAACAGCCACCAGTTTCAGCAACCAACAGCCTATAAAGTGGTCACGTCCGACCAACCTCTATGACAGCGAACGAGAGGTGTACGGAGGGAGGTTGAGAGATGAAGAAACAGAGGGAGAGATGAACAGAGAGACAGAGAGGGAGAAATAGAGAGCTAGATGAAGCTGGCAGGGAGAGCAAAATAACCTCTGCAGGGAGAACAAGAGCACAAAGATATAGAGGCAGAGGTAAGTACAGAGAGACAGACATAGAGACAGGCAGAGATACAGACAAGCCTATATATTTAAAGACTGAGAACGACATGGCTAGGCAGATAGGACTATAGGGAGAAAAGGTTTGAGACAAACAGACAGGTAAACAGGGAGACAGATATCAAAAAGTGGACAAGTAGTATTAGATAGAGGGATACAAAGTGAGGAGAGAACTTGAGAAAGTGCGAACATATAAAGAGTCGTCGAACGTTGTCATAGAAACAATAGGGAAAGAGATTTAGTAAGAGTCATGCGTGTGGTCTTTTGAGACCAAAGCTCAGACAGCATAAGTCAATATAAGGGAACAGTCAGGAGGCGGAAGAAGAGGAAAAGTAGGAGGAGGTGGGAGGACATGGAATGAGAGGAAGAAAGGGAAGAGATTAAAGTGTGCTTTCCACGAAGTAGACCATTCCCGAGCGATCTTCAGTTTCAGGTATTAAGCTGAGCTATAATACACCGACGATGATCCATTATCAACAGTTGCGGTAGCATCCGATGCACAACAATTTCATAAATACATCAATTTGCGCTGCATACCGGTTGAGATTATTAGAGCCAACAGATCGATAAATCGCGAAAGATTACACGTTAGAACGGTGGCCAGTGGAAGCAGAAGCATTTCTGAAGCATCTGCCCCGAAATTAAAGATTATTTACGGACGAAATGTTATTTACGGACGAATACAATGCGTATGATGTCTATGCAATTTGTGATGATTTATGCAAACAACAGCAGGTTATTTTGTGAAATTTTAAATGGTTCGAGCAAAAAACTGTTTCGTAAAGATTACATCGATATATCCTACTTAATTCGTTCATTCTTTAATAATAATAATAATAATAATAATAATAATAATAATAATAATAATAATAATAATAATAATAATAATAATAATAATAATAATAATAATAATAATAATAATAATTATTATTATTATTATTATTATTATTATTATTATTGTTGTTGTTATTATTATTATTTTTTTACCCGAGGTATCATGGATCCCTCAGGATTTGGAAAAAATTATTTAAGAGCAGATTTATTGTCTGGAGGGTCAGTCCTCGTCTTCAGGGTTTGAAGGAAATGTACCTTTAAAAGAGACAAGGTTGTAGCGTTGAATGTTATTATTATTATTATTATTATTATTATTATTATTATTATTATTATTATTATTATTATTTTTTTATCCCCGAGGTACATATAATCCCTCAGGAGTCAGATACTAAGTGTGTGAAAATTAATCTCTGGAGTGACCATCTTAATTAATTATTATTATTATTATTATTATTATTATTATTATTATTATTATTATTATTATTATTATTATTATTATCTCTTATGTTATGCTTCGCGAAATAAACTAGTATGGTCTAGTGTGATAGAGGTGGTCGCTCCTTGGCACCGGGCAGCATCGACATGGTGCCCCGGAAGGCGACCTCGTTATTATTATTATTATTATTATTATTATTATTATTATTATTATTATTATTATTATTATTATTATTATTATTTTTAACCCGAGGTATATATGATCCCTCAGGTGCAAGATACTAATTAGTGATGTTGACTCTGGAGTGGCCGTCCTGGTCAAGAATCGGGAGAACAAAAGTGCTGTGGAAGGCGACTGCGTTGAAACGTTGAATTACAACGGACAGGCGCTGGAACAGATAGCTGGTTTCCCTTGGGTCTCCCGAGATTTGGCTCAGAAGACGTCCAAGGTCGGATAGGAACGCCTGTCCCACGGCGTTAGTTGGTCTCAAGGTTTCAAAAGCCAATGGAACAAAATGATAGAAATGCATCAAATCGGTGTACTTAGCGTTTTTCCTGGACTCAGCCAGTTCCGCTGCACCTCCCGCCCGAGTGGAGGTTGTAGGCAGATAAGAAGGGGCCACTGTGTCTGCCACAGTGACGTCCCAGGTCAAACATCGACCCGAGCGCCATGGAATTAAAGTAAGGCCATCTTATTATTATTATTATTATTATTATTATTATTATTATTATTATTATTATTATTATTATTATTATTATTATTATTATTATTTGTATTATTATTGTTGTTGTTGTTGTGAATTATTATTATTATTATCATTATAATCATTATCATCATCATCAGCTCGACTAGCTCCTCCTTATTTCGGTTTAATAACCGAAATCGTTTATTTGCTCAGCGTTCGATGGATTTCACAATATATCCGTCAGTTTCGTCATTCAGACAAAGTTGTTAAGGGTCCAACTATTTTGACCTTTCGAGATAAGACGAGACAGGCTTTTTGCTTACGCAATCATATCCCACCACACCCTCCCACCTCTACCCTCCCTTTCCGTCTCTTACCTCAATTCGGATCACAGTATACGGATTTCAACGGATGAAGCAAGACTCAACACATGACGGTCTCTGAAGCTTCAGCTTCGGCAGAGCGCCACCCACTGTTCAACATTAGAAGAAATGAAGTGCAGTCCCTTAAGCTAGTCCCGAGAGTAAGGTCCAGAACATTATAAGACACGATGGAGTTGATGCACAAAAGCGCGGCACCTGTATTTCTCCACGAGCAGTAGAGCGCAACGAAGGCCGACCAGGTTTACTTTAAACTGGAACATAAAGCTCCTTGGTGTATATAGGTGCAGTGCCGACCAACAAGGTCCACCTCAGAAAAATTATTTTGAACGTTATTCCATCCTCAACGGGGTGCCAGCGCCTCATACAATCCATACATACATACATACATACATACATACACACATACATATATATACACATACATACATTCATTCACACATACACAGGCCTGCATACATGTATACGTACATACATGCACACATAAATACATAAATATACATTTCAAAATGCTTAACTACTGCAGTATTGTATTGTATTGTATTCGGATATTTATAAAGCGCTTCTAGCGGGAGGGCCATTCAGAAGCGCTCCCAGTGCGATAGACCCCGAGAGAAAAAGCAAGTTTTAAGAAAGGTAAAAGAGGAAGAGACGCTACCTGAGAGAATAGAAGAACGAACAAACGGAGGAAGCCCATTCCAAAGAGCAGGGCCAATGGAAGCAAACGACCTAGATTGAGCCAGTGAAGTCCTGACACGGGGAACGAGGAGGTCCAAACGGTCAGATGAACGAAGAGGACGAAGAGAAGCCGCAGAGTGAGGGCGATGAAATAAGTCACATAAATATTTTGGAGCGAAACCAAGCTGAGCCTTAGAGACAAGGATGAGGACCTTAAATTGGATGCGGGCAGAAAGCGGGAGCCAGTGGAGTTCTTCTGCCATAAAGGTGGTGATATGAGAGAATCGAGGAAGACGGGCAATTAATCTAGCAGCAGCATTGAGAACGGACTGAAGAGGAGCAAGACGGACTTTGGGAAGACCAATGAGGAGGGAATTGCAGTAGTCAAGTCTAGAGCAGACAAATGCATGGACAATTGAAGTGAAAATTGGAGATGACAGAGAGCGACGGATAGCTCTAAGGCGCCTTAGGTGAAAATAGGAAGTGCGAGTGAGTTTGGAAATGTGTTCAGTAAAGGTGAGAGAATTGTCAAGGGTCACTCCTAGATCACGAACGCTAGACGAGAAAGTGAAAAGCGGAAACCTTTGAGACAGCACAGCAAAGTCGAGTTTTTTAAGTTGCTGAGGAGTGCCAAACCAGATAAACTGGGTTTTTGACGAATTGAGGGAGAGGCGATTGCAAGACATCCAGGTATGAAGATCACGAGAAAGAGCTTCGATGCGCTGAACAAGAAGAAGTTGAGAGGAAGGAGGCCCATGGACATAAGCCTTGGTGCAGTGGTGCCCGGCCATAGAGTGGAATCGTTCCAATAGTTTTAAATATTTTGCTCAAGCCCTGTGCTGCAACTGAATTGTAACTCTTACAAGAAAATCAAAGTTTCAATTTGCTCTTAAAAATCGAGTTCAGATCAGTGCCACATTGTCATTTATACATTGCTGGTTTTCCGAAGAAAACAATAACCTTGCCTCAAGATCATGGAGTCGCACAGTAAGTCCGCAGAAAGACGGACAGACGGACAGCTATAGCAACAGCTGCGGTGCACGTGAGCGTTATGTGGCGAGGCGAGATTTAGATATCGCACCGTCGACATAAATCGATTGCGAAATGACAAATCCTATTCTCGAACTAATTTAGCTCTGCCATTTTTTCAAAATTAGTCAACAATGTACCGGTGAACATGTGTATACTACCGACAATCAGGTCAATTAAGAAGTCACAGGTATGATTGAAAATCACATCTTCATGTTATATTCGCGCAGGTAGAGTTTTGTATAGGCTACTTTCGTATCGATCTCATGAGCATGTTATGCAACTTGCGAAATTCTTATTAACTTGTTTCCTAATTTCTATAACGCGGTTATCCCAATGAAAACTTGTTTGTATCCTGTCAGGCTTTTAGTGTCAGCTCTCCGTCCAAATACAATCCTTATTAGCACGTGCAGGTTAATAGCCCTCCATGTTGCTTTTGTATACGGTTACTGTTTTTCGGTAACGTACACGTGTACTGATAATATAGGCCTAATAGGCCTAGCTCTATCATCAATATGCGCAATATAGCGTCTCAAGTGGTAGGCCTATTAGCGTACACGTGTACCGATAATATAGGCCTATTAACGTACACGTGTACCGATAATATAATTGCTCTGGTGTTTAGGCCTACCAGTGACTGTGCAAACATGGCCTAACATTTTCACTGCATAACTCATATACATAGGAATTACTATATGATATAGTAACATCGACGAATACCATAATCTACACCTACAGTAACTACTACCATATCCATGGATAGATCTTCCAGTCACTGCCTGTTAGTAGGCTAATGGCAATTATAATACGATTTATATAGCGCCGTACACAGTCGAGGCCGAAGAAAAGGGCGCTGTACACGAGTTACAAAAATCACTGACAGTCATATGAAAGTTTAAAAGATAGGTCTTCAACTGTGATTTGAATGACTTCAGAGTTAGGCTAATACTCTCGTCGATACTACGGATATTTGAGTATAACCCCTCCGCCCGCCCCCCCCCCATGTAACAGTATAAGTGCTATACTATTAAAATTCCTCCACTTGTTAGGTTCTTTGATGTTTCCTTACTTTCCGTGCATTCTTAGCATACTTGTACAACTGCTGCTACTCTGGTCTGCTGTTGCCACTTCTGTAAATGCAACAATCCACAACTCCATGCCGCTAAATTGCGCGGTTTCCATGGCGATAGTTGCTAAGAGCGTGATGTAGATGCGTCGGTTTGGTCGAGGAATCGGAGGAATTTCGAGTTGTGGCTAAATGCGATCGTTCGAAAGTGTCCGAAACCTCTTAATCGTCTCTTGTACACGCTCAGCTGACGGCATAAATATCAACTTGATCGTCATACGAGACCACACGTCATGGGCTTAGAACACAGACCCACACATGTGCACAACGTATAAAGATCACAGAGCGTACAATTCACACGGAGGCCTATCCTCGCAAAGACCTATTAGATAATGCGCTGTGGCCAGTTCATTCAAAGCACGACATCTATAGGAATAAAACACCAACTAATCTTTGAAGTCTCGATCTACAGCTGTACGTGTATGCATGTTTACAGCCATAAATAAATACATGAATCCATGTATGCGTGTACGCATGCGTGGGCTTCATAGGCTGAACCTATACACGCTCTTGTATATTATACACTGATATATGCACATGTATACACTGATATATGCACTGACATAAACAGGCCTCTGATGTCGTATAGGTCTACCTGATTTAATTTCGTTAACCTGATACGCTTTGTTTATAATAATGTTATGTAAATGACGATCTGTCTACATACTTACTTACGATGTCACCCGCCATTTGTAGTAGGCCCCTAATCCGAATTTTCTTGTCCAGACCTGCACATTCATCATTAGACAATTGTTGCGTAAAGAGCAAAGACGTTATAATTATAGACCTAAATCTCTGCACAGGATGAGAATTGTTTCACTGAAGCGTCTCTGTCTTTTTGTTTCAGATTGAAGATCTTTACACATGAATCTTACTTTACGCTATATTCTATTCGGAAATGTAAAGGCGCCTTATAAATGGTCTGCAAGGTCACGAGTTCAAGATGCCTTCGTGTGATTGGCCGCAATCAGTAACGCTACCAAGTGACCTCGATTGCATAACGATGAGACTGACGTCATCAACAGACGACGCGCGGGCGACACCTGACGACGTCGAGCTGGAACAAGAGCTTCCGGTTGAGGCGGAAGAGGAAGTGACGAAATTCGATCGCAGGGAAAACGGAGTCCAGAAGACTGAGGATGAAGAGAACGATTCCCCAGTCACTCCGACGATCAACGGGTGCAGAGATCGCAAGGGTAAAGAGAAATCGGACTTGAAGATCGATTCAACGGCAGAGATAAATGGCGTGAATGGGAAGCATTCGGGTAAATCCGTTGAATCACGGAATGAGCCGAAGGAGACAGCGTTCGATTGGCTCGTCTTACTCTGTTCGTTCGGTTCAAATGTCATCTTCGGAATAGACTTCAATTCTTTCAGCGTCTTCTATCCGGCACTCGTTGAGTACTTCCAGGCGACCACAGCTCAAGTCGGATGGTGTCTTTCCATCGAAGCCTTCATTGGCTCCGTCGGAGGTAAATCAATATGTGTAAATCAATATGTAAACCAATATGTAAACCAATCAATAACTCGATAGATCGATTGCACGTACCTGTTACGCAACTCAGTTTTAATAACCACTTGATACGTAACATGCACAGTCATATACCGACCGATCAATGGGTACAAAGTATAATACATACATACATGCTTACATACATACATACATACGTACATACATACATACATTATTATTATTATTATTATTATTATTATTATTATTATTATTATTATTATTATTATTATTATTATTATTATTATTATTATTATTATTATTATTATTATTATTATTATTATTATTATTATTATTATTACAGAGGTTTTAGAGCTACTCAAGTTTATCTACATACATACGTACATAGAAGCTTACATAAATAAACATACATATATACAATACATACTAGCATACATATACATTAATGCATTATATATACATACATCAGCTTAAAGCTTGGTTTTGGTGAACCACTGGTTCATGCCTTGTGTATAATATACACCGGCGTTTTAGAAGTTACTTGCGATGATATAATAGAAAGGCTTTTTATAAGAACGTTTCTAGCAAAGGACAGATGAGAGATAACGCAGTTCTTGTAAGGTGACCAGCAAATATAGAAATATCTTCTTCAGAGTTTATCAAGCAACGTGAGAAAGGGGTCTCTTCTCTTATCAAGGGCAACACCCCTTCCGACAAGGGCACATGGTTCACGTGGTCGAGAATGAGGACGCCTAAAGCCACCTATCTATCAGTCAAGATTCCTCCCCTCTGCTTTGTCATCGTCCGTCTTTGTCTTTGACTTTGTCTCTCTCCATCTTTGTCTGTTTTGCCGGACAACGCTGACAATCAAGGAAACTTTGATAAGCAAGACATAAGATACGTCAACTTTGCCCCCTCTCAAGGCGAAGACGCAAGTAGAGATTATAGAATGCAGACAGACAGACAGACAGAAAGACACATACAGACAGACATGCAGACAGACATATATAAAAATAGACACACATAAAAACAGACACACGAGTATTCAGCCAGACAGACAAACAGGCAAACGAAAGCAGTGAATCTTAGATTAGACGGAGGCATATAGTCGTAACATGACTGAGTCTATCTTGTGGTTTCGACAACTAGGAACAATTCTTAAACAGGAACGTTACACAATCATTAGCACACCACTGCCACCCCTCCCCACCCCCCCCCCAATATACGCCAATTACGCTATAAGCCGATGTTAGCGCATTTAATTAGGCCTATACTAAGACTTAAATTAGATTTCTTCCGAACGTCAAAGTGTCACAGATATTGTCTATTGATGAAGACTATATCTGTCATTGCCGCACAGCGATTAATGTCATCTGTTCAATGTAATCAGAAGACTTTAGCTATTAAAGGTCAAGGTCAAGGTCAAGGTCATAACCTGTGTTGTTTTGTATTGTAGCCATTTTCAGCAGTTATCCGACTGAACGGTATGGATGTCGTCTGCCAGGAATAATCGGATCTTGTATATTCTGCGTAGGAGTGGCCATCACGTCCTTCGCTCCCAGCTTATCCGTCATCTACTTCACCTATGGCATTATTGCAGGTAGCTTCAGCCTCCATATTATATCACGCGCACTCGGTGAAGAACTTCTGTGGCGCCTTTTCAATAAGCATCATCGTTGTTGCTTTCTATCTGCCATTGCCACTACTATGACTATTATAAGCTTATCTACTTCAGTGTATAAGTTTCCTTCTTCTCTTCCACTGATTCCTTCTGTCTTCTTAAGTCTTTCATTGACTTTATGGAGGATGAATGATTATTGCGATAATAAAT
>OY744609.1:25245035-25275035 GCA_963556255.1 Allolobophora icterica | reverse complement strand
CGATTAAATTCGATTAATTTGGTATCTTATACGTAAAGCGTAAAAAACTGTTAAAAATTAGTCACAGAGTCAGTTAGTACTTTCTGTCTACAAAAAACTTTAATCATTCCACATGCATAAAGTTCAAATTGCGAAGTGTTTGAACCACGTTAAGCGAACTGTTTAGGCCTATTGCAATGTTGGAATGAGGACAGTTAAATTTGTCGCGTTCTTCGACTTTTCCATCAGCATTTACCTTTAACGAAAAAAATATAATCGCTTGATTTTCCACTCAAACGTTTCACGTTAGGCCTATCATTGTTCGCCCTATTGTTTACTCCGGAAATGGGCCGCTCGACATGAAATAAGTCAGAAAATTAATCGAACAAATCGAAATTTATCGAATAACATTTTAATGATTAAACGACTAATTAATCATAAAAATCCGCAGCCTCATTGGATATGCATTTTGAGATGTTCTTTGAAACGTTAACCTGACCCATATTCTGTGTCTTCCATAGGTTGGATCTTTGACGTGACAAAGAACTACAACCTGGCATTCGCTGTAATTGGCTGTTTCGGTTTCGTCGCTGCTATAATGATGCTAGTCGTCTACGTTCTCCAAAAAAGACAGAAGAAGAAGAGCAACATCAAACCACCAGAACAACAACTTGAACTTCCGTTGGCCGTGGTGGTTGCCAGCACGCATGAGTTGTCACACTGCTAATCACGATCAGTCATGCGACTGTCATCCACAGACAACTGTCACTGTTAATGAAGTGACACCTGTCATTTGGGTCCTCAACTTGATTTTCAATCTAGCCTTATCTCTTCAATCCTCCGCCTTCCAAGCTTTCTCATCCTAAACGAAACCCGCCTTAGCAGCTCTTCTACATCCTCTCTCTGGTCTCCTGGCAACGAACCTTCCCTTGACTTCTCTTGACAACCCCTCTGACACGACGCAGCGCTTGTGAATAAGCTGGTGCCCTGCGCTTGGCCTTTAGAGTAGCGCTATAGAAATGTGGAGTTTACGATTACGAGTACTAGTTCAATCAGCCACTCCTTAGACAACGGCAGCAGTGAGGCTAAATAATAATTAAGTTAATCATTATTTATTTTCCATTACTAAGTGAGTATAATTATGTGACGCAAGCTGGGGCGTGGTGGCTCAGTGGTAAGGTTGGCGCCTTGTGACCGGAGGGTTGCAGGTTCGAATTTCACTCTAGCCGCTGCGCACGGACCTTGGGCAAGTCCTTCACTCGCAATTGCTCGTGGCGCTTCGGCGTGAAAATTCCGGCACAGTATCAAATGCTGTAGTCGGGAGCGCCGCTGAGTAGTAGTAGACTGCGAGAGGCGCTATAGAAATATCCGGACTAAATTTAAAAAAACATATATTTGTTATTGCTTGTCGGAATATTTATTTATTTAGTGTTCAGAGCTTCTTAAAAGCACTTCGTGTATGGTTTAACACACATTCGTTGCAATACAGCTTTATTTTTAATTTATACAATATAGGATTCTTATGAAAACCAAATGTACGAGATACTTAAATATTTGTATATAAGATATATATTTTTGAATATGCTTCTTCTGAAAAAGAAAATTGTAGTCTCTCATATTTTTATTGGAACATAGTCAACCTTTCAGCTTGCGACGTGAAAATCAAATGAACAACTCCAAAATTCGGGCTAAATGGACTGGAAAATTAAGTTCACGCAGATGCCAAACGATTATGCCTCGGTGAGAGAATAAATCGAGTGTAGATATTATAGATATATATAGCCTACTACTCCTTCAGATAGATGGGCCCGATATCTTGGCGTCATAGAGGAAGTGCTCTACTACGTATTATGTTATCCAAATGCACGTGTTGAGTTCCTTTCTAAAACAATAACATCAATTTTCTCTCAAAAATTAGATACCTTTGTATTAATCGTCTTTGGTATGGCGTCGTAAAGTAATCTGAAAGGATAGGGCCTAATGAATAATGTTTGCTCCTTCAGAAACAGAAGAATTTGACCTCAGATGAAGCATATGCTACCAGTGGCGGTTTTACCGAGGGCTAGGGAGCTGTAGCCCCTACCTGCAAAGTTAGCTCCCCTCGTTTTTCTTAGACTCCACCCATATACACAATTTTTAGCTCTCCCCACGTTTATCTTTTAATTAGCCATACGTTGCCTACAATGTTTGTTGGTAACAAAGCCTCCTAATCTCCTAAAGCAATTTTAGCCCCCAGTCCAAAAACTCTAGAACCGCCACTGCATATTAGTGATATTACACTGAAAAGAATCACTGGGCCTAAAGTTCTAAGACAGCAATAAGAAGTCGATTTTTGTCTAAATAAAAACACAGTTGTTCTGGTATTTCTGAATTCCGTTGCATAAACGGTAAGTTGATAAATTACGACTTTCACACTCTGTGCATCGTTCAATCGATGGAGGATAATTAATGACACATCAAACAGATTTTCATAAAAAATTATGCTGACTGGGATCTGACGCTGGTTCTCTGCAAGTTACTTGACGTCTTTATGTTGCCAAGCGAATGTAATGATACTAATGAGACCAGTAATAGGCCTATTTGGATTTACATGTATTCAGATGTGTATGTGAAGAATTTTCCCTGGCGTTCGATAGATGGCCTTCAATGTTCTGAAATCATTGCTTCGGATACTCTGTTAGAGTTTGGCACTATACTAGACAAATTCTAGCGAACAGACTAGGCCAGAGTTTCCCAAACTGTGGGTTGCGACCCAAAAGTGGATCGCGAAGCTCTGGCAAGTGGGTAGCCAAATTTTTTCGAGGAACATTTTTTCGCAGCAACAACATTTGTCTATGATTGGGCTATAACTTGCAGGATTCCAATAAATTGTAAACTATTAATTTTACCTAAGTTTTTACTTTAAAATTTAAATGCTTTAAATTTCTAAACGCTGTACGTAAATCCGCATATTTTGATACCAATTTACGAAGCAAATTTTAGTACACATTGTTTAATTTGACACAGTGGGTGCCGAGACTGCCCAGATATTCACAAGTGGGTCGCGACCCAGAGAAGTTTGGGAACCACTGGACTAGGCCTATATAGATCCGATAAATGACTATCAATAGCCATGTCAGATAGAAAATCCAAATAATCAAAATAGCAACAACAAAATAGTCTATAATCATTATCATAATCATTGTCGTCGTCGTCATCGTCATCATCAGTTCCTGATGCCGCAGTGGAGATGATAGCTGCATGCATCGTTGAAACTGCGGATAAACGCGTGAAGCTGTTTGGTTACAGACAAACCTATTTTAAGATTTGTTGGCATCACTTAATGAAACGGGTGATAAAAAACTAAATGGATAAAATGTATCATACATATGTTAAATTTGACTATTAGTTTAACAAGTTTGGCGAATTTATTGGGCTATAAACAGACGCTGTCAACGGTTGCTGTTTTTCTATCCGCCATTTTATATCACTCAATCAATCAGTAAATATTCGTTTATTCGGAGGTTGTAAGCTGACACAACTTATTTACATATAATACGTGTAACATAACGCATGGCAGCCTGTTAGGCCCCCGGTCTCGGTGGGGGCACTCTGCGCTAGTCTCTATAGATGAAGTCGGTTCGAAACTGTTTCAAATTTCAATGAGTTTGTGCATTGTTACAAGAAAATTACGCATAAGAGTTGATTGAAAATCGGGTTATGTTTTATCGAATGTGGATTGATTGATTCGACATATTCAGGTTTTGTCGGGCACGTAAAATTTCAAAATATTGGAAACATGGCCAATTTGGCCATGCATATGTTGGAAAAGTATTAATATATTCCTGGGACAGACGGGAGGATGCTGGAGGCTTTCAGACTAAATAGAGCCAATGGCAGTAAGTCATGTCGTTCTTATTAATTAAGTGCGAGAGAATAACAGCGTAAATATGTCAGTGTTGCTAAAGCGTCTCATTGGCAGATGAGACTAATCATGTAACAGACACTGTCAGACAGCCTAATTTATTTGTTTTAGCCTTCCAGATTAATTACGAGGTTTACCTATATCGTTTTAGCAACGCAAATGCATTCCACCCTTGCAGACCGATTGTTTGAGCATTGAGATGCATGAGAGAGGAGACTGTTTTGACCATGATGCCTGTGACTTGCACTCAGAACGCTGGCAATTATGCAGACGAGGGCTTGCCACAAGTAGCATGGTAGCCAACGAAGTAAAATTTAATTCTTATTGAATAAATTATACTGCTCGCGTTCATAAGAACTGTACCAGACAATGAAATGCCTTGTACAATTTCTAGGAATGTATACGGTATTATTTATTGTCACTGCCTTCCTTTCTGTTGCTTGAATACACAGTAGGCTTGTAGCCTGTTCTTCTGAATCTCTAGCAGCAACTTTTGCATTTATTCTTTGTTCACCATGAAGGACCAATCACAAAAGTTGCTGCTGTTGTGGTACGATTTAACCAGATTTAACCAGATTTAACCAGAAACCATAACACCACAAAGGTAACACCATTACCTAATTTACCTTTGTATTTTGGTATTCATGTAACAATACGGAATGTTTATAATGACAACCATTTTATCAGTTATTAGAAGGACAGTGTAAAGCTCTTAAGTTCTTAGCAGAATCCATTTAACGTTACATTTTGATAAACCCCACCATTGACTTCCGGTCCCGCCTTGTCCCTCCGTTGCCTGGTGTAAAGACTTCAAGCTACCCCTCTTTCAAGTTACCCCCCCCCCGGTAATCTGAAATCGATTTCATCTAACCCCCGGGAGTAGCCTGAACGCGATTTCAACTTACCCCTGCGTTGTTCACATTACCCGTATTTGATTGAGTTAATATGATTAAGTCTTATGCTTACAACTTATGATACGTTTTTTTTAATAAAACACATGAAACATACCAGATTGAAGGCTAGTCTCAATATCTGAAAACAAGTCACAGAAATGTTATTATTGTATTCAAACCACTCATACAAAGTGCCTGACATTATTACATACAAACATGAGATATACAAAGATTCAAACTAGTTGATGTAATTGTGATCTGCAGAAAAAGATGGCTTATCGTACAGCATGCACTGGGGGTGGGGGGGGGGGGGTAAATGATAGTTTAATGATAAATATTAACAGTTATTATTATTTTATGAGATAGTCGAAAATGGACCCCTTTAATTTGGGGGGGATCTGAAATCGTAGGGGTAATCTGAAATCGATTTCAGATATCTGAAATCGATTTCAGATTCCCCTCAGTAATCTGAACGCGATTTCAAGTTATCGGAGGGGTGATGGGGTAATGTGAAGTGGGGGTAGTCTGAAATTGCTACACGGGAGCGATGAACCGGCTGCATCCTAGGGGGTTAGGCCCTGGAAAAGAGTTATAACGATTTTGCAAATTAGGCAGATCAATTACATATAATGTTACACTGTGTTCAAGAAGAGGGTGTTTGCATATTGCCTTCCATGCATCCTTCTGTGCTGCCAATTCGATTGCTGACTGAGGAACATGCCATCTCGTTTTCAGTGGAAGTTTGAAGAAATCTGGTATTCGTGAAAGATTATCATGCCTGGTTAGGCTAGACAATATCTAGTAAAATTAGCAAACACGCTCTTATGGTTATTGCTCCGTCTTTACTTGGGCTGCATTTTACACACTACTATCTCCAATCATTTGCTAGTAGCTGCAGATGATTTGTGCACGCTAATCCCTAAAGTCTTGCACGCAAGCGTACAACTTGGAAGGAATATTACTGGCAGCCAGCAGTGCCAGCCTTAGGATATTCGGGCCCTGTGCCAAGTATGCTGTACAGGCCCCCAGATGCAAGTCAAATTGTTTTTCATTGTTATTATTAGGGTGTCTTGTTCATGTTAATTTTCTGTGACATTTGGGACCTCCCTAAGTTGCGGACCCCGTGCTACCGCACGGTTCGCACGCCCCTAAGGCCTGCGCTGACTGGCACTTTGGTAAAGGTCATCGATACACTCCGACAATCTCTGCCGCTCCTCAGAAGCTGCATGAAATAAGATGGCGGAAGAAAACGAGAAGAGAAGCGTTGTCGTCCCTGGGCACGGTCGTTCGCCAACACTAAATATAATTACCGGTATATACGTGATTAATACGTGATTAATTCGTCCAGTGGCTTATTCTGTGTATTTGGATCACACTCTAAGACAAGTCGAAGACATGTCTGTGACCAACTAGACACAACTCTTAATGCATAAGTAAACATTATGTGATTGCGTGTATGCCTTGAAACTTTGGGATAGCTTCGTGTATAGGTCGAATATTAGTATTAGTCGCATTGTATCCAGTTATTCCTCGAGTGGTTGTAGCGATTGCAGACGACACGTGACTGGTGTTGAGTAAATTAAAATAAAGGACAGCAAGACAGACGAAGAGAGGCAGAGACCGATAGAGACAGAAAACGAGAGAACGAGACAGAGAAAGACAGAGGGATTACGATTGTTTGTCGTTTGGATGAAGTGTTGCCAGTCTGTGAGCGCCGGACGAACACTTGTTTTCCTGTCTCTTTGTCTTTCTGTCTTCCTGCCATCTCATAGTTAGTATCTCAAAGACAGTTGGATATGGGAGGGGGTCGAGGAGCAAAAGCAGACGCAGAGAAAGAGGCAAGGATAAAGAAGAACAAAGACCGAGAAACCGAAATAGAACCAGGGAAATAGAGAGGCAGATTATAAAAGAGGGACAGGTGAAGAAGCGGAGAGACAAATGCTGCCAGGCAGAGAGACAACGGATGAAAGAGAGGCGGAAGACGCACAGAGATAATAGGAAGGAGATAGAAACACAGAGATATAGAGAAACAGAAACTCATGTTGTTCCAAATCAGTGTGGAAAAAACGGGGGGGGGTTGAACATTTTATCCGTATTATACAAACTGATGTCAACGAAATTTGAAAGAAGCCGATTTCAACGCTATAGCAGTTTTGCAAGTCAGAATCCAATCAAAATCAATTCCTTTGTCGAGAAAATTCAAAAATGCATGCATGATGCACTACTAAAATATCTTTTCTTTATAAGAGACTCAGAATCAGATAATGCTAAATCACACTAGCACAACTGAGGGGGTTGGAAATGACCAATGAAGACTTAACTGGGGGAGTGGGGGTCCTAAGAAAGACTAGGGGGTTGACCCCAACCCCTAACAATTCCCACCCTGCTCCAAATGCTAGTTACGATGCTTGACAGAGCCAGACTGATGAAGTAGCAGAAAGACAAACAGTAAGGCAGACATAAAAACCGAGAGACGGACAAACAGACAAGCAGACAAACAGACAGACAGACAAGCAGACAGACATACAAAAACATAAAGCCACACCGATACAAGAAAGACAAAGTCATGTGATCGTGACCAGAAGAAACGAAATGTTCCGTCGATCGCCGAAGATTAATGTATGCGTCCAAGACTAATTCCATCTCACGACCGCCTCCCTCCCTTCCCTTCTCTACACAACCTCAGCTTTTTCTTCTTCTGCTTCTCCTATTGCTAATCCTTCTGCTAGATCCTACTTATATATTATTTTCCTGCATGTCTTCCTCCTACTCGTCATCCCTCGATTCCTGAGACCTCTCCTCCTCCTATATACTCTTATTCCTGATCCTTCCACTGCTAATCCGTATCGTAGACTTCATTTCCAACGTCTCCACGTCCTTCTGATTATAATTCTTTCCTACTTCAACTTCTTTTTTCCTTCATCTTCATCCGCTTTCTACTTTTCCTTCCTGTATCCCTCTTCTTCTTCTTTGTGTTTCTCCTCCCCTTTCTGTTGTTTCCCCTTCATCTTTCGTCTTCTCTTTCCCTGTTATGCATGCCCGATTCTTCAGACTAACGCAAAGGATCAATGATATTGTTATCTGCCTGTCTGCCTATCTATCTATCTGTCTATCTGTCTGTCTGTCTGTCTATCTATCTGTCTGTCTGTCTGTCTGTCTGTCTGTCTGTCTGCCTGCCTGTCTGTCTATCTATCTATCTATCGATCGATCTATCTATCTATCGATCTATCTATCTATCTATCTATCTATCTATCTATCTATCTATCTATCTATCTATCTATCTATCTATCTATCTATCTATCTATCTATCTATCTATCTATCTATCTATCTATCTATCTATCTATCTATCTATCTATCTATCTATCTATCTATCTGTCTGTCTATCTGTCTGTCTGTCTGTCTGTCTGTTTGTCTGTCTCTTTATCTATCTATCTATCTATCTATCTATCTATCTATCTATCTATCTATCTATCTATCTATCTATCTATCTATCTATCTGTCTGTCTGTCCGTCCGTCCGACCGTCCGTCCGTCCGTCCGTCCGTCTGTCTGTCTGTCTGTCCGTCTGTCATCTATCTATCTATCTACCTATCTATCTATCTGTAATTTACATTAGTTTAAAGGCAGCTTCTAAATCCGCCTTTACCGTGACATTTTTGTAAACATCTTTGAAAAATTGGCTGTTCTGTGTTAGTGCGGAACAAAGGGACAGCGGGAGAGAGGAAAGGACAGAGGAAAGAACAGAGGGGCGGAGGAAGGGGGAATAAGGGACGCAGGTATACGAGGAATAAGAGAGAAGCAGCCAGAGAACGAGGCTGAGTAGGATGGATGGAGGGAGGGAAATGGAGGAAGGAAGAACGGAACGGTAGTAGGATGGAGTGACGCACGTACGGGTGTGTGGATAGTGTTAAAGGAATGGATGGAGGCGGGAGTTATGGATGGAACTGAAGGACGAGGTTTGTCAAGGGACATATTGAGTAGGTGAGGTTAGCTCAGAGAGGGTGGCTGGAGCGGAGAATAACAGTGGGGTGGGAGTAGTAATCGATTGGGTGAGACCAGGAGCGATGGCTCGATTGGACCTAGTGCAGCCATCTATTGTCGTACTCTGGTGGCATTGATGTCTTTAATACGGTCGGTCGGGTCGGTCAGATAGAGGTACGCTGGTGGTGGTCAGTGGCCAGTGCTTTCTAACGATGGATGGTCAGTTGGTCAATGGACATCTCGCGGTAGTCAGCTGCGAGTGGTGGTCACTGGTCAGTCCACGCATGCACGTACGCAGAAAGCGACGCGCCTCTACGCAGAACAATTGGCGGAATTAGAAGCGACTGTGGGTTTTCAATTCTAAGGACTTTAGAAGATCGAACTAGAGTCTAAATTCTGTAAGCGATTCGACTTTTAAATTTGTCGGACGTTGAAAATTAATCAGGGAAGGACTGGGTTGGAAAAAGAATGGAAGCAGAGGCGCGTTTAAAGAAAACGGGGCCATAGGCGCAAACATTTTTGGGCCCTTCTGAACTCGTAGACTGAGAGTCTGAGACTCTGGTTGTGTTTAGACTATCATGTGCAAACACCTACGAAGTTGAACTTAAAGTCGTTTTTTGAGTGTTATTGACGCTGTAATTATGATTACACGAGTTTGATGTTGTTTT
This sequence comes from Allolobophora icterica, assembly GCA_963556255.1. Taxonomy (NCBI): domain Eukaryota; kingdom Metazoa; phylum Annelida; class Clitellata; order Crassiclitellata; family Lumbricidae; genus Allolobophora; species Allolobophora icterica. The sequence continues at coordinate 25,265,610 of OY744609.1, read as the reverse complement.
GCACATTTGCACAAATTAATTATTTGCCAAAATGAACAAATAAATGTAGAAAATACAATAATATAGTTTATGTTAATGATAAACTGTAAAAAGAAGAAAATAGGTTATATTTAAAATAATGCAAATTTTAAAACGTGATTTTTTTTATAGCTGAACAAATTTTTCATTCGTTTGGAGGTCCTCCGAGACTTGGGGACTCCAGTGCGCCTATTTGTAAACGCGCCTCTGAATGGAAGGAGGGAGGAGGGAAGAATCAGGACAGGGACAGAATGGCAGTGAGAGATAAAAGACGGCATTTGGCTTCTGTCGGTTTTAGGACGCGGCTTAGACGTTCGTCTCTGTTCTGCCTGCGCTATATAAATCACGTTTTAGGATCAAGTAAGGAGCTGTTTTCCGCTGAAGTGTAAGACGAATATAAAGGCTGCTATTATGCGCCGCCGCCGTCGATCCGTCGTCTATGGCCAAACAAAGAGCTGGTTCTCCTTAAAGAAAACCAGAAGGCAAACACAATTTCACGAATAGCAGCAATTATATTTAGATATGTAACCGGCTGCGAGAATAGTACCAAAGTGAGGTTTCTGGAGTGAATATTCCCTGAGCTTTGTTCGTGTTATAGAGACAAAAGTGCAACATTGTATGTCAAAATAGCCCAAAAACCTGTCAAAAATGAACTTCCAAAGATAATTATAGTAGCCTATCTGAAAACTCCGTTCCTCAGAAGTCGATACAAATAATTGGATTTTAATAGTTCAAAATATGCATGCATACACAATTACCAGCAATACTTTGTATAGGCCTAGATGTTTAATGTAAATCCTTAAGCTTACATGTACTGTAGGCCTAAAGTTCCATCCGTAACAAGTTACAACTTTTCGCTATCGGGAAAAAATGGCTAGCTTCAGATTCAATAAACGTTTTATACATTAGGTCTAAAAGCTAATAATTAAATTGAATTTTTCAATGGAGTGAATCAATGCCACGTACACTCTAACCATTCATTTGTCCAAATCAGTCTCGTGTGTTAATTAAATTTATCCCTTGCAAGACTTCATTTTCCCGCTTCGTGCATTGTGATGCCAAGTCTCTGTGTCTGACTTCATCGTTGGAATAATTATTTTAGTAACTCTATTCTAGAAGTGGCTAGTCAGAATTGTGCCCATATTACACATGCACAGGCATAGGAAAGGTACCACGAGTGTGTTGGCGTTATCTAGTCATTCAAACATCAATTACTTTGAGCCTATCCAGTATAGGCAGCAATGACTATATGTTGCTAAACATGACACAGAACAAAGATTAAGTGCAGTATTTTACCTGTAACTTACAGGGTACATCTTTAATTTATTACTATTATTGAGTTAACTTTTCAAGAGCTGTGCAGCCAATCTCAGGATAAATTCATTGAACCAGGAATTCGGACTTTCAATCCATGACTTGCCACAAAAGAAATTTTCAAGACTGTCTGACCGCTCAACTTCTTCTTGAAATGTTAGTAGGTGATTTGAGAAAAACAGAAGGACCAGCATCATCCTTTACAGACCTTTTGTTTTTCAGACATTGCATTTTTTGCTGGGAACATTTGCGCCTAGACACTCCTTCTATGAAATCACATAGTTAGAAATGAAATGAACAAAGTTTCGGATATTTAGTTGAACGAAAGTCTTCATGAGGAATAGATGCAACACATATTTCACATAATTCGTGAATGTGAATTGGAAAAGCATGGAAATTATTTTACTCAATCCTCCCAGATAGCTGAGCAAGCGAGACATCCTCTCCTACAGCCAAAACCCTGCACACTTTATATGTACCATTTCTCTTTTGCAAACAGTAGTAAGCACTAGGGAACTGAATATCAAAGTTAATCCATCTTATCTGCAGTGCAGATAACATTCAGAGTCAGCCATCGGCCAACTCGCCTCCCCGCTCTGCCTTCATCAGTCGTTCTAGTTTGCCTGTCCAAATACTAAATTGATACAGATGGCCTTGGTCCATGCGACGACATGACATGTGCGAAACACAATCTTCGGTTTACACCTTTGCAGCTCAAGCGGTGAGAAATTGGTCCCAACAAATCCAAGGAAAGACTTTCAACCGACAATTTATTCCACTTTCTCCCGCCATGCACATGGGCGTCCGGAGGGGCAAGGGAAGCATTTGTCCCTGGATTTTGCGCACATTTTACAAAAATAAACTCTTAAAATGGTTATTACAACAGTCCCAAAACGATTTTCAGTGCGAAAAAAACACTTAATTCCTTAGGTAAAGTCCTTGACCATTATTTGAAAGTTGTCACGTGTTCTGACTTCTCTGTTCTTGAACAGCTATGCAAAGACGTAATTTTGCCCCCACCCCACAGAAATTTTGCACCCCCTACAAAAATTCCTGCGGACGCCCAAGTCCATGCATTTTCGAGAAAGCGAATTTATAGAACACAGCCTATGTAAGTATTTACAAGAAGGATAAAGGTAGAAGAAAGAATACTATTTTGAAAACATTAGAAGAAAGATGTTACTTTATGATCCAATATTTCAACCATCTGCAATTTTTGATCCATTGCATGATCTGCAGGATGCTTACTACTTCTTGTCACGCAAATCTGTTGATTGCCCACCGTTTCCTCCCAGTGAAGACCTGACTTACGGATATCATGCCAGGTTTCAGCTGTTTGTTGAGTTACACAACAAAGAAGAAGCCATGCCTTTGAAAACAGCACACAAAGTAACCCACTCAGTGCTAGATAATAAGATCATAGATAAGACTTCTATGCGATTAGTACGATCTATAATTTGTGAATCAACTACCTAGCAGAAGAAGGACTAATTGGAGGGGTCAACAACGCTGATTTCATTTCATTGATCATAAAATTGCGAGAAGAATTTGAAGGCGGAGGATCAGATGAGTCAGGGTAGTACTTGGAAAGGTGAGATTTCAGTTTTGAGTGGAAAGCCAGATGGTGATAGAGGACCATGAGGATGATAATGAAGGACGGGTTGTAATGATGATGGAGGAACTGAGAGGCTGCGGAATTCAGAGGGAGATCAATCCATAGGCGTGGTGCAGTGTTGAATATGGCTCGGTTGGAGAACTTGAGATGAGTAGTGACTGGCGGTCGAGAATGACTTAGATAGGAGGAAGATCGGGTGGAGCGCGTTGTCTGAATGGTGAAGAGATGATTGAGGTACTTGGGCCTGGAGTATTGTAGAAAGTTGTAGGTTAGTGTAATTTAATGAAGTGAATTCGCACTGGAAGTTTTAACCAAGGGAATGTTATGAGGATGGGAGTGATATGATGATGTTTGGACGTTCTAGTGACAGCTCTTCATGGCAAGTGAGATTTGGATAAGTTGCAGACGCTTGATTTGGGTGGTTTCAAGGTTGAGGAAGAGGTAACTGCAGTAATCAAGCTTTGAATGAACAATAGAGGTAGCAATGGTGGAGGCAGTTTTAAGGTCGAGCATGGGCCGGGTGCGTCGGAGGTCACGAATGTGCACGAAACCGGAGTACGGGAGGTTGGAGATGTGGATAGAAAAGGAGAGGTGTGCATCAAAAGTAATACCACATTATCAATATAATCAAGTGCAATCATTATTTCTATAGACACCAGAGGCGTAGCTAGGGGTGCAGATGGTGCATGTGTCCCCGGGCGCCAAGAGAAGGGGCGCCAAATTGAGGGTTAAGATAAATAATTTTACTCTTAATTTTGATGCAGTTTTAACTAATTTATCCCAAATAAATTTATATGATTTAATTTGGTGCCACACATATATCCAATTATACATCTAAATACAGGGTTCTCAGGGTTCTATACTTGGACCTCTCTTATTCCTAATATACATTAATGATCTTCCTAACTCCTCTTCCTAAATACATCTAAAACGAACTTTATTATTTTCAGATCCAATAAAAAGATTATTCCACCCTCTGATAACGTACTAAAAATAGACAACATTATTATTCCACAAGTCACTTCCTCAAAGTTTCTTGGGGTCCACATTGACCAACACCTGAAATGGAATACACACATACTAGAAATAACTAAGAAAATTTCAAAAAGCATTGGCATTATTCGTAGAATATCCTACCTTCTTCCCCAACACATACTCAACAACTTATACTTTACCCTTATATATCCTTACTTGACCTACTGTAATTTCATCTGGACTTCAACTTACAACGCCCACTTGATGAATCTTAGGATCATTCAGAAAAAGGCCATAAGACTAATCACAGGATCTGCTGTTAATTCCCATACCAGACCTCTGTATCTGAAATTTAATCTTTTAAATCTTTCTCAAATTAAGTTTATTCAAACTGGTGTGTTTATGTACCAATATGGCAGAAATCTCCTCCCTCCTGCTTTTCTCTCCTATTTCAGTCCAATTATGCCTATCAATGACACTAGAAGCAACAGAGAATACTCATGCATCTTCGCAAGAACCAACTTGCGTAAGTTCTCAATCAAATACCAAGGTCCTCTCGTTTGGAATAACCTTCCTTTGGTCATTCGTGAAGCTAGGAGCCTTGTTCATTTTAAACACTTGATCCGTGCACACGCAATGAGTAGTATTATGTAGCTCTTAGTGCTATATCCCATTCTATTGATTGCCCGTTATCCAATTTAAAGTGTACTGCCTGATACAATTACAAGGTGTAATGCTTGTTATACTGAATGTTCTCTGTCTTGGCAGTGCCTTGTTGTTCTTGTGTTCTCATAACGGTGCTTAGTTTTGTTAGCACTTGATTTTTTGGTTCTTTCTGTTTTTGTTTCATTTTCTTGATTTAGTTGAGTAGGGATGGAATTCCCCTGCCGTCCATTTAGTTCTCGACAATAATTTGCAACTTTTGCTATAAAGTTAATGCAATTAGGCCCCTATTCAGCGGGACTTGTCCTGTCGGGTGTGCCCTTTGCTCCCTCACACTGGCGTAAACTTCTACAAAATATTGGGGGGGGGATTTTCCCGACAAATTTCTGAATTTACAAAATCTTTTTCGGAATTTCATCTTCAAAAAAAGTTGATGACCTTTTTTTAGTCATTCGCCTCTTTTCTTTGTTTCAGACAGGAGCTCCTCATAGCAAACACTACACACCATCATAAACTTTTCACCGGTTTGTCTTCACACCACACTATCATTAACTTTTTTTACCGATTCCTCTCGAACAAATTTCGTGAAATTAAATATACCTTCATATTTTTTTTATTTTTATCTCGATTATTGGGGGGCGTTGCCCCGGCTCCTCGATTATTGGGGGGGGGCACGTGCCCCGGCTGCCCCCCCCCAGAGTCTACGCCTATGCTCCCTCATACCATCTCTTCATAGATAAACTTCTGCAATAATCTGCACTATGTTTGTGAAATTCTATTTACTGTAGTTTCATGTTCATTTTGTTTTGTTTTGTTTCTGGGAACAATAAATTGATTTGATTTGAATTGATTTGATTTGATTTGAATTATATCCATATTACTTACAAACCAGTTCTCATGTATGATTTTGGCGCCCCATTCAGCAATAAGGTGCAACATGCATTTACTATCTGTATTTTCATATTTTATTTTATTAAAATTAAAATTGCCATTCTATTATTTGGAAAATGTGAAATAGTCAAACGGGGTGGGGCGCCAAATTCATAGTTCGTCCCCGGGCTCAAAATATCCTAGCTACGCCGCTGCTAGAAACTATAGGCTTTAAATTATCTAAATCAATTTAAAACTAAGAAATACATTGAAACTCGCATGAACAGTGAAAAATCAAATCAAAATCAAATCAAAAATCAAAATCAAATCAAAATAAAAAAAAATAAAAAAATCAAGATTTACAGTTCACTGAATAATGATATTAAAGTTTCATTGAAATTTCTAGCAACGAATTACGTAATAACTCCAAATCAAACACTTCGATGACCACAGGAAGCACTGAAAAAAATATTTCAGGTAGTCAAAGTACCACCCCCTCAAGTGGCCGCCCGGTGCGACCGCACCCCCTTGCACCCCTCACGCGCCGCCACTGGATATTACCATATACAAGCCAATCTTAAACATAAACCCGAAGCAAAGAAACAAAACTTGTTGAGCAGACAATTGATCTTCATTAAGTCGATTAAGTCTGGTTTGGTAACAGTGAACAGATTTGTAAAATCGACACCTCTCCAGCATTGCTTTCCTAGAATATGCTGTGCGTGATCTTGGTTTGACCCTGGACCAGGAACCAGTGATGGGCAATAGTTAACTAAAAAGTTGCTAACTTTTAGTTTAACTAAAAAAATTAGTTAAGGAAGAAGTTTAACTAAAAAAATAGTTTAGCAAAAACCATAGTTTAACTACATTTTTTAGTTGCTAACTAAACGGTTTAACTAAAAAATCAGGAATATGCAACTTTTTTTCCACAGTGAACATTGAAAACTGTCAGCAAAAAAAAACATTTTAACACTGCATGGTTTTAGCATTGACAGCCTGTGTTTTCAAATTCAGACTACTTACAGTACACATGTAACTATATGCCAGAACAGTACACATTGCATAGTTTGAAGGTGAAATTGTCATTGACTCTTTGCATTATTACAGTTCACTTAACGTCTTTTATTGTGAAAATGTTTGTCGTAAAAAAGTTGGAAAAAGTTTAACTACTTTTTTTAGTTTAGTTAACTAATTTCCAAAATCAGTTGCCAACTTTAGTTAAACTATTTTTTTTAAATAGTTTTAGTTTGACTAAAAAATAGTTTAGTGCCCATCACTGCCAGGAACTGACTTTCCATATCAGGTGGATTGATTATTGTAACGTGCTTCTAAGACGTGCGTCAGATTCGCACAATAAACCGTTCGTTTTTTAACTTAAGCCTTAACGATCCTTTTGCACGCGTTCACATGCACCATGCATGCAGGGTTGTTTACGACAATGCAGCCTAACTCGTTTTCGAATTAGTCAATCGCATTGTGTTAAAACGCTGCGGCCCCATTGTTTGAGGTACTTTGGTTTTGGCATATATCGACATTAATGCGGGAGGGATTGCATTGGTTGCCGGTCCGAAAAACGTATAAGTTTAAGACATAAAGGCTCATGCTTAGTGGATCTGCAGTCTCATTTTTAGAGACTTCTATGTGTTTGTCTCATCCAATCCTGGTCGAAGATCTATTGTTCCGATGCGCATGATGACCTGGTTGTGTCCCAACAGCCAGAAATTCCACGGTGTATCATAGAAGTATCGCAACGGTTGGTCCAGCTTTCGGGAATAGGTTGCTTAGCAGACTGCGTCATAAGCTCCTTGGTCTCTCTACTCCATAAACGCTTGAAACCAATTGTTTCGATTGTGGTTGTCTATTGCCAGGTCTCATTTAAGAGGCGCCATTAAATCCTCTGTGATAACGACAAGCACATATATAAAAACTGTTTTACACTCTGAAGTCACGATGCACAATCGACTTCCGTTTTTCACGGTTCACACAATCCACCGTGCTCTCATTCTTAAATCAACTGTAACAATGCATGTACAAACTCGTACCATCCATGTACAAACACGCATACACATATATTACATATGATCACATAAATATAAACATACACAGATCTACCCATACGTTTTTTATAAATCATTATGCATGAGAATATATATACAGCATATATATACAGCATATATATATACATATATGCTGTATGTTGATGAAGTGAGGCGATGGACATGGTATAGTGAGTCCAAGACTAAATGAATTGGTTGTCGTTCATCGTGGCACATAAATCAAACGACGGAGGCGAATAATAACGAACCAGAAACGCGCACTGACTTGTGGCGCCATTCATTAAGCAGACGGTCTTTTCAAACAGAAAGACAAAACATGTGCACGTCGTACGGAGAGTTATTTTTTGTCTGCTGCAGAATAATGGAACTGGTCTTTAATGAATTCTCTAGGACTGCACGATCGAACGACTTCAGGTTCTTAATTCCAGATTTTGCGGACTCTGCGTTCAATAGTTAGATTATATGCAGTGTCTTGGAAAAGCCTATATATATATATATATAGCAACTGCCAACCGTGTAGATGGGAATTCCTCGGTTGGTTTCAACGTGTCTACCGGAGACCGTCAGCGGAGACTCTTTCCAGCTGCACAAGTCTGATTCATTTGACTGACGCACCATCGTTCTTTTACAACTCCATCATCAATAATTATTAGCCTAAGAATAAGCTCTATTGAGAGGTTTTTTGAAAGGCGCTATAGAAAGACCTAGACATGTAGCAGGTAAATTTGGAACACCGCATACTATCAGCCTCAGGCAATGGCCTTCGTGAACCGCCCTCTAGTGAACCTGGTGGTTTCCAGTCTGTTATATAAGGAGGTAATTGCAGAAGGGCTCACTTATAGCGAACTGAGAAATTGACCTGCGATGCAAGACAGTGTTTAAAGACATCGTGTTGCCAGGGCTTAGTAAGCGATCGCTCGTCTTGTGTGCGTGTTTGACACGGGAAGAGAGAGACACTAACAAGTGCTTAAGCCTTTTTCATCAATCGCTGAAGCCATAAAAAGTTGAGAAACATGAAATCTCTATAGAGTCACAAATGAGGCAAAAGTAGCTAAGAGTTGAAAGTGGTATTAAATCGGTCAACGCACATCGTTTGCCTTTGAACAATAGGAGTTTTTGTCTAGCTTTCCGAATCTGTCTGTCTGATCTGCTCTTGTCTCTGTCCATGAGACTGTCTGTGTGTTGTTCTCTCTGTCTCTGTGTATGTCTCTACCTGCGCCTCGCTCTCTGTCTGTCTGTCTCTGTCTGTCTGTCTCTGTCTGTCTCTGTATGTCTGTCTCTCTGTCTCTCTGTCTCTCTGTCTCTGTCTCTCTGTCTCTCTGTCTCTCTGTCTGTCTGTCTGTCGGTCTGTATGTCTGTCTGTCTGTCTGTCTGTCTCTGTCTGTCTGTCTCTGTCTCTGTCTCTGTCTTTTATCGCTGTCTTTTGTCAGGTTTTTAATAGACTCCGGTAGTTCTATTCTTATCCATTGTTTTGAAGACGTCTTTTGTTGCCAGGGCTGTTTACGTCCACCTTACCTATCTTTGGCTAATGTGAGCAGACTTCTTCCCGGCCGATTGAACGATTTCGACGACTATGATATTTAAGATAATTATTTCTAGATGACGAAGCGTGGTCATGTGTAAGTTGAGACTAGATTCAGTTGCAGTGATGCTTAGCCACATGGAATGATTGTCTCTCTGTATGTCTCCTCGTCTGTGTATTGTCTCTCTCTATGTTTGTCTCTCTGCATCTTTCTCTGTGTGTGTCTTTTCTCTGTCTGCCTCTGTCTCTGTCTCTGTCTGCCTGTCTCTCTCTCTATCTCTGTCTCTGTCTCCGTCTCCGTCGCTGTCTCTGTCTCTGTCTGTCTGTCTGTCTTTGTCTGTCTGTCTATTTGTCTGTCTGTCTGTCTGTCTGTCTGTCTGTCTGTCTGTCTGTCTCTCTCTCTCTCTCTCTCTCTATTTTTTTTCTGTTCCTATCGCCAGCTCCAACTCTTTCGCTTTCTAACTCAGTCTATCTCAATCCCTGTCTCTTTCTCTCGGCATCCATTGTTGTGAGGAGAGCCAGAGGAACGAACGACCCCCTAACAACGGGCGAATTGTTAGCCGCCGACAGCGACGAGCCTCAGTACGACGAGCAGAGAGAGCATCCTCGTGGCATTTAGACGCAGATGCCGTGTATGCGTCGACGTCGCTCCACAGTCGAGTGTTGACTCAGCCGATGAAAACGACCAATCGTTTCTGGCACTTGCCTGGCTTTTTCGCGCTCGTAGCATTTGGACGCCGACGTCGGGTGTCTAAACTGCTCGCTTGCTCGCCTGATGCGGCTGGACTTCGGGCGAATGCACTGAGCATTATCTCTCGACTCAGTTAAACCGGAAAATGTATGGATTATGTAAGGGATTAGTCGTTGCAACGACCAATCGATCACCACCAGTTCGATTCGGTTACTTTTACTGGTTGCCGTCGCTTGCCTGCGTTTCACGTGAAAGCAAGTTTTTTTGTTACCCTAGTCGTCGTCGTCATCATCAGCGTCGTTGTAGCTGTTATCATCATCATTCAAAGCACAATAAGTGCAAGTGCTTTTATTCACGCACATCACCCGAACTATGGACACGCTTCAACCTGTTGCCGTGACGCCATGACGCTTTGACGTCATCCGTAATGATATTTTGACGCCTCGACATGTCGTCTTTGACTTAACGTCTTCAATCGGGCGCTGAATAACCGACAAATTCAGAAATTTATGACATCTTTTCGATTTTCCTTTTTTTACGTCCTATCAGAGTCGATTCTTCCTCTCCAATTCAGCTTCTGCTGCTGCAGCCTTTTAAGAAGAAGAAGAAGACGCGGCTATTCTTTCATCCGCGGGCAGAATTTATGTGCCGCACAGCTGCGTTTGCTCAATAAATTAGCGCTATAAAAATTCTGCATCAGAGGAAGTTATTATCACAAGCGGCTCAGGGCTAAGAAAATGATTTCTTTTGCGTATTCGAGTCGCGGCTTTTATTCGAATCGGTGTTCGTAAAGCACTTTGGGACGTTCATGCTGAGGTCGATTCTTGATTTAATATTTAAAATGCTCTCAGCTGATGTAAGATGTTGGTTAATATTTTGAGAGAATCGATAGACGTCATGATGTGGCATTAGCCGCGGTTGATTGATCGGACTGTATGCAACCAAGCGAGTCAACCGAATCTGCGCTTTTCATAAGCCGATTACGATGAATCAGTGCGTATAATTCGAAGCAATAGGCAGAACGCAAAAACCTATAGAAGAATCGTCTTATCTCAGTCTCCTTATCTGCCTTTGTCGGACTTCCTCAATGAGACTGAGGCTGCCATCTGGAAAACCTATTAAGCATGTGCGCTAAGCAAAGGGCTTCATAAATCCTTTCTCTCGTCTTCTCTCTTACAACCAGACTCGGAGCTTCACTTGATACATTTGGAAACCCCTTCTGACTCGACGCAGCGCTCGTGCATAAGCTGGTACCCTGCGCTTAGCTTCAGAGTTGCGCTATAGAAATTTGGAATTTTTCTGGTACGATTACGGAATCCGAAATCGATTGCCAACATATGCATCTGCAGCGTGACGTCAGGGCTTAGGTAAGTAAGATCATGTCGGACGCCGAGAACCGCGTCATCCTGAACGTCGGTGGCATCCGTCACGAGACGTACAAGGCGACGCTGAAGAAGATTCCGGCGACCCGCCTCTCGCGCCTGACGGAGGCCCTGGCCAACTACGACCCCGTCCTCAACGAGTACTTCTTCGACCGACATCCGGGCGTCTTCGCACAGATCCTCAACTACTACCGTACGGGAAAGCTCCACTACCCGACGGACGTCTGTGGTCCGCTGTTCGAGGAGGAGCTGGAATTCTGGGGATTAGACGCCAACCAGGTCGAGCCTTGCTGTTGGATGACCTACACGACCCACAGGGACACACAGGAGACCCTACAGACCCTGGATCGGCTGGATCTCGACACGGATAAGCCGACGAAGGAGGACATTATGAAGAAGTTCGGACTGGAAGAGAAGTATCGCAACGGAGAGCTTAACTGCTGGCAGAAGACTATGCCACGAATCTGGGCTCTCTTCGACGAACCAAACTCGTCTATGGCCGCCAAGGTAGGCAATCGATCACTAGATCGATCAATCGATCACTCAATCAATCAGTCTATCAATCGATCACTCGATCGATTGATCGCTTAATCAATCAATCAGACGATCACTCTATCAATTGATCCATCGATCAGCAGAACATCAGTCGAGCAATCGATAGATTAAATCGATCAAAGCAATCGATTATTTTCATTGGCAGCTACGTTATCGTGATCGACAATCACTCGGCTGCGAAATCGCATCTTCTGCTTTTCTTCATCTTTGGCTTAAAATGAAACGAATATATAACGAATATAATATATATTACGAAACTAGGTCTGTAAATATAAAATATTTGAAGCTTCATCGATAGATACATTTTTACTGTCAGAGAAAACACTAGACGTGCGTTTGTGTATACATGATGCTGTAACATCCATCACTTCATCATACTTACCAAACTGTTGCCGGTTATAATAGTCAAACGTATACCACGGTAGCCTAAAATTGGCTTCTCTCTCTCTCTCTCTCTTGCTCTTTCTCTCTCTCTCTCTCTCTCTCTCTCTCTCTCTCTCTCTCTCTCTCTCTCTCTCTCTCTCTTTCTGTCTCCCTTTCTCTGTCTGTCTCTGTCTCTCTGTCTCTTCTCTCTCTTCTCTTTCTCTCGCTTTCTCTCTCTTTCTCTCTGTCTCTCTCTCTGTCTCTTTATCGTTCTCTCTCTTTCTCTCTGTCTCTCTCTGTCTCTGTCTCTGTCTCTCTCTGTCTCTGTCTCTGTCTCTCTCTTTCTTTCTCTGTCTCTGTCTTTCTTTCTCTCTGTCTCTGTCTCTGTTTCTGTCTATCTGTACGTGTTGTTTGGTTGAAATCACTTTAAAGGCAGTAGTGGAAGGAGTTCGAAGAAGAAAGATTCTCATCAAACATGCACCTTACAAGGAAAAGGAGAGGCAGTAATTCATCAAGGGTGGCCAATCGATTAGTGAAAAGTGGAGACATTTATTCACGGAGGTCTATCGATTAGCATGCTGTGGAGCAGACAACAGGCTGGTCTTTCTATGGAAGACCACGAGATAGAACGCTCTCGTTCGTGGCTATTAATATATATGTATATAATTATATTTATATAGATATCAAGCTATTAATATATATTTATATATTAATAGCCAAGTATGTGTATATATATGCTTCTATATATGATTGGCAACGTGTCTGTGCCCATGTAGGTCTGGCCATATTAGGTATGTTTTAACAACGTCTTGTGGTCGCTTGCGCTGACCCATCATAGCGGGCAATCGGTCGTTGGGAAGAATGATGGATGCGGTCATTCTGTCATTTTGCGCACTCAGAAAGCCCTGCAGCTGACTGATTATAATCACCATCTGCATCATCAGCAACGTAGAATGTGACTTATGCACGAGAACAGCAAGATTCAAGAAATTGCATTGTTTTGATCCTACTAGCTAATGCATTGGTTTCCAACAGACGTGATTACTGTAACTCACTTCTCCTTGACACCCCTAAGTGAGATCTGTACAAACTACAAAATATAGTTCAAAACTCTCTTGCCAGAGCCGTAACTAAGATCTCTAAATATATCTGCATATTAAGGCCATATTGTATTCATTCAGAGTTGATCCTTAAGCATCGAATCCTTTTCAAAATGTATGTCTTTTAGTTCACAAAGTGCTACATTTTAGCCAGCTATGGTTCATGGTTCCATGCTCGCCTCTGAGGCTCTGATACAAAACAGATTTTGCGCTCAATCAATGCACGCCGTGAATCCTGCTGTGCCGTGCGCCCGACCAATATTGCATGGGCTCTCGGGCTTTCTCAGCTGCCGGTCAAAGGCTTTGGAATTCTCTGCCCAGTTCAGTGCATTTTGTTAATTCTTTGATGTCATTTGGGTCTTAGCTTAAGATTGATCTCTTTAAACTTGTTTTCCAATCATCAAATGGCTTCTGATTTCTGTTATCTACATATATCTTCTTATTCTTCTCCACTGCATTTTGATTTTGATATAAATTTAATCTAATATCAATTGATGTCTTGGATATCAAGAGAAGAGCGCTGTAGAAGTCAATAGATTGGACTGAATTGAATGCAACTTACACACAAGGGCATCAGCAGATTCAGAGAGTGGCAATTCTTACTCGACATCAATTTACAAATTAATAAAATACGACTCATACACGAGATCTACAGAAGATTCATTGAATGCAACCTATACATGAGAGCTAAGGCAGATCAATAGCATGCGACTTATACACCTCAACAATAGCAGATTTTTTAGAATGCGACTTATACACGAGAACATAGGCTTTTTCAGAATGCGACTTATACACGAGAACATAGGAATTTTCAGAATGCGACTTATATATACGGCACAGCTGCAGATCTATAGAATTGCAACTTACACACGATAGCAGCAGCAGATTCAGAGAATGAGGCTTATGCACGAAACTCCTATACGTTCGTGCATCTACAGTTCGCCACCATTCCTTGTGAAATACCGATTGGCGATACGCATATACTCCGTTGGCAAAACGAGACCCATTGGCCAGCACTGCAACCTGTTGTCACAGGAAATCGCTTAAAATTTCATGCACATATATGTACCGATGGCGCCTCTGCCGAACGTGTTGTCATGGCGACGACGGTGCATAGTTTAAGTGCAGCAGGTGCTTGTCACGTGGTCGCCGTTTGTTCACAAGAAACAGCGGTCATCGGATGTAGCGTAATGTTGCGTTTGGTGTAGCAATTTTTCGCCTAAACCTATCTACTGCTAGACTAAACACTCGTCCAATTAATCGCTATAAATTAGGCCTTTAGCCTGGATGCTGTTTAGGCCTGTGTATACTAAAGAGTTAGCCTGGCAGACCTCACGATCTCGGTGCAAGGAAAATCGTCAGCCTTTGATAGGATTCGTCGTAGTCGTAATCGTAATCTCCAAACTTCTAAAGCGCCACTCGAAGACCAAGTGCAGGGCACCAGCATATACACGAACGCTGGACATTTGTGGGTGAGTAACTTGTCCAAGCCCGCTACACAGTGGCTTGAGGTAGATTCGAACCTGCGACCCTCCGGTTACAAGGCACCGAACAAACCGCTACGCCACCGCGTCACTGTTTAAACTATCAACCACTGACGCTACAGAAAGGCAGAGTACATGATTGCTCTTGTGTCCTGTCGAACCGGTTTCAACTTGACTTATGCAGTGGATTATGATGTTTGTCTACGGTTTCACTTGAAACCACAGTCGATTGATACCGCACACATTAATATAAAGGAGCTATAAAAAGTCCTCAGATATAGATTTGGTTATATTAGATTACCATAAGTTTAGCCGTGTAGATTCTTTGCAGATTGTCAGCCCATCGGAATTGTAACATTCCATAAGTACACGTGCACAAACCATTTGCCATGTCTTCCTTGACTTCAGATGGCATTTTAGAAGGAGTAAACCAGACAGAGGGACAGGACAGAAAGACAGACAGACAGACTGGAATTCAATTCCCACTCCAGCTAAAACAAACAGAACAAGACAGAACATAGTTTCGATCGGATGGAGTTACAACGACAGCTGTCTCGGATTCTGCGAGGCAGAGCACCATCCAACGATGCTCAGCATACAAGGACAGAATTCCGCATCATTCGGTTCAGCATCCTCCTCCTCCTCAGCAACATCAGCAGCAGCAGCTTCTGAAGCATCACTCGACGAACGCAGTTAATATTTGCCACAAACCAACAACGGAGGACAACAAAGTTGTGGATATGGAATTAGTTTCCATGACATCTCTCCTTCTGTTGACTCTGCAAGATGACGGAAACGTCACAAGATATATATGAACATACATACATACAAGTCGACACGTATAAAGTCGGACTCATATATATATACAATATAGTCGATTAATTAAAAGAATGGAAGCGTGAAGACGAGGTTGGCTGAGGTCGATGTACTAATGAGACATCGTTGTCTGTCGAGAGAAAACCCGAAGAAGAGCTTCAGTCGGTCAGTGCGAAATGTAATACAATGCGATGTTATATGACAGCCAGACACCTTCTTCCGATGTCGAGTCGGCCTTCCTTCCTTCCTTCCTCCACCTTTCCCTCTAATATGTCTCGTGGTGTTTCCCTATATAATTGTCGGTTAATAAGGGTATGCAAAGGTGGAAAGAAGGAAAGAGACACTGTTGTTGGCTGTGAATAAAGAAGACATGCGGTCAGATAAACGCATCATGCCATCGAAGAGAACTTGGAGAAAGAATTCAACAGGCATCCACACAGATATGTGAGATTCAGACGATGAAATAAAACTTTATATTTGTGTCCCTCTGTCTGTCGTCTCTGTCTGTGTATCTGTCTCCGTCTCTGTCTGTCTGTCTGTCTGTCTGTCTGTCTGTCTGTCTGTCTGTCTCTCTCTCTCTCTGGCTGAGTGTGGAGGAATTCATGAGCAACTTCAATGCCTGTACACTGTTTACGATTTTCTTGTCTGTGTCTCTCTGAGTTCTGCTTTTGTCTTATTCTACGTCTTTGCTTCTGTTCCTCTCTTTGTCTATCGGTCTATCAGTCTGTACACTCCTCTCTCTTTCTCTCTCTGTCTCTCTCTCTCTCTTCGTCTCTCTCTCTTTTTGTCTCTCTCTGTCTGTCTTTTTTCCTTCTCTCTTTCCCCCTCCTTACCTCTCTACGTGTGGATGTTGCGTACAAACAGATATTGTAATGGGCTGAATTGAAGTGTGTACTAATGCAACTTTTTAACGAAATTACGGTAAATTCACAGTCCCATCAGAGTTAATTTAAGATTTTAAGAACGAGGAGGAGGAGGAAGAAGAAGAAAAGAACAGGGAGAATATTAGGAAGAGAAGACTAAGATGGATCAGGAAGAAGGAGTGGCTGGGGAAGAAGAAGAGGAGATTAAAACTAGGCTGTGGTCCGTTTGAGCTTCTGCGGAGAATTGAAAAATTATGAATGTAATTGGACATTTATATAGCGCCATTTGTCTGGAAACTAATCAGACTGTATCCGAAATTATACCAAAAGTCATAAAACACGAAGTTCATCAGTTATAAAACATTGTTCAATGAACTAGAAATTTCACCATTAGCAGATTCGCGCACATACAACGAGCCCAACCAACCAGGGTCCATCTAGAACTGACAGACAAACCATGCTCAATGTCCGTGTCCCGAACAAAGTCGAAGTCCGGGGGCGATAGCGTCCACCCGCGGCACACGCAATACTACCACCGTCCAACGCGGTACCTACGGAGTGGTGGAAGACGCATCGCTAAAGCCACCAGGTCGATCCGTGACGGACAGTCAGTCGATTGGTGGTAGAACAGCTGTTGGTCGATACCATTCCAAACCACCCCCCCTTACGATGGCATAGATAGGTCTGTATGTGTGAGCGGCGACCGTTCATCGGGAACCTGGCATCCGTTTGAGTAGAGATGGGCTATTCAAGAGACAAATGGCGTAATCACGAGAGCAGAAACCGTTGAAAACCCTAAATCCACTGCAAAACTCCTATAAATACACCGGATCGCCAACTCGATCACAGTAGCAGTCCGAACACGAAAGGATTATCGAAGAAGGTCCACTTTCAACCACACCAGGCGGCGCAAGGCAAAGAGAAGATATTCTTCGACAATTGTCAGAACTTGTCTCTTTACGTATCTCAAGATTCTGCCTGCGGCTAAAGTATCATGAATTTCGTTATCTGCCATCCATCAAACAATACTCTACCCGACCATTATCAAATACGAGTGCTTTATTGTCAATATCTTCATGGATATCTCTTTAACGCGTATGCGCTGCCAAAATTCACGCAAGAGTAGGCCTATATTTGAGTTTAATTTCTAGAGCAAGAAGTTCAACTTAGGAACAACTTAACATCTAGACAACCTAAGCGGATGACATTAGTGTCTAGTGTCTACTCAGCACTAGCCATTATTGAAACTCTTCTGCCTGATTTCTGTCTGATAAGCCTGGCTGTCCGTTTCTGTCTGGTAGCCTCCGGACTGACTGTTTATCTCTTTACTGCCCTTCTTACGCTAAGTTGTTCCAAGCAATTGAGTAAGTATGAAATTCTGATTGTTGCTTTACTTATAAATTTCTACGCTGTATCCCAAAAATGACAATGTCAAGTCTGAAATTCTGATTGTTGCTTTACTTAACGCTGTATCCCAAAAATGACAATGTCAAGTCTGAAATTCTGATTGTTGCTTTACTTATAAATTTCTACGCTGTATCCCAAAAATGACAATGTCAAGTCTGAAATTCTGATTGTTGCTTTACTTATAAATTTCTACGCTGTATCCCAAAAATGACAATGTCAAGCCTAGCTTAAAGGGTGGTGTCTATCTGTACTTCCAAAACAAGCCAACTAGTAGAGTACTTCTTGTATTGTATTGTATTGTATATGGGCATTTATAAAGCGCCTCTCGCTTTATAGACCACGAGAGGCGCTTTATAAATGCCCATATACAATACAATACAATACAAGTACTCTACTAGTTGGCTTGTTTTGGAAGTACAGACAGACTTTTCTGCAGAAAGGGTTTGGTTTTCCCATGGATGGCTAGACATGACACCACCTCCAAGATACTGGTTGATTAATCACAGGTTTATATAGCGCCTCTTCAAATGGGAAACTCAAGAGAGATACTCTCGACCCAACGACGTTAAACCAGGATCGAACAGAATCAGGGCTGTTCAACGATTAAAATTTTTAATCGCGATTAATCTTGCGATTAAAATAATAATCGCGATTAATCTTGCGATTAATCGCATCAAGAGCATAAGGTTGTTGTTTACAGATAGTAAACAGCAGTAAATTTAAAGAAAAACTTGTCACTGTTTGTCCATTTGTTATTAACATATATGTAGAATTACGAAAGTTCATCCACTTTCTGT
This sequence comes from Allolobophora icterica, assembly GCA_963556255.1. Lineage (NCBI taxonomy): Eukaryota > Metazoa > Annelida > Clitellata > Crassiclitellata > Lumbricidae > Allolobophora > Allolobophora icterica. The sequence continues at coordinate 25,247,118 of OY744609.1, read as the reverse complement.
TTTTCAAAAGTCCTGTTTCAGCCAGTTGTTGAGACAAACTAACTTGTTCACATTGTTAGGTGAGAGTGCTGAACATTTCTTATTAAGAATGTTTCTAGCAGCAGAAAACAGTCTTTCGTATGGAACAGTAGTTGCTGGCGACCCTAGATATTTCTGTGCTAACTTTGCACGTGTCTTAGGTGGACCTTCGTATCTGCCGTTTTAAAACTGACCATTCATTATAGATCGTTCGACTTCTTTCTCGCTCTTTTTCTCCGAAACTTTATAGAATAGATGATTAATAACCAACTAGAAGATATGATACGAACGAAGATTAAACTGCATGCTCAGAAACTTTCACATAAAGGACGAATTTCGATAACTAGTCTACACCGCCATTAACCTGAAATTGTGTTGGTTGCCTACGAGTTCGCCCAACACAACTGAGTGAATTAAGCCCAATCTCAGCCAAAGACTTTTGATTTCGGCAGTGCCTCACGCATTGCAGTGTTCGGTAAATTCCTAAACAAAACTGTGTTTGCGATTAAAATTTAATCGCGATTAAATTTTTTAATCGCGTTAATCGTCCCGAAAATTTAACGCGTTAATCGCGTGCGTTAACTGCGATTAATCAACAGCCCTAAACAGAATGGCTTTCAAGCGTTCAAGAGTTGTTTGTGGCAACGCTGTGTATGCAGGGCTAACTCTGTTCCGTATTAACCAGCTTAATAAACGCTGCGGTGCGTCTGGTTGGAGGTATATGCCTAAGCTTGGGCACATATCCAGCTTCATGCAGAAAGAATTACACTGGTTGCCGATGCACAAACGCATTGAGTTTAAGATCTTAATGATTACACATAATTGCCTTGAAAGCTGTGCTTCATCGTATCTCAGAGTATTACTTGTCTCGGTCTCATCCGTTCCTCGTCGTAGATTTCTTCGCTGTGCTGCACATGGTGACTCTGTTGTTCCCCCGGACAGGACTTCCAAGGTGCAGCACAGAAGCTTCGCTATGGTCGGTTCAACTTTCCGGAATAGGTTAACTAGCATCTCACGACATGAGCTTCGTGGTCTTTACCTCAATTCCGTAATCACTTTCAGTAGGCCTACATGAGGTTGAATTCTCTCGAGTTCTCTAATGTGACCGAGTCTTTGCCGAGTCGACATGTTCTTTAGAAGCTGTTGTCAATCTGGTCGGACATAATAGGTTATTAATGTTATCTTCTACAGACACATGGGATCTCATCCTCTTTCCTGTTTAGCTTCCAACAACGTTGAAAGCGTCTTATGCCAGTTGTGAAATGCAATCTACTACGTCTAATTAGTTGCTCACGTACGCACTTACTTACTCACATCAGCAGTGTGATAGCATGATGGAACGGTAGCACAGTGGAAAGGGATGCTGTCAGCGACCTTAGAGGTCGGCATCGAATAAGGGCGACACTAAGAGGGGACGGAGAAGTAAAGGTACAGAGCTATACACAGAGAGTAAGAGACGAGAGGGGGTTACCAGGCTGCTTCGTTTTCGTCGCTGGATGGAGCCACGTGCAAACGCCTCTGCGGCCAATCATCTAATTAAGATCTCGCCGTCGTCGTCTTCTTCTTCTTCTTTCAAACGAATCATAATGACCTCTTAAGCGTTGATACGAACTTCTGACCTTTTCCTCGAGTACTCTTCTGTCCTTACGCTTAATTACTTCATTCCTTCTCCACCTCAACCTATGCTCCTTCTCCTTCTAGAGTTCTTTCCATCTTCCTGCTCTATCTAACCGCCTCTTCTCCACTACTCATATCCTTCCTCTTCCATCTCATCTCTTCACCCTTCTTTATTCTTGTCTCCTCCTCCTCCTCCTCCTCCTCCTCCTCCTCCTCCTCCTCCTCCTCATCCTCCTCCTTCTTCTCCTCCTCCTCCTCCTCCTCCTCTCCTCCTCCTCCTGTATGTGTTCTACTTGTTCCTTCCTTCTTCTACGTCTCCGCTCTTTTAATGCTCCTCCTTTTCTCTCTCTCTCTTCTATCTCAACGTCTTTCTTCCTCCCATCCTATTTCAATCCTGCTATTCATTCCGTTCTCCCATTCCCTCTTCCATCTCCTCCTCCTTCTTATC
>OY744609.1:25230035-25242535 GCA_963556255.1 Allolobophora icterica | reverse complement strand
TCTGCAGTTAACACTGTTTGCCTTCTAAGAGTGTAAGTCATATCAATTCCTTAGTTACAAAGTCTCATTGTTTCTTCAAGAATCCAGTTACACTTAGAAACTGATAGTAATTGGAAACTTCAAGCAGTCACACATCAAAATTAAATAAGAAACCGTTGGACAAAACTATAAAGATATGTTTTCAGATCAAATAAGACGTCTTCAATTATATATATATATATATATATATATATATATATATATATATATATATAACTAAGGAATTGATATATATGTAACTAAGGAATTGATATATATATATATATATATCGCCTATCATCTACTGCGTACTATGACCTCGTTTTCTAACTTCGCAGGGAGTGTAATGAAGATGGATGCTAATTAATGCCATATTGCCCTCTTGAGGGATGGCTCTTGTTTCTGCACATGAAAGCTTTAGTATAGTCGTTAGTCAAATACCGTTATTCTGTAATAATATTTAACTTGCGATTAGACACTTTGCCGAACTAACGCGCAAATATGTGGGCGTTGCAATGGACTTGAATAATAGCTCGGCGGAGGTCATAGCTCGACCAACAGCTGCTATAGGGTTACACGACTCAAAGAAGATCTGAAGTTCTGAAAATGTATCGTAAATAAGAAATTTCGCCCGAAGCTGCAAAGACAAACACTGAGATTTATGAGATTGGCTTATTGGTAGTGAGTTTAATTGGTACAGAATATTCTTATGGTCTCTCAACAACCTCTCAATGGCGCTTTGTACAACCCTATACACAAGATTCCACTATAGTTGCTTTTAGTATGATATGTGTCTACAAAGCGAGTGCCTCCAATAATTTGCGATGGAAAATACAATGGGTATTGTTTGACAGATGTAATTTGACACTGAATCAAGAAGATCCGTAATGTCTAATTAAACAAAGACTAAAATTTCTACAACCAGTTTAATCTCTTGTTCTAGCAGACACCAGTGCGCAACTAGCCTGTCAAACGTGGCTCCACGTTAATCAATATCTGTACTGATCTATAGAGTGCACTGTAAGTTCACATTTATTCATGTGAATATCACATCAACAACAAATTTTGTTTCGTGTGTAAAATTATAATTGGACAAAACAGTAAACAGATGGCGTATGATATTAACTGTAACCAGACAAACAAACCGTGGCTTCACATTAACCATAAAATGCATTCAACTTGAGCCCACCATAATTATGTTCTTGTGTGTGTGTGTGTGTGTGTGTGTGTGCGTGTGTGTGTGTGTGTGTGTGTGTGTGTGTGTGTGTGTGTGTGTGTAGGTGTGTGTGTGTGTGTATGTGTAGGTGTGTAGGTGTGTGTGTGTGTGTGTGTGTTCGTGTGTGGGTGTGTGTGTAGGTGTGCGTGTGCGTGTGTGTGTGTGTGTGTGTGTGTGTGTGTAGGTGTGTGTGTCTGTGTGTGTGTGTAGGTGTGTAGGTGTGTGTGTGGGTGTGTGGGTGGGTGTGTGTGTGTGTGTGTGTGTGTGTGTGTGTGTGTGTGTAGGTGTGCGTGTGTGAGAGAGAGAGAGAGAGAGAGAGAGAGTGTGTGTGTGTGTGTGTGTGTGTGTGTGTGTGTGTGTGTGTGTGTGTGTGTGTGTGTGTGTGTGTGTGTGTGTGTGTGTGTGTGTGTGTGTGTGTGTGTGTGTGTGTGTGTGTGTGTGTGTGTGTGTGTGTGTGTAGGTGTGTGTGTGTAGGTGTGTGTGGGTTGGTGTGTATGTGTGTTTATTCGGATTGTAATATGGATGCGGATGATTTGTCGTCGGTTGGGTGGTAAGTCCATCTTGATTTCGACTCATCTGATTCGCCTTCATTCAAAGGCCAATGATCCGCATTTCCCTCCGGTCTTTGGCAGAGGAGACACCGCAGCATCGGAGACGCCGCCGCCGACGCCACCACCACCACCGCCGTCGCAGTCGACCGATGGTCCTGATGCTACTGCTGCTGATGCTACTGCTGTTCTTGCTTTGGTCTGTGCCGCAATCTCTGCAGCTGCCCCCACAAGCCCATAAAATGATCGAGATAAAATGGTCTCTGCCGCCATCACACAGCACATTCAGGGAACCATAGCAATGGAGGGAGAGGGATGAACAGAAGGACAGAGAGGAATTCAGAGGGAGGAAGGAACAGTGGGACAGAGAGAAACTTAGAGGAACACAGGGACAGGTGAACAGATAACAAGTTGAGTAACAGAGGGACAGAGAGAAACAGATGGACAGAAAGGAACAGAGAAGCATAGAGGAACAGAGAATTGCAGGGGAACAAAGACGAACAAAATAACAGAGAGCAATGTAAGGACAGAGAAGAATGAACTGATAGGGAGGAACAGAGGGGAACAAATAGGAACAAGGGACAGTTAAGAACAAAGAAACAGAGGGACAGAGGAACACTGGAGTGGTTAGGAACAACAGGACAGACAGGAACAGAAGAACAAAGAACAAAGAAGAGAACAAAGGAACAGAGAGGGACAGAGGAGTATAGGACCAGAGGGAGAGACAGAGACAGAGACAGATAGACTAGTATGTCATTGATATGGTGGTTTAGACCCCGTAACTCAATCACCGAAAATGCCCGACAAAGAGCATTTCCGAGGCACGATTGGACAACAATCCAGACGTCGCGCAAAGAAAAAATATCTCAAATTAGATGCAACACCCAAACAGGGCAGACATCCACAAATAAACAACATGGAATAGGAGGAGGAGGAGGAGGAGGAGGATGTGGAGGAGGAGGAGGAGGAGGAGGAGGAGGAGGAGGAGGCGCGTGTAGGGATGATGGCTGGACAAAGGGTTCTGTGCAACAGACTTAGCTTCAACGAATATTCTGCACTCCGCCTCGCAAGACTACAGGATGTCACTATATCTTGTCGCCGCTGTGGAGTGGGGCATGTATAGTGAAAGCCGGCCGTCTGAAGCATAGGCCTACATGTAGCGCGGATGAGGTGCCACACAAGCTTGTCTGTAAAGAACAACCCTCGAGGCGGAACTCTGAGAAGGTACCTTTCCAGTTGGGGTTAATTTCGGCCACGATGACCTGTATGTATACCTGGACACACACGTCCAGCTCCTAATCGATGTGTTTAAGATATTGAGGTCTATGACACTGTACGGTCTCGATCCATCGCATCCCTTCAGCGCCTCGGTAATGTCGTGGGACGCAATATAATAGTCAAGCTCACGAAAGCCTGACCCAGTAACTGTGGTCATCAGATGATCCTGTCGTCAAGAACGAGGAGGATATTCTACCTGTGTCTGCCATCTCTGTCTGTCTGTCTGTGTCTGTCTGTGTCTGTCTGTCTCTGTTTGTCTGTCTGTCTGTCTGTCTGTCTGTCTGTCTGTCTGTCTGTCTGTCTGTCTGTCTGTCTGTCTGTCTGTCTGTCTGTCTGTCTGTCTGTCTGTCTGTCTGTCTGTCTGTCTGTCTCTCTCTCTCTCTCTCTCTCTCTCTCTCTCTCTCTCTCTCTCTCTCTCTCTCTCTCTCTCTCTCTCTCTCTCTCTCTCTACCCCTCTCTACCCCTCTCTTCCCAACTTCCCTCAGTTACTATATGCCCTTGCTTTTGCCCTTAGAATTGACACGTGCCTATTTCGTATGCAACACTGACTGAGAAATAATGAAAGCCCAAAGCACTCTTTCTCTATACATATAATTGTATATATGTATATATATATACTGTATATATAGACCCCTATGCTATATTGCATAAAGAGTGTATATTGTAATTTTTACTCTAATACATGTTGTTATTATATATGAATTGTGTGTAGCGAGGTGACATCATGCCTTAAGTCCATAGCTTTATGCCCATCGACCAAGATATTGTCTTGAATCCACAATATATATTTATATATTGATAGTATATGCCAACTAAAGTTATGTATATGTACATGCACAATATTCAGGGATACAGTGAGCATAAATAATTACAATGAGCTACAAACGACAGTTGTAATCCATAGTACTTCATAACATATATATATATATATATATATATATATTATATATATATATATATATACGCGAGCAGCCCATGCAGCGCAAGAGATTATAATATATGTATATATGTATGTATATATATATATATGTATATATATATATATATACAAATAATGAAGCGCAATCATTCGTGAACGAAACTGCATGCAAGGAGAAACATAGACACCGAAGCACTATGCGAGGTAATAAATGACCGGAGATAGGCAGGCAGACAGACAGATATAGCCAAAGTCCATATATCCATATATCTCTGTTTATACATATATATATACTGTGCGTATATATACTTACATCAATATATACAATACATCTGACAGACACGCAGAAGGAGGTACAGACAGGTAGGCACACAGGCAGGCAGAGAGACAGACTGTGGACGGTGAGAGAAAATGAGAAACATTTTTCATTTCGTAATTGTAGCGGAAAAATATGCGCAGCCACACATTAGCCCATGCTACCCTGTATACGTATAATGTATACATATAAATCATACACGTTAAAAAAACAGGGAGGCAGCCTATTGGATTATTTGATTTCAATACTTTCGTAGTTCTGTATATTCTCATTCAGAAAATGGTCATTGGCGTTCCATGTTTCCTTCTTATACTTTTGACGGATGATGTTGAGTATATCCTGATCCGACCTCGATTCATTCCTCAGTTTAAGTCTGCTGTTAGAGCTGTGTATATACGCTGCGCACCAAATGGTTTATCGCTAGTTTTATTGCAGATTCGCAGAGAATTTCTTCTATACTCTTGTCGTGGCATTTATTTCTGCTGCTTCGTTTGGCTTGTGACATTGAAATAAATCCGAGATTATATAGACATATATGTATTATAACCTGCAGGCTCCAAAACCTGACCGTCGGTCAGCTGAAGTTAACATTAAATTTTATGCTCTCCGGAATAAAACTTTGTCTCTACATAGCTTTCTTTTTGAGCATTCCTTATATGAACTTACTCTTGATGAGACTTGGCTTTAACCAACTAATGTATTGGCATTCATTTTTAATTAACAACACCACCTTTTCTATTCCAAATGAACCTCGTTGCAGTGGTTAAAGTGAATAATTTGCTTTCCTTTTCAAGTCCAATCATCGCAGTGTATTTTTTTAGCTTCGTCTTGCTCGGTGGATAGGATAATAGCCTACAAATTGCATTTCATAGAGTGAGACATAATATGACGTTCATAATTAAGAAATCAGACATTTTTAGGGTTTGATGAATATATATATATATATATATATATATATATAGGCCTATTATTTATATAGAGGCAACGTCACGACTTCTATAAATAGGCCCTATTAATAAATTTAAACAAAATTAATTTTGAATTTATTCCTACGTAAGCGAGACTGAGTGATCTATATAACTATCATAAGATCTTATCTGGCATGCAGATCTTTGGCGGTTACTGACTTACTGCAGTTCATAGTTCACAGATGTAAGTCCGGAGAATCCTATTGATGAATGATTCTCTTCTCTTGTAGGCTACAGGTAGGGCCTACTTTAGGATGCATTTTTTTCCTTAGTTCGCCTGGTAGTGTGTTTTTTACTCCTCGAATGCACGATACCGACTGCAGGATTTTATCAGTCACGTAGTAAGATAAATCCGCACCAACTCTATAATCCATACAGAAATTCGTTCGTTTCGATATGCAATATTCATAAATCGTTGATCAGTTCGAGTCCATATATAGAGTTCGCACAGTATACACGCAGAACTGTGTTTGCACTTCACTTTCAATTGATAGCAATCGATATTTATTCGCTAAATCAACGATTTAACTTCAATGTCGAGTTAAATCCACAAGTGACGCAAAACTCCAAATATTCTTAACAAAGTAAATCGCAGCCGACTTTACCAGCGTCCGTCCATTTCAACCTCTGTCCTTGAACTTCTTATCGTTATCTTCAACCCTACTCTCTCAGTATTCTGATTAGATGCGGCGTCGTTCATCACAATAGCAACTTCACTTCCCCTCATACGTCAACAAGTATTCTTTTTCGAGGCCTTATCTTGAAATTATTATAGCTCAAGTCTCGCTTTTATTTATTCAGGGTCTATCCTACTGTTGACTACTTTCAGCCACTACACTTGCAGAAGTTCGTACGCTTTTTTTCTCACCAAACTAGAGCTCTCTACACTTTCCCTACATCTCCTGTGAAACAGCGTTTTTGTGTTTTAGCTTCGACCACAAGTGCAATTATCAACTTCTAGTTGGATGATCGGATTTACTATCATAAGGGCGACTTCCAAAGGGCGAACATCAAAAGGGAGCATTCAACAGGGCGACGCTAAGAAAAGTTTATGTTTCAAACGGCGCTGATCAAAAGAGCGTGGTACTAAACAGGCGACAATCGAAAAGGCGAGAAAGTTCGCAGGTCAACGGTCTCGCTAAGCATTACGTGGAGGTTCCGAATTTAGCGCTTCATATTCGTCACCTATTGGCACTGGCATTTATTCCATCAAACGACGATCGATTCGGATTTCTTCCAAGAGAATGCGGAAGAGTTGCAAGAGTTGTTGAATTATTTCGAAGATACTTGGATTGAAAGACCAGCAGGACGAGGTAGGCGGAGCAAACCGTTGTACAACCTTGACTTTGCAATGTCCACCATTCCGCACTCCATGATCTTCCACAAACAAGCAATTCGGTCGAAGGTTGGCATAGAGGATTCAGTCAACTACTTGGAGCGTCTCATCCCACCATATGGGAGTTCATAGACAGTTTGAATAAAGAACAGAGTCTCAACGAAATGAAGTTGGAGCTATTCGTTTCGGATCAACATCGTTCGCATGTATGGAAAATCTACAGGGAAGTTGCCAAACTTATCAAGGCCATATAGTTGAAGATTATGGCAACAGAACAGACGTGGATTATCTCAGACGGATCGCTTATAATTTCAGCCTCAACATTTGAACATATCAATAAAAATAACGTTGGACTAACATTTGAAAACAAACAGACATTGTAATTATTGTCTCTAAATACAGTAGTAATAGCAATGAAAATATCAATAAATAACGTAGGACTAACATTTGAAAAACAGACATTAAACCTATTTGCTTTAGTCATGGTCAGTAGACGGTTTCTTTGGTATTTAGGATGCACTACGACATGATCGAGAGCGGACGAAAAGGATCCTTCATCCGGTATCCTATCATAAGGGCGACTTCGAAAGGGCGAACATCAAAAGGGCGCATTCAACAGGGCGACGCTAAGAAAAGCGCATGTTCATAGGGGCGCTGATCAAAAGAGCGCGCAATCATAAAGGCGTGCTATTATATTGTTGTAGTTGTTTGACTTGTTTCTTACTAGTAATACAAAGTCAAAATTGCAGAAGTTTAAGAGAATTCAGAAATCTTTGGCTGGAGCCCTAAGGCTACAAATATGAGCACCTGATACTAACCGTAAACAATGCATTGGATTTCTGTTTAGGAAATAATCTCTTTCAGAGATGATGGGACTTATGGTTTATAAAACACTGCAGGCTGTAACCAATCAAAGTATATTTAAATCAATCCTTATTCCACATTTCTTTAAGTAATCAACGGGGTCATATATAGGCGCCGACTTATTGGGAGCCTTGAGTGCGAATGCACCCAGAGAGAAAGTTCAGTGGGTGTCTGGCACCCAGAAGAATTGGGACCTTAAATTCAAATTTTTGCAACTAAGTGATCTCACAGCTTGAGAAGTACAAATACCCAACATTGCATGATCTTACAGTCACAGCCCGTGCATTAATAAATAATCTATTTCTTTTTTTATTTAAAAAAATAATAACACTGGAACGTCGTCACCGATTTCCAGTACTTTTTCTAGACTCGGAACCTTTGACAAGAAAACAATTTTCTTTCTCCTAAAATCCACTAAAACTCACCTACCTAGGGAGAGTGGGAAGGGGGAATGTAGGGAGGAGGACCCAGGCACCCCGAGAGAAAAGCAAAACTCGGTGCCAATGAACGGGGTCATCTGTCTTTATCTGGTCAAACCTAAACTAAAACTGTTCTTGGTGAACGAGCATTATCGATTGTTGGACCTATGTATATTTTGAAATTCCATCTCGGTATCTTTTCGTTCTCCTAGTTCACTTGTGTTCTTTCGTTCTCTACTTAAGACTTATCTTTTTCAAACTGCTTATCCGTCATAGGCTGTCTCCTTTCCGGCTGACTGATCTTCTGGAATTGACCTGATAATGGATTGGTTTGTACGCGCCATCGGTTGATGTCTATAGTAGAAGCCTATGCAGACTAAAGCATATGTTTTCTCCCCATATACATACATTATACCATATATACATTATATTCATGCATATGCATAAATATATATAGGCTATTCATACTATAACAATATATACGTATGGCGTGCTTTCAGAAATCGTAAATCGACTGGTGGACGTTGTTTTCATATATAAATTCTAGTTTCCGGTTCGGTGTCTTGGACGATCGTGTATTATAAACGCCTCGCGTGGCCACGTGGCTCCCATCCCGGTCTCTAGCTCGTGAATATGCATACGTCTAAACGCGCACTTGTCGGTTTTTGCACCAATCGTCGTTTCCGATTTCTCAAATCGGACTTTGCGTTCCAGTTTCCCAAAAACTGAAGGCGTGACGTCATTTTTGTCTGGTTACTTTGGCAACGTTGGGAAGTTGTTTGGGATTTTCCAGTTGCGCGTCTTTGAACGCGCCAGGGATGGACATGAACTCTGCCTGCCTGCCTGCCTGCCTGCCTGCCTGCCTGCCTGCCTGCCTGCCTGCCTGCCTGCCTGCCTGCCTGCCTGCCTGCCTGCCTGCCTGCCTGCCTGCCTGCATAACTGTCTCAGTCAGTCACTCAGTCAGGCCATCTGTCAATCAGTCTGTTTGTCTGTCTGTCTGCTTGTCTGTCGATCTGTCTGTCTCTGTCTATCTCTCCATCTGTTTGTTTGTCTGTCTGTCTGCTTGTCTGCTTGTCTGTCTCTGTCTGTCTGTCTGTCTGTCTGTCTGTCTGTCTGTCTGTCTGTCTGTCTACCTGTTTGTATGTATGTCTGTCTGTCTGTGTGTCTGTCTATTTATCCGTCTGTATTTCTGTGTGTCTGTCTATCTGTCTGTATGTCTGTCTGTCTGTCTGTCTGTCTGTCTGTCTGTCTGTCTGTCTGTCTGTCCGCTGAGTTTTACATTAAATGCTGTAATTTTCCGATAGCATTCTGTCCAAACCGTAAATGACATGTTTTCCGTTGCCTTTGGACTGTTATCGTTCTTGTTGGTTTGTTTCTTTTGTTGTTGTTGTTGGTTTAGTTGTTTTCCCTAGTTTACCAGCGACAATCCACAAGGCGACTGACTGAGACCATGGGCATAATAGTAGCACTTCCTTTTACCTACCATAACATACCTTACACAGTTTAGCCTTTCCTTAACACGCATTGCTAGCCTAAGGATTTCATAGTTAAGGCACTTGACAATCTTAAGACAATCAGGGTTTTCTGCCTCGCTACGGTAGGTTTGGTTACACCTTGTTTAGTTGAATAAGATGTTTCCTTTGCGTTCGATATGCATTTCTATTTCTGTAATTCTTTCTTTTTTCGTATCCTCTTCTTCCTCATCCTCGTTCGTCGTATTCCTCATTTCTCGTCCTCATCCTCCTGGAGGATGGACAATCGTCCGATGGCGTCAGCGTCCAACTGCATCTGTATTAATGGCCACCGTGTTTCAAAGCCCACGGCTGAGAGTGAGTACCAAGAGGAAGAGTAGAAGGAGGAAGAGGAATAGATGTGATAGAATGAGGATCAGGATGAAACGGAGGAAGAGGAAGGAGTGTAGCCTGTGTAGGAGGAGAAATTGAAGGAATAGGTTGGGAAGATGACAAACAGGAAGAGGAGAAGGAGGAGGACGAAGCATAGGAGGAGGAAGAGGTGTAGGAGAAGGAAAACCAGTGGAAAGAGGAAGAGGAAGAAGAGCAAAATGAGGATCAAGTGGGAGAAGATGTGGGACGGTGAAGGAGTGTAGGTGGAGGCGGAAGAGAAGAAGAAGGAGCACGAAGAAGAAGAGGAAGGGATGTGGGATGATGGTAATGATGAAGAGGTGCAAGAGGACGAAGAGAAGAAAGAAGAGCTGGAACAGGAGCTTTTGTTCGCTGCAGACGATCGTTCCTTTGAGGATGAAGGTTAATCCTCCGGTCAGCGCTAAGTCCTCCGTCAACTCCTCCGAACCAAACCAGAGACAACCAGTTATCTGTCCATATCCAGATGCCGCCAGTCAGACAATATCACTCATATGTATACATATAGAAGCAGACATACACAAGCAGACACACAAAAACAGACATACACAAGGAGACATACAGAAACAGACATACACAAGCAGACAGACAGAAACAGACATACACAAGCAGACATACAGAAACAGACATACACAAGCAGACATACAAAAACAGACGTACACAAGCAGACCTACAGAAACAGACATACAGAAACAGACATACAGAAGCAGACATACACAAGCAGACATACAGAAACAGACATACACAAGCAGACATACAGAAACAGACATACACAAGCAGACATACAGAAACAGACATACACAAGCAGACATGCACAAGCAGACATACAGAAACAGACATACACAAGCAGACCTACAGAAACAGACATACACAAGCAGACATACAGAAACAGACATACACAGGCAGACATACAGAAACAGACATACACAAGCAGACATACAGAAACAGACATACACAAGCAGACATACAGAAACAGACATACAGAAACAGACATACACAAGCAGACATACAGAAACAGACATACACAAGCAGACATACAGAAACAGACATGCACAAGCAGACATACAGAAACAGACATACACAAGCAGACATACAGAAACAGACATACACAAGCAGACATACAGAAACAGACATACACAAGCAGACCTACAGAAACAGACATACACAAGCAGACATACACAAGCAGACATACAGAAACAGACATACACAAGCAGACATACAGAAACAGACATACAGAAACAGACATACACAAGTAGACCTACAGAAACAGACATACACAAGCAGACCTACAGAAACAGACATACAGAAACAGACATACACAAGCAGACATACAGAAACAGACATACACAAGCAGACATACAGAAACAGACATGCACAAGCAGACATACACAAGCAGACATACACAAGCAGACATACAGAAACAGACATACACAAGCAGACATACAGAAACAGACATACAGAAACAGACATACACAAGCAGACCTACAGAAACAGACATACACAAGCAGACATACAGAAACAGACATACACAAGCAGACATACAGAAACAGACATACACAAGCAGACATACAGAAACAGACATACACAAGCAGACATGCACAAGCAGACATACAGAAACAGACATACACAAGCAGACCTACAGAAACAGACATACACAAGCAGACATACAGAAACAGACATACACAGGCAGACATACAGAAACAGACATACACAAGCAGACATACAGAAACAGACATACACAAGCAGACATACAGAAACAGACATACAGAAACAGACATACACAAGCAGACATACAGAAACAGACATGCACAAGCAGACATACAGAAACAGACATACACAGGCAGACATACAGAAACAGACATGCACAAGCAGACATACAGAAACAGACATACACAAGCAGACATACAGAAACAGACATACAGAAACAGACATACACAAGCAGACATACAGAAACAGACATACACAAGCAGACATACAGAAACAGACATACACAAGCAGACACACAGAAACAGACATACAGAAACAGACATACAGAAACAGACATACACAAGCAGACAGACAGAAGCAGACAGACAGAAGCAGACAGATAGAAGCACAGATAGAATGCCAGTCAGTTGGAAAGCCAACCGTTTGATCGGTTAGACGAGAACAGAGATTCGGCGCATGCGTACATCGCAAATGAAAACATAGATCTATGCATACCAAGTAAGCTAACAAATGTCTAATTGAGTTAGGGAACTAATCGTTGCCAGAGGGAGTTCCACCAGCCTACCTTCCTCCCCATCTCACATTGTACCCCCACCAGTACAGTCCCGTCTTAACACCACTGTAGGCCCTGTGCAAAGTAATACACTGCCGCGCGTGGAGGTTACGCACACATTAATTTTCTTTGATCTTTTTAATTTGGGACCCCTAGAATCCCGGGGCCACTGGCGACTGTCCAGCTTAAGACGGCACTGCACCAGTAGCACATTGCTCGAACTCCTCGACCCTTCTTGTACCCGCGGGTAAGAACCCTTTAAGAGCTCTTTAATAGTAATAGTAGGATGTGCTCCATAGTGTAGTGGTTAGCGTGCTGGACTGTCAATCGAGAGGTCAGGGCTTAAAATCCCAGCCAGGGCAGAAATTTGGTTCGAGATTTCTGCTCCATCTGCGCCCCTTAGCCAACTATCCAACTATAATGAGTATTAAAATGTACACTGACCGTACACTGTCAGTGGGAAGATGAGACGGCGAGG
>OY744609.1:25210035-25225035 GCA_963556255.1 Allolobophora icterica | reverse complement strand
CATGATGATCAAACTATTTTTTATTTTTGTAACATAATTATGCGCAAATCCAAGGGGACAAATCCCCCACCCTCGTTCCCATGTGCGGACACCCATGGCACTAGAGGAGTTGAAGCTATTCTTTAGATACGATTGAACGCTGCAGAGTAGCAACTTACAAGTTTCTATCGGTCTAAAAATTCTGGTTATCTTCTCAGATCTACATAATTTCTTCGCCTCTCCAGTATCTTTTCGCCAGTCCTTATTTCCCACCATCCGTCCTCTGTCATTCCGTCTCCCATTTCTCCACGTGTCCTTGTAGACGTTACACACTCTCTCAGTTCCCTCCCTGATTCGTCTGATCGTCTCCTGGATGAGTCCTTTCGGCACCGCCTCCCATGATTATAGCAATGATGTGTAGTCATCGTCCAGAGCACGCTTTCCGCATCAGCCTTCGCCGACCTCGTCCTGTGGAGAGGCGCTAGCTTCCGCTATATAGAGAATTACTGCGTAGGGAACACGATCCTTAATGCACTGTGAACTGAAATTGTAGCATACGTTACAGAAAAGAGGCAAACGGAAGCTGTCGACGAGGAGTGTTATTTAAAAAAAATTTCGCCCAAGTCTTACCACTCTTTCACAGTTTTAACACATAAATTATTGAATTTCTTATATTTCAGACGTTTGTTTATAGTTTTGTGCGCTGTCAGATAAGTTTTATTCCATGCTTCTACTCGTGTTTATTAACTTTGGCTCCTATTCTGTGCACATTTTGTTTACCAAGTGAGCCTGTCTACGCTCTATAGGATTGTGATTTAAGTTTAAGGTTCAGTACTAACATGGCTTGCACGCTTTGTGTCTCTGGTGCTGGTGAGTCGGCCGTCAGCTGAAGCACTTGGTCTTTGCTGCTCATACCATACCATTTACCTGAAGCTAACTCTGGTGTTTTATGTCTACTGGTCAATCATGGTTAAATTGGTAACATCTTCAGAATTGCACTACACCTCATTGTACTGACCATTCTTATCTGCTGTCTCGTATTCCTTTTCTCTGTCTCTGTCTCTCTGTCTCTGTCTTTCTCAAATTTAAAATGGTTGCCTCATACACTTTCTAGCTCGGGTACAACTCGGATATTTCTGGTGCAAGGAGGCTGAGCAGCTGCTTTGAAAGGTGTTGGTGACGCTCCGATCTACCTTTTCACTTCTTCAAATTTAGGCGTCAGTGTCGTATTGTCCGCAAACTCGCATCTGCGGCCAAAAGCCTCATATTTATCTTGTCTTTCTCTAAAAGTTCTTCTGTTCGAGATTACTGTGGCAGGCAATAAACAAAACACTACAACGTGACAAATGCAATATTCAACCCCGAACTATTCACACTCCTCTCTATAGCCCATAGGTTCTTCCATTTCTTTTCAGGCAAAATCTAGGTCCAAAAACTGACGTTCTCAAGCATTTCTTCCTCTGACTGTCTATCTTTTCGTAAATCTTCTCCGTAATCATTTAACTCCAAACAACAGCTTCGACTGAAATTTGAATCTCATTTTCTCATATCCTTACAAGCAGTGTTCTGGATCAGTTTCTACTTCCCTTCTGAAAGAATGTTTTGATGTTTTGGGCCCAATAATCGTAATAATAATAGTAATAATAATAATAATAATAATAATAATGATAATAATAATAATAATGATAATGATAATAATAATAATAATAATAATAATAATAATAATAATAATAATAATAATAATAATAATACTAACAATAACAATAATAATAATAATAATAATAATAATAATAATAATAATAATAATAATAATAATAATAATAATAATAATAATAATAATAATAATAATAATAATAATAATAATAATAACAATAATAATAATAATAATAATAATAATAATAATAATAATAATAATAATAATAATATTCGTGTTTATTCACAAGCTCACTGACAACCCGCAGTAGGTTACATTGAAATATGACGGTACAATTATCAAGATCTTATTAAACACACGTCTTGGCAGCCTGTTAGGCGCCCGCTCATTTTTTTACTGCTGCCCCATTTGGAGTGGAAGGCCGAGTTGACCTATCATGTTCATCATCAACCTCTTCCTCCTCTCTCTCGCTGAAGGATGCTTCTCAGCTTGTTTTGCTCATGCTGTAGTTTACGCTCGTCTTAAAAAGCCATTTCTCTTCCGACGATTTAACAAACGATCTCTATTCTCAATTGCATTTCTAGGATATTGTCCGATTTGTCACGTTTCGTTCTACTCTACCTTCCTTTCCATCTGCATATACCGCAAAACCACTCTACTGAAACTGAACTACTTGCCTTTCACAACGACATAATTAACTGTATAGATGAAGGCCATCCTGATTCCCCTTGATCTAGCTGCTGCATTCGATACCGTTGATCATATAGCACGCTCATTTACCTCTTTGAATACTCGTCTTTTTGGTGCGTATCGTACCTTCACCCATGTGTGCAGTTAGTTCTTATAAATGCATTCACTTCGTCGCCAACTGTCTTGAATAGTTACTGTCGTTCAGCAAGATTCTGTACTGTGCCCTCTCCTGTTTACATTATACAAACACTATACTTGGTTCACTGTGCATGCCTTGGATTACCATTTCTTTGCAGATTCCCACCTCTATGCCTCTTACTTGAAATCCTTCTTCTAATCCTGTTCTCAAACTAATTACTTGTGTTTTCACTTACATTCAATCCTGGATGGATAGTACTAGGCTTCTTCTGAAGATTCTTCTAAGACCTCATTCTTTATACTTGCTTTGGTTTCCAGTCTACTTCGCTGTTGAATCTCGTTTCTTATTAGTATCACTAAGCGAGTCTTATATGAGCAGTAAATATTTCAATATTCTGTGGCCACTGGCCAGAGTAATAAACCCTTAAGCATCAACATAATTATTATAACGATTTTGCACTCGTTACACTGGCCGTATAGTTATACACACTGAGCAATGAATCTGACAAAATCTTATTGAAAACCATAAAATCTGTCTTACACTTCACAAAGTTCTACGTTTAAAGAAGATGACTTATCTGTGTTTAATGCACACACTTTGTTGAAACAAATTTTGCACTCTGTCTATTCCCGCTGTGCCCTACACTCGAACAGTGTTGGGCTCTCGGACCCTGTCGGTGATTGGCCCAAAGCTTTGATATTCATTGCCCAGTTTGTTCCGTCAGTTGTTTAATATGGTTCAGGTGGTCTAAAACTTAAGATTTACCTATTGCAACTTGCTCACCTACCGTTGCCTGATTTCTGGTGTCCCTCACGTATTGGATTTCTACCAGGTGGTTTCAGCGGATTCCTCATGACTATGACTTGACTTGAAGCGACCATTGACTGATGTCTTGTACATTATGATAACGGCGCTACAGAAGTCATTTAAACGTCATTGGATTAATTAGATAGGCCTTCAGCCCAACTCGCGTGATCTGCCCTATACCTTTATTCCCTCGTCCTTCCTTAATGTCTCCTCTGCGCTCATGTCTTACCTCCTCGATGCCTCCCTCCACCTTTCCCATTCCCATTCCCATTCTACACTACGTCTGTTTCGTCTATCTTGTCGTTTAGCTCTCCCTCCCTCTATCCCTCCTTCCTTTCTTCCTTGATTTTTCCTTCATTCTTTCCTTCCTTTGTTCCTCCCTTCCTTCAT
Source organism: Allolobophora icterica (assembly GCA_963556255.1). Taxonomy (NCBI): domain Eukaryota; kingdom Metazoa; phylum Annelida; class Clitellata; order Crassiclitellata; family Lumbricidae; genus Allolobophora; species Allolobophora icterica. The sequence continues at coordinate 25,221,376 of OY744609.1, read as the reverse complement.
TCCTTCCTTCCTCCATTCCTCCCTCCCTTCCTTACTTCATTCCTCCCTCCCTTCCTTACTTCATTCCTCCCTCTCTTCCTTCCTTCATTCCTTTTTTCCTCCCTTCATTCCTACCTTCCTTCATTCCTTTCTTCCTCCCTTCATTCCTTCCTTCCCTTCGCCGTTTCGTGCTTCTTTGTTCCTTCAGAGGGATGAAGATGAAAGAAGGCCTGAAAGACAAATGTCGGGATGCGATGGAACAGTGACCCACGCACTGAAGCCAGATGGAAGAGCGACGGAGGGATGAACGAGAACTGGGAGGCGGAACAAGGAAATGAAGAGAAGCCAAGGAACACGCTGATAAATGGGAAAAGAGACAGACAGGCGGATGAATGGACGTACAGACGGACGGACGGAGGCATAGACAAAGGCAGACGCCTTCCCATCTTCATCTCCTCTTCTTCCTCCTTAACTTTATCACTGTCATTTCCCACACTTTTCCATTCTCTGTTTCTAATCTTCGTCTCATTCATGATCACTCTCCTTTCCCATTCTACTCTTCCTCCTATCTTTCCTGCTAGCCTTCCGTCTCCGGTTTTTAATATTCATATTCCCTGCATTTTCTAAGTCAAACTTCTTTCTCCTCTTCCTCATCCTACTCCTCCTCCTCTTCAGCCTCTTCCTCGACCTCCTTATTCTTCTCTTCCTCATATGCTTACTCCTCCTTCTCTAGCTCATTAACTTCTTTCTCTCATCTTCACCAGCTTCCTCCCCATTTCCTCCTGCTTCTTATCCTCCTCTTCCTCTTGTCTCCTGCGCTTCCTCTTCTGGTTCCTCCTCCTCCTCCTCCTCCGTTCCTCATCTCCCAAATAGTCGTTTCCATGTCTCTGTCTTTTGTAGGCCATCAAATTACAACCATCTTATCATCTCACCATCCAACGACGACGACGACAACGACGATGACTTCCGCTTCCGGTCTGACATCGTCGGCCGCCATCTTGAATAACGGAACCAGTTATGCAAGTAAGATAAACTATAGCATTATCTTCATCTAAAAAAGACGCTTCACTTGGGCGACATCCAATTGGGATCATAGGTCAACAAAGAAGTATGTGTGCCCATCACACATACAGTCACACTCACACACCCATACACTCACACGATCACACTCACACATCTGCACGATATATCATTTACACTGTGTGGCCATATACCTACATGTATATTGGTTATTGTGCGCATATATATTTAGACCTATCTCAACCTAAACGTTGTCTGTCTGTGTGTCTATCTGTCTTTGTCTATCTGTATGTGCGTCTCTGTCTGTATCCATCTGTCTGTATCTCTCTGTCTGTGTCTATCTGTCTGTATGTATCTCTCTGTCCGTATCTCTCTTCTGCGTCTCTCTGTCTGCGTCGCCCTGTCTGTATCTATCTGTCTGTGTCTCTCTGTCTGTGTCTATCTGTCTGGGTGCCTCTGTCTGTGTCTATCTGTCTGTGTGTTTCTGCATGTATCTCTCTGTCTGCGTCTATCTGTCTGTGTCTCTCTGTCTGCATATCTCTGTCTCTCTGTCTGTGTCTCTCTGTCTGTGTCTCTCTGTCTGTGTCTCTCTGTCTGTGTCTGTCTATCTATCTGTGTGTCTCTGTCTGTGTATCTCTGTCTGTGTCTCTCTGTCTATATCTCTCTGTCTGTGTATATCTGTCTGTGACTCTCTGTCTCTATCTCTGTCTGTGTCTATCTATCTGAGTCTATCTGTCTGTGCCTCTCTGTTTATCTCCCTACCTGTCTCTCTGTCTGTGTCTATCTGTCTTTGTCTATCTCTGTGTCTACTTCACTTAAGTTCTTTTGTTCCTGAATGCTTTATGACATTATTCTCTGAATTTTAAAATATTCTTCAAACGTCGTAATGAAAAGCACAATAACAAATTAGTAATAAAAGTTCGCTGTTGCATCACTAAAAAATCCGCATTTTCATCAATATTGCCCGAGTGATGAATGATGCAATGGGAATCCTAAAACGGTTTGCAACAATCAATAACTTTTAAGATATAGTGGCTCCTGACCATTATCATTTAATTGAATCATGAATCCTGTCTAATTCTGTCTAATTTTGGTGAATCTACTTTTCCTCTGCTCCACCTGCTTCCCCTAGCCAACTCAGCTATAATGAGTACACCATACCTCACTCAAGAAGCCTAATCTTGACACAAACCTCTACCAAAACTACCGTCCAATCTCTAATCTATCATTTCTCTCCAAAACCCTTAACGCCTTGGCTCTCTTCAACTTCTCTATCTGGAGCAATCTGATCTTCTACCTGCCTTTCAGTCAGGTTTTAGGGCTCACCACTCCACTGAAACTGCCCTCCTTTCTTTGCTTTCTGAAATTTATTCAGCTGTTGATATAGGTCCGAACTCACATTCTGGCGCTATATGATGTCTCCTCAGCCTTTGACATGGTTGACCAGTGACCACACCATTCTTCTACAGCGCCTTGAGACCTCGTGCGGTCTCAAGGGCCCCCCTCTCCAGTGGTTTCGGTCATACCTGTCTGATCGCACTCAGATATTTATCTCTGGTAAATCTAGAACTCTGTGGGTCCCTATTAAACTGGGTGTTCCGCAGGGCTCTGTTCTGGGCCCTCTCCTCTATTTTATACACGGCCGGTATCCCCTCTCTCCTCCCCTATCCATGGGGCTTCAGGCCACCTCTTTTTTGACGATGTCCAGGCTTAAGTTCATGGGCCTCCTTCCTCTCAACTTCTTCTTGCTCAGCGCATCGAAGCTCTTTCTCATGATCTCCATACCTGGATGTCTTCCAATCGCCTCTCCCTCAACGCGCCCAAAACCCGATTTATCTGGTTTGGCACTCCTCTGCAACTTCAAAAACTTTCATGCTCTGCTCTCTCAAAGGTTTCCGCTTTTCACTTTCTCGTCTAGCGTTCGTGATCTAGGAGTGACCCTTGACAATTCTCTCACCTTTTCTGAACACATTTCCAAACTCACTCGTACTTCCTATTTTCACCTAAGGCGCCTTAGAGCTATTCATCGCTCTCTCTCTCTCTCATCTCCAATTTTCACTTCGATTGTCCATGCATTTGTCTGCTCTAGACTTGACCACTGCAATTCCCTCCTAACTGGTGCTCCCAAAGTCCGTCTTGCTCCTCTTCAGTCCGTTCTCAATGCTGCTGCTAGATTAATTGCCCGTCTTCCTCGATTCTGTCATATCACCACCTTTATGGCAGAAGAACTCCACTGGCTCCCGCTTTCTGCCCGCATCCAATTTAAGGTCCTCATCCTTGTCTCTAAGGCTCAACTTAGTTTCGCTCCAAAATATTTATGTGACTTAATTTATCGCCCTCACTCTGCTGCTTCTCGTCGTCCTCTCCGTTCATCTGGCCGTTTTGACCTCCTCGTTCCCCGGGTCAGGACTTCTCTGGCTCAATCTAGGTCTTTTGCCTCCATTGGCCCTGCTCTTTGGAATGAGCTTCCTCCGTTCATTCGTTCTTCTATTCTCTCAGGTAACGTCTCTTCCTCTTTTAAGTTTCTTAAAACTTGCTTTTTCTCTCGGGGTCTCTCGCACTGAGAGCGCTTCTGAATGGCTCTCCCGCTAGAAGCGCTTTATAAATACCAGAATACAATACAATACAATACTGGCCTACAATGTCGGTGAGAAGATGAGACGGCGAGGCAGTGGACTGGCCACGCGTCCTCAGTGGCCGAAAATAAGAAAATGAAGTTGCTAACACTTCACAACCATGGCTGCCTCAGGGTTACTTAAGGAATTGCTCATCTTCTTCTACTTTTCCTCTAGTTTCTTCTACTTTTCCTCTAGTTTCTTCTACTTTTCCTCTAGTTTTTGGAGCTGTTGGTTCATTTTTCAAATGTTTTGCTATATAAATTCTACGCTATTTACAATAAATATACAATAAGTGTCAGAAAAATCGAAATAAATTTTGCACAGTCCTTCATTTTGTTTTTGCCACTGCGCATGTCATAAGCCACTCAGTGTACAATAAGGCTTTGTATGGCGCCTGTGATCGAAAAGGAGAAGCGCCGTCCGGCGGCGAAAGATGGTTCAGCCAAGTGCTTTAATTTCCTTTTGCATTGCGTGTTTGTAGATCGTGACCATTTGCGAAGTGCGGATCCATCTAAACTGGTTCTCATGTCCAGTGGGAAAACAGACAGTGACCACGCCTAAGCGCCTTCCTTCCCTCCTTCCATCAGATCCTTCCCCTTCCTTCCGTCGCTCCGACTACAAATTGACGACGCTGGACACTTAATATTCAGCTGGCCATCTGTCGGTGGGTAGGAGAGGTCGGCGGAACGCTCTAGCACAGACGCCGTGAGCAGAAGAGGATTTGTAACAATAATATTGGATTGAGTAGAAAGGATCTACGCCAAAGACGTTGAATTGACGATAGTGGAAATACAGCAATGAAGTTATATTGACTAGAATGGAATTGTCAAACAGACGGGGGCCGTATACGCTATTGGAATTCTATATTTGAGGACTTTGACAATGAATGGGCGGAAGTGGTTCCGATTGAAAGATAAGAGGACTTGTCAACAGCGCCTCTGTGTGCCTCCCAATTCCTTCCGAAACGACTCTCTCTGTTCCTGTCTCGGCGTTAATCCAATTGCAAGACCCGGAATACAACGTCATCAGCAGCCTCACCACGGCGCAACATAACGATGCAATTGTCGATTCATTTAGCGCATTTATTTGTTCTGCATTTCACCAATGTTCTGGTCATCCTTGTGGCTTACTGCGTCCTGGTGTGGAGTGCTTGTGCATATCAAAATCTTGTCGGCAACTCGAGTCCTGTTTACCCTCTACTTACGAATATTAGTCGCCATGTCGTAAATATTATAGAGTCGTTCACTCGTCTCGCGTCATTTCCGGCGCCTGACGTCACTTCCGGGCGCCGACGTAATTCAGTCGTCGTCTTAAAATACCAGAGACGATTTAGTCGTCGCCGCAACGACAAATTTATTGATTCCTGCCTCGTCGCCAGGGGCGCTGCCTAAAGCGGAAGACCGATCGAACCGCCCCTTTTGAGTCTGTACTTAGCCGAAGCGAAATTGACGTTGTCGACAAAGGCTTTAAGAGAAGAAAGAAAGCGGATCTGCATCATGGCCGTCTGACAAAATAGGATATATATATATATATATATAGTGGATGCAAGTCAAGAACACAGCTCAAGTGTGGCGATTTTCACCAAGATTTTGACCAAAATATTCCTCAGATCCAGAGGCGTAGCTAGCAGGGGGTACATATGTGCCCGGGCGTTAAAGGAAGGCGCTAAAACGAGGGGCAAAATAAATAGTTTTACTCTTAAATTTTTTATGTAATTTTAACTAATTTATCCCAAATACATTAATAAGATTTAATTTTGACGCTCCGAAACTATCCAGTTATATCCTCTACTTACAAACCAGTTGTCAGATATGATTTTTGCACCCCATTGAGCACTAAGGAGCACCATATAGGCCTACTATCTATTTTTTTTTATTTCATATATTTTATTTCATTAAAATTTAAATTGTCATTCATGTATTTGGAAAATGTGATATAAATAAAACAGGGAGGGGGCGCCAACTTCATAATTCGTCATCGGGCGCAAAATATCCAGATCCTAGCTACGCCGCTCTCAGGTCGACTTCTACTAACTGCTCCCTAGAACTGTTTTACAATTTCAAGGTTTCATTTGCTTTAAAATATGCAAAGACGTTTCTTTAGCCTGTTTCTTGACGTCGCTTCAAGGTCTCACTTAGATTTCGCTTTAAGCTGACCGGTGACAGTCCATTAGCGGTTTTACTATTTACTTCGTCTGTATTTGGCCAGTTTCTTAATAAGTTTAAAACGTGGCAATCAGTCACTCTGTAGGCGCCTCAATTCCGAGCCACGGCATATGCATGAGCTACTTCTGCTGAGAGAGGTAATTCTTTAGTCTTCAACATCGATTCTTATTAATCTTCCAGTATTTCGATTTCTCAGCTGCGGACTCTTTGATGACGCGGACCACATTTTATACAGACATGAAGTATAGAAGTTCCCGCTTCTGTTCGTTTGAAAAGTTTGTGTTTTGTCTGTCCGACTGTTTCGTTGTTTTAAACCCGAAATTGTTCATTTTATTTAGAAACGAAAACAATCATAACTTAAATGGGCAGCGGTGCTAAAGGATCTCCTCAACCGACGATCAATTCCTTAAAAAATTAGCAGGGTCGCGGCCATACGGTTGCTATAGAAAACCGTTCACAGAAGCGTTCTGAATGTTCCAGCAATAATTTAACTTCCATATGTAATACTAACGATGCATTTGTCGCTTTTACAGTTGCGTGTCTTGGCATTGATTTTCCGCCAGATCCTCGTTAAATGCAACCTCACATTTACCCTTAGGTTCTATTGCATTAAATCGTTATGTGTATACAGGGCTTCGATCTGTAAAGGTTGGGAGGAATATTCTCCTCTTTTGTTCAGACAAATGAACTCCATCTGAAGGGATTATTGTAAATTTAGGCCCTACACGTTCTTCAACAGCGATCACTTGACTTCGACCTTGTTTATTTTCAACTAATTGATGGGGCAAGACCTTTCGCCACCGCTGCCCATTTGAAAGGGCGCCACGCCAGTCAAGGTCCACGTGTATGGGCCGGGGGGCATATTTCTTAATCACTACACTCTTGGTAGCATCTTCCCTCCCACACTACACCACACTAAAATTCGCACGCGGCGCCTTTATCGCTAATAACCCTGTAATTTACCTATATTAGAATTTAAATTATGATTTACTCAGCTGAATTTCAATGAACCACGGTATGGAGCAACGTATCTTCCTTCATAGTGAGCGACACCTAGCGAGTGCAACCCTTACAACTCGTAGCTTCTTATAGAAGTAAACGAGCATTTCATCCTTTGCTGCGGATCTTCTACTAGACAACACGATGTGTTCAGACACCTTTCGTTCTTTGCAACTGCTCCACAGCAACAGACCGTTAAAAGAAAACGCGTCCTTAGCAACAGTCTATACAAAAACAAACCTCTTGGCAACGGGCAGCTGATCTTGCACGGTCTAGGCATAGACAGTACGTTTCTTCATCGACGACATAGGCTACCCGATTCCTGAAAACGTCACTTCCACGCAGTCTAAGATAAACCTTACGTTTAAATGCAACGACTTTCAACAAACAGATCAAGAAGCAACGTCTCTTCACTGTTATACACATAATTGTATACGGTCGATGTACAAAACAAATTACAAATTGTTTCACATGAAAAACACGAACCACTATACCAGTAGCTAGAACGTCGAACAAATTCACGCTGTTTCGCCGATGTACAGCGCAGAACAGTTCCATATTAGGCCTAATTGCCTTCGAAATGCGTTATTGGCTCCGCTTGCTATAGCCACCTTTTGTTCCGGTGGGGAAAAGCGTGTCTTTGAAACAGTTTTCGACGCCGTTTTATCTTCGAATAAAGTCAACGCCAAGTTCAATTGAAATTCAAATGCAGTTTACGCTCACTGTTCATGAAGATATGACGAACGCCTGTCTCTGTGTATATGCACGAAAAGGTGCTGAACATCCCGCAAGACACAAAGAGAAACAGACAACAGAGCCAGACAGACAGACAGACAGACAGGCAGGCAGGCAGAGAGAGAAAGAGAGAGAGAGAGAGAGAGGCAGACAGAGAGAGGCAGACAGGCAGACAGAGCCGGAGTTAAAGGTTGCTATCCAAATGTGCTGTCAGACAGGATTTGATTTGACGGCGGGAGATTAGGTCGTCGTTTCGGTGCAGGTGGTTGACGGGGAATGAAATGGATCGACGGACACGTGACATAACTGACAGCTGACCTTCCACAGATGCTCTGCCGCTGAAGCATCACGAGCGAACGAACGAGGAGCCTTCTCTTTGCAATCACTTCGATCAACAACAACAACACAGAACATTAATAACTTCAATCTATCCAAAACTAAGTCATAACTAATGTCAAAATAGCGCATACACCAAATCAATGCACCAGTCAATGAATCAATCAGTTAGTTTTTTAATTGGTAACTCGAAAATTAACTAATTAGTTAAAAAAATAATCGCTCATCAATTCATCGAAAGTTAAATAAATTGTTAAAATCTGAACCACAGATAAATCAATAATCCAATCAACCAGTGAATCAATTAGTCAGTCAATCGCCCAATCGATGAATGGGTCTATTACCTGTAATATTGTCCTGAGCGAGAGATGATGCCTGGTTCAAGGCAGCAATAGACCGAGGTCCTGGCGCCCTCTTCCGGAGTCAGCAGACGAACCCGGAAGCACCCCCAGAAAATGCTGAAGCACCTCGACGCCACTGTTCCCTCCAACTCTCGGCCAAGGTCCGTCCGAACGAGACCCGGATGTAGGCTGTACGACGTAACGCCCCGGTCTGCATTGAAAAACGCAATGCAATCGAATGTGATGCGATGTAATGCAATCTAATGTGATGCAATGTAATGCGATGAAATGCGATGCAGTGTAATGTGATGCAATTCAATCTAATGTGATGCAGTGTAATGTGATGCAATTCAATCTAATGTGATGCAGTGTAATGTGATGCAATTCAATCTAATGTGATGCAATTCAATCTAATGTGATGCAGTGTAATGTGATGCAATTCAATATAATGTGATGTGAAGCAATGTAATGCAATACGATGTAATGCGATTAATGTAATGTGATGCATGTAGTGTATAATGCGACATGAAATCGATGTAATGCAATGCCAGGAAACAGGACGCGGCAACTATTCATGAGCAATGGATTACAACTGATGAGTGATGACGCACCAAAACAAGCCGCAATTGGAGAGAAGAAGGAGAACACAGCTGATTGAATCTTACCAGATTATCTATTCTATGGCAAAGAGAGAACAGTGCAGTGGAGGAGGTTCTTTGAATTAGCGCCAAGGAAAGGAACTCGATGAAAAAAGTAATTATTTAATCAACTGAACGTAACAGTCGAATATTTAAGTGCATGAGGAATCGGTTAGTATGATCAGAGGCGTCTACTCCATAGAAACCTTAGAGCAAACGCTCCATTTAAAAAATGTGGGGGATCTGTCAATGTATGTGCCATCATTACTGGGGGAGGAAGGGGAATGGGGAAGAGGAGGGAGGGGAGGGGAAGTTGCTCCAAAGACTTCGGGGGATAGACGCACCTGAGTATGATACACTTGAGGAATCGGTTAGTATGATACTATCATACTCAGTAGACACTATCACAGCTTTTAAGAAGAAGCTATGGGAAAGAAGGGACTTTCAAGCATTTCAGGTTAACGTGCAGTGGTTCTACACATAAGCTTATTGGAGATCTTCTGAATTACTTAAACCCCCCGAGTCCCCCCTCTTATGTTATCGAGTTCTATTATTAGCTCAGAGTCCCTAGTTTTAGTTTGCGCTTCGTTTTCGCTATTGATCGACATTTAGTAATAATTAAAGTATTCGTTACCGAAAACTTCAAAATTTCCTCAACAATAGACCCCAACAGCATGGTTATATGGTATACATATCTAAAAAATACATATATTTTGCCCATTTGGGCTGTATATGTATAGTATATTGTATAGCCATATAGATTATGACACATGCACACCATACAATATCTACATTATCAATATATACAAAAATTACAAGAAATTTGCCCAGAATGTCAAATCCCATAGGCCTATAGCTGTTGTTGCTAATGAAGGAATACTAATCCAAATAAAACTACTGAGCAGCCGTGTTTTAAGGCAGAAATATACAGCCGCACATGTAGATCTCCGACTGATATTATTGCAACAATGGACACTTGGTCGACTGGTCACTTAATTCATTCTTTAATGACGGGCCTAGCTGAATCGGCTACCAATTTCAGGCTACACACACACACGCACGCACGCACGCACGCACGCAAGCACGCACGCACGCACACACACACACACACACACACACACACACACACTCACACACACACACACACACACACACCACACACACACACCACACACACACACACACACACACACACACACACACACACACACACACACACACACACAACTGATTGTAACGATGCATGCCACACGGCAGCTCACCTTCAATGTGTGTCCAAAGTAGGCCTATATTATTATTTGAAGTTCAAATGTTAGACCTTATCCCGTTTGAATGGGTGCCACGCCACTGAAGGCCCCTAAGTCCGGATCTAACCAGCCTTAAATTTTAAATCTGAAATAACTACAGATCTGAGTTAGATTATACCATGTATGGAGCAACCTGCCTTTATGCTGGATTTCTAATCTCAAATGACATTGGCATTCATATGGCGCGTATTATTATGTAACTAGCCTATCTACACTGCGTGTCCTATATAGATACCAGATTTTTTTACCAATCTGCATTTCATATACAATGCAGATCTGTTAAACATGTAGACAGAGGCGTAGCGACCGCCCTCCGTACCCTCCGACCGGAGGGGGCCCCTTCCTGGAAGGGGGCCCCTAAAAGTGGCAAAAAAATAACCGTGAACACAATTTGAACCCTGTATATTGTATATTACCGCATTCCAGTTTCCGCCTTATAAGGGGTCCCCGGCCCGGACTTATGTTCGGAGGGGCCACGTTCTTTGTTGCTACGGCTCTGCATGTAGATGCTGCATGGTATAAATATGGCTCCTTTATGCAACCACCTGATCTACACCATACCTATGCCACGTAGATACCAGATTCTATACCAATATGCATTTCACATAGAATGCATATATGTTAACAATCTAGATGGTATATGGAATCCATGTGTTTTCTATATGTAATCACCTGATTTACACTTTAAGTATACAACACATATCCCAGGTGGGTTACCAATCTGCATACCTCATGCAATGCATAATATGCAAACCATCTGGCTTCTACATGAAATCCATATGTCACACGTATAGTGCAGATAGGCTAGTCACACACACACACACACACACACACACACACACACACGCACGCACGCACGCACACACTCACACTCACACACACACCTTAAACCGGATCTCTTAAACATGTAGATGCTACATGGTAAAAATATGGCTCCTTTATGCAACCACCTGATCTACACCATGCCTATGCCACGTAGATACCAGATTCTATACCAATATGCATTTCACATAGAATGCATGTATGTTAAACATGTAGATGCTACATGGTATAAATATGGCTCCTTTATGCAACCACCTGATCTACACCATACCTATGCCACGTAGATACCAGATTCTATACCAATATGCATTTCACATAGAATGCATGTATGTTAAACATGTAGATGCTACATGGTATAAATATGGCTCCTTTATGCAACCA